>VZTJ01004168.1:25847-126091 GCA_013397795.1 Orthonyx spaldingii | reverse complement strand
CCCACGCTCAGCTGCACTGCTGCAAAAAACCTCCCCCCCTCCCCGCTCTGGGGGGGGGGCAAAGGCCCACTCTTACCAGAAAGAGAAGCACAGGACTTGCTTCGCTGGCAGCAACAGGACAGGAAAAAAGGATTTTCTCAGGTGTATCTCTCTTAAATATGGTTTTTTCCCTGGAGGCGGAACAACTTTTAATTGGATTATATACCCACCAATACTCAAAACTAGCTAGTCACTGGCTCTGTTTCCCAGGAAGCAAGGTGCACTGCTCCCTGCACCATAGGTCACTTGCAAGACTGACTCTTCCTGGGTAAACCCACGACAAGGCAATAAAGGAACAATTTACTAATTCTGATTATGTCAACTGTGATACACAAGTCTCCACTCATTCCTCCCCTAACCTTTCCACCCTGACACTTGTCTGCCTAATCAGTTGGGAGGTGCTCTTTCAAGAAAAAAGGCCAAACATTTGCATGAGCCTCTTGATAACCACTTAATAATAGCAATTCACTGAAACAGAAAACGAAAAATCCAGCCACTCTACTCCCTGTAGAGTTGGGAATATGTAGAGTTTTTAATGTATATCAGATTAATGCTTAATCTTCTAGTGTGTGTATAGGGGTGTTTGTATTTGTGTATATATAAAACATACACGTGTATATATATCACAGTAGTTACTTGCATTGAAAAGACCTCCAGAATTATCAAATCCAATCTTTGACCAATCGTCACCTTGTCAAAGAGACAGGAGCACTGAGCGCCACATTGCATTTCTTGAACACACCTCCAGGGATGGTGCTTCCACCATCTACCTTGGCAGCCCGTTCCAATGTCTAATCACCCCTCTGTGAAGAAATTCCTCCCGATGTCCAACTAGAACATCCTGTGCTGCAGTTTGAGGACATTTACTTTCATCCTGTCCTATGTTACCTGGGAGAAGAGGCAGACTCTCATTCCTCTACAGCCTCCATTCAGACAGTTTTAGAGAGCAGTAAGGTCATGAGCGTCTCTTTTTCTCCAGGCTAAATGCACCCAGATTCCTCACCTGCTCCTCAGAGGACTTACTCTCCTTCCCCAGCTCTGTTCCCTTCTCTGGCACTTCAATCTCTTTTTTGCAGAGAGGGGCCCAGAACTGGACAGAGGATCTGAGATGCAGCTCCACCAGTGCCAGCATGGGAGGACTGTCACTGCCCTGGTCCTGCTGCCCCACTGTTGCTCATCCCAGCCAGGTGCCCTTGGCCTTCTTGGCCAGCTGGGCACAGCTGGCTCATGTTCAGCTGCTGTTGACCAGCACCCCCAGGTCCTTTTCCCCTAGGCAGTTTTCCAGACACTTTTCCCCCAGCCTGTAATACTGCAGGGTTTGTTGTGACCCAAGGGCAGGACCCAGCATTTGGCCTTGTTGAAACTCATACAATTGGCCTCAACCTACCAACCCAGCCTGTCCAGATTCCTCTGCAGAGACTTCCTGCCCTCTAGCAGACCAAGGCCCCAATTTAACTTAGTCTCATCCACAACCTTATGGAGGGTACAATAGGCCCTCTCATCCAGACCATCAATAAAGATGTTAAACAGGACTAGGCCCAACACTGATCCCAGGGGACACCACCAGTGACCAGAGGCCAGCTGGATCCAGCACCATTCACCACTAGTGTTTGGGCCCAGCCATCCAGCCAGTTCCTAACCCAGCCAAGAATACACCCATCCAAGCTGTGGGCTGCCAGCTTTTCCAGGAGAGTGCTGTAGGAGACAGTGCCAAAGGCTTTGCTGAAGTCCAGGTGGACACACCCACAGCCTTTCCCTCATCCCCAGGCAGGTCCCCCCTCATAAAAGGAGGTCAGGTTGGTCAGGCAGGACCTGCCATTCCTGAACCCCTGCTGGCTGGGTCTGATCCCCTGTCCTCTTTGTGCTGTGTGATCACACTCAAGATGATCTTCTCCATGACAGTCCCTGGCACTGAGGTCAGGCTGACAGGCCTGTAGTTCCCTGCAACCATCTTCCAGCCTTTCTTGTGGATGAACGTCACATTAGCCAAACTGCAAATCATCTGAGACCTCCCCAGTTAGACAGTACTGACGATCAATGATGCAGAGCAACTTGTCAAGCTCTTCGCCCACTCCCTCAGCACTCTGGGATGAATCCCATCTGCTCCCATGCACTTGTGAGTGTCTAAGTGGCTCAGCAGGTCACTACCTCCCTCCTCCTGGACTGGACAGGGTCTGTTCTGCTCTCTGTCCCTGTCTGCCAGCTCAGGGGCTGGTTCCCTGAGGATAGCAGGCCTTACTGTTGAGGTCTAAGGCAATGAAGGCATTAAGAACATCAGCCTTTTTCTCATCCTTGGTTCCAGTGTTTGCCTCTGCATCCAATAAAGGATGGAGATTTTCATTGGCCCCATTTTTCTTGTTGATGCATTTATAAAAACACTTCTCATTATCTTTCACAGCAGTGGCCAGATTGAATTCTATTTGAGCTTTCACCTTTCTAATTTTCTCTCTAAATGACCAGTGACATCCTTGTACTCTTCCTGAGTTGCCTGTCTCTTCTTCCCAATGTGTGTATATATGTGTGTGTGTCTGTATGTATATGTGCAAACATGAATGCAATTCAGACTTTTTACATATGCCTTATAGACCATTATAATCTCCTTCAGACCTTAACTCTAGCTATCCAACCCAAATTATCCACAAGGGAAGCCTGTTACCTTTACATTCGCTCACACTCCTTTCTGATCCACAGACATAAACTATCAGTTGTCCTCAAATGTCTAATTTATTTGTACAATTAGATTAATCCCAGCCCAACATCCAGAGTATGCATTGCTTGGAAGCTGTTGCTCTGTTTCATCTGAGAAGAAACTGATGTGCCTGAATGTTTGTCTGATTTTGAATATCAGTCAATCTGAAGAAGAATGCTGCTTCACAAACAGTGATTTTGATAAAAGTACTGCAGAAGTATTATTTAAACATAACAAACTGTGTGAGGGAGGATGCCCACACAGAAAAAAAAGAGGAAATCAAACTGAAAGTTCTCCAAAACAGTCTCTACACTTGCATGCCTCATTGACTGAAACAGGCAGGGTCTAATATTTCATCATACTTAATTGCTCTTAGGGGACAACACCTAGCAATTAGAATCTAGAAGTATTAACCAAACTATCCTCTCAGTATTTCTGAGAAGCAAATCAAATAAATATCATCTCATTTTAACAGATGAAAAAGTTGAAACCAGAAGAAATACTGGGGATATGCCAGGACCCAGACTCCAGACAACTCAGCCCAGCATCCTATTCCCCTTTCAGCAAAGCATGTTGCTTTATTGAAATGGGAGCTCCAAAATTACTTCAGTTGCAGCAGTTAGCACTTGGTAGACCTACAATGTAGGCAGGCATTTGGTGTCTTAGTTTAGAAACCATGTAACAGAAGCCATCTGTTCTCTTCACTATTTTTAAAGCAACTTGTCCAGACTCAGGTAGAAAATTTAAGGCGGAGGTGGATCTAATTTCTTGGAAGGCATTCACCTACCCATATTCTGAGATAATATCCAGGCTGCCTAGCTTCCTCAAAACACACCATAAGGTGGAAAAGCAGATGAGAGACTTCATATAAGAAATAGCACATATATATGTTTGCTCCCTGAGAGATCTGCAATCTTCCAATATGATCCACATGCTATGTGTTGTTTGCGGCAACAACCATTCCAGAATGACTGGTTGTAAATACGACAGAATTTTTAAGTCTCATCTTAAGAGCAATAAGAATAATTTTTGTAAAGTGTATCCTGAAGATATTTCACTTTTCTGTAGCACTGAGTCATCAAGGACAGATAAAAGCAAAACAATCTCATATTTGCAATTGCAAGTGTAAAAGTTCATCACCGTACTCTGCTCATTTTATGACTTTTTCTGAACTGCTGTGTGATTTGCTTTTGCTTCTTTCTTGCTTCATGAAATAGATTTCCCCACAAAGAAATTACATGATTCATATCTTTACATTTACTACCAGTGTGAAATTTAACAGACCCGCTAAACATAGCAAAAATCAAATAATGAGTATGCAATACAATCCTATGTTTCAGTTAAGGTCAGGAGCTAAGCAGAAAGGTTGGATGAGCAAATCATAGGCAATAATTTTGCATGCTTATTCATCTGACCTATAGACATTGGATTTTAAACTTCTTTTTTTGTAGCTTAAGAACCATTACAAACTCTATTTCTTATGCATTCTTGGAGAGTGTTTCTCCCACTAATTAAAAATCAGTTTTTCTTTGGACCTCTTTAACCTTTTTAACAGTTGTCTTTTAGCTGCAATAGAAGTTAAGGTTCTAACTTGCCTCTTAGTTTTTCAACTTTGACATTAAGATACTTCAGGTGTAAGAACAAGAGGTGTTCTTTGAACTAAGTTTTATTCACCATAAGTGTCATTAAAGGATTTGAAACTACTCCTAAACTTGGGATGAATTTGACAAAATTAAAACCAACAGGAAATGGAAGCATTCTGCTGCAATAATTTTGAAGGGGTAAAAAAACCTTTTTTCTTTCTTCTTTTGCATTTCTATAAAACTTCTATTAATGGTTAGGAATTATTAAACCTCTCAACTGAGATACAATATTAGGAACACTTTGCTTTATTTTAGTCACACAGAAGGTTTGTCCTGTTACTCCTTGATGATTTAGCTAGCAATAAAAACCCCCTAAACCACAGATGAACCACCCCCCTCCACCCAGAAATTAGCAAATAATGTATTGCTATTTTGTTAGGCGAGTTGGTAAAAACATATTAATTGCAGAACCTCCTAGGAACTCAAATCCCTGTACAAGCATTTATTCTCAGAACTGGGTGATAGGTCTTGCCCAAAATTCATGGGCAAAAAATATACTCTCTAAATGACAATGCATTAATCACGCAAAATGAAAAATTACTCTTTCTGTCTAAAGGAAAAGAACACTGATAGTTATTTTATATTTCTTGCAGGCTGTTCCTAGCACACTACTTCAATCCTGAAGGATCATATATTCTTACCTAAACTGTTCCCATGGACAAAAGTAATAATTTCTGATGCTTTACTTCAAATTACAGCACTTTAGCAATCATCATTCAGAAATCTGGAGCTGCCATCAGCCCCCAGGCTCCTAACACACATCACCTGTTATCACTTACAGAACAATTTGGACCACCCTATCCCTGCCCCTCATCCTGTTTTTACAGACCTCTTCCTCAGAGAGTCAGTCTAGTTCAGAGCAGTATTTAAAGTCAGTCAGTTTGAACAGAAAAATCAAGAGTGTTTGCTCTTTTGTTATCTTCCTTGGTCTTCTAATTTCATGTGCTCTTCAGAGCTCCCTTATGTACATTTAAGAAGGGAATTGAAGACATAAGACTCTATCAAAAACAATCACAGGCTCTTCTTCTTTTCCTCCCATCTCCTTTCCTCCACTATTGAAGTGCCATCCTTTTTTCCTAATTGTTTTCAAAAAGCCAACAGGAAACTTAAGCTGATCAACATTTTAGTATATGACTTGGCCCACACATGGTTATTTTTATTCTGCGGTACTCTGAACAAAGACCAGACCTCCTGCTGTAGGAGCACTCTAACACAGATAATTCTGTCCCTGTGATAATAATTACATCTCCAAATTGGACAGACACAAGCAGTGGCACATTCTTAAAGCATTTTCTCCCATGTTCTCATTTATAAGGAAAAGCTCAGTTATGTAAGAGGATTTCTTGTTTTTCATAGCAAAACATCCCAAAGTGCATCAATTACACTGGGAATGGCTCAGCTCTGTGAACTGCTTAACCACACTGCTAATATAACCAAGGCTGCATTAAACCAAGATATTGCTGATGTGAAAACAACTTGCATAACTACAGTCTTTTTCTTTTATGCCATTTTTTCCTACACTTAAAAACAAAAAAAACCTGGGCTACAGTAAGTCTACCAAAGTCTAAACTGACTAGTTTCAGACAAAAATAGATAGATCTAGCATAAATGTGGCAATTGTGAACATTAATTCATTTCCATGAAGGCAAAAAATCAAAAAGCAGAGAAATACTTTTGAGAAATATAGCTCTTCCTAGTGCATTTCAGAATGAGAATTATAGGGCAGTATACTCCTAAAACGTTATGGGAATCACTGGCATAATGAACCAATGAAAACTCAAAAATTCTCTACTCTTCCACAAGAAAAGCAGACCATAAGCTGCAACAATGCACGTGCTCTGCTTCTTCCAGCGCATGAGATACAAATTCAAAAGCAGCACACATAACTGAATCTTTGTTCCAGTTTAAACCTTGTCTCACATTCAAAGACGACAAATTAATGCCAACATTTTACTTATGTGAAACCCACTCATTACGTCTTCCACTGAGACCACCAGTGAAGTCACCATTTAGACATGTTTACGCCTACCCACCCATCCTTATGTTTCTACATGTGAACGTTCCTGAACATTATGGAATGATGAATGATCTAACACTGGAATAAACTGAACCAAATCCATTCATGAATAAATATCATGTCCATGCCTCACAGCTTGCTTGCTTTCTTTCAGACTTCTCTTCCTATCCTAGGAATACGAACTGCTGTACCCCATGACCCACACTGTCTTGCTGCATGAAGTCTCTCAGCCCATAATTTGCCTTTCCCCTCTTAGTCACTCTTCTTGCTTTTCACCATCTATTTTTTAGAACACACAGAAATAGCTGTAGTATAAGTGTGACATATATGGAGCTCTAAAAATAAATGATCATCTCAACTGATTCTCTAGCAATTTCATAGTGGTAAAAAAACCTCTACAAAATATTTAATTTTACTTGGGTTTGAGTTGGTGTTTTAATCAGTTTC
This sequence comes from Orthonyx spaldingii, assembly GCA_013397795.1. Lineage (NCBI taxonomy): Eukaryota > Metazoa > Chordata > Aves > Passeriformes > Orthonychidae > Orthonyx > Orthonyx spaldingii. Next base: position 119,256 of record VZTJ01004168.1, on the reverse strand, counting down.
TGAAAAAAGAAGAACTGTGTCATGGCATTTTTCAAGCAAAACAATGCATTAAATCAAAGAAAAAACACTGAACATTTAAGTTATTCAAAATGTGCTTGTTAGGTTTTCTTAGTGAAAGAAAATACATATTTTGTATAAAAGGTTTTTGCCAAATTCAAGTGTATACAGACAACACTAGCTGATGGTAAAAGCCAGACTTGTGGGGAGAAGGCATTCCCAGCACAGTACTGTTACCTCTAACAGCAGTTTTAATGATGAGTAGCCAAAGCTCGCTCATGAAAAATGCAAGCTTAGCAGGGTTCTAAACCTAGCACATTTACCCCACATGAAGAAACTGCACCAAAAAAACCCCCAAAAAACAAACCCGAAACAAATAAAACAAACAAACAAACAAACAAACAAAAAACCCCAGAGAAAATCCCAAATATATTCCAAAGCAAAACAAAACAAAACAAAAATGACTTACTGTCTTCTTCAACATTTTGACGGCGTAAGGTTTCTGGGTCCCTTTCTGCCTGCATCTGTAGACAATGGATGTAGCCCCACTAAAAAAAAAAAAAAAAAAAAAAAAAAAAAAAAAAAAAAAAAAAAAAAAAAAAAAAAAAAAAAAAAGGAAGAATAGTTGTACATACATCTCTTCAAATTTGTCAATAAACAGAGTTGCCTACATCTTCTATTCCTCCCAGTTTGGGCCAAACTATATCACTTTTCCCCACAGATGCAATAAACCCTCCCTCCCAAAACCCAAGAAGTGTCAAAACTTCTCTGTGTTTCACCAGTGAACTTCAGCAGTTACTCAGTCAACAGGAGCTGCGAGAGTTTAACATCCTTCTTGGTCTCACACGTTTTCTGGCTCATGGCAATTCCTGGAGGTTTCCTTAGATAATCAAGTGAACACATCTTGCCTGTGTTAAGGCACCACATTTGCAACAATTAGTTACATTGTGGGGTTTCTTCAGTAATTGCTGCTGGCAGCAACAGTGAGGCAGCAGAGAGAATTTTTGCACTGCTCTTTGCCCAATGGCCCAAACAGTCATATTTGGCACCAAATGGAGCAAGCAGCACTTTTGGTTAATTCAGTGGAAACCCAAATGGAGCAAGCAGCACTTTTGGTTAATTCAGTGGAAACTGGTGGGACTTGTTCACAGCAGAAGTGGACTTGCTTACATCTTCTGTTTGCCTTTAAGATGTAGTCACTTGAATGTGTAAAGTCTGAGCACTCCAAAATTATGGCTCTGCCAGGTGGAAGGCACTTCCCTGAGTGGGAAGCTGGGCTAGATGGTCTCCAGAGGCAGGCTCAACTTGCTGTGCTTTATTTGTTACTGTCAAGGAACAGGTCCGTACTCTATGAATTAGTAAAAGAGTTAAATCTGGCAAACTCATAGTGGTTACAAATCATTCAGATACCTTTGTATTCTACCATGAAATGGAGGCACTGAAGTGCCGTTACTGAATTTAAGGCATTTGTGGAAGCTTCATGCCCTCAAATTTGTCACCCACTCCAAGATTCAGCACTTCTACGTAATTGCATATTTTTAAGGTTGAGGGGACTGCAGTAATCATATATAACCTCCTGAACAACCACTGCAGAACTGCATACAGCAACTCTGCAGTGAGCAAATTCCCATGCATACCACATGCCAAATTGCACTGCAGATACCTCTGAAGTAGGAGAAACCCATCTCAGCAAGTCTATAGGAGACAACCAGAAGCTGCACAATGACAAGAGCAACCTTCTTCTAAACAGTAGAATGGCTTAGCCATGCTTGACTATGGGAATAAAGCTGTGGCACAAGGTTTCTTATTCTGGGTGCTGTACAAAACTGCCATGGGTGCCCTGGACTTCTCCCTCCTCAGCATGGGCCAGACAAGGCTCTGAGTAGGCACATCCCTATTTTCATAAGCACGAGTGAGCACAAGGACTGGCATTTGATTGAGAAGATTTATTCAGAAAGATCTCTTCATGAGGAAAGGTCACCTGTGGCAAAGGTTGTGAAGCTCAGTCATCTGAGGGCTTCTCTGCACTACACATAAATTAATCCTCACTTCATCTCAAATGCTAAAATGATTTGTCTCTCATAAAAGTATATTGATAAATGTGTGGGAGTACTGAGAGCTTCAGTGGCTCCCAGAATCATTACATGAATTTAATTAGATCTCCTCTCCTTGGCCAAGTCTCAAAAGACTCTATTTAGCAAGAAGAAAAAATACACCACATTAAAAAAACCTCACATCTTTTAAATACAACAAAAAATGTCAAAAGATAGAATTCTAAGAACTTGTCATGACAAGTTTTATATCTCCAGTGTTTCACTGCAGGATTGCAATGGGGAAGTCAGTGCATAAACTGCAAATCATTCCTGTGCCTGCTTCACATATGCAGAGTGAAGTGTAAACATTAAACTCTTTAGTTTACGTATGTTCTTACTAAGGCAGCAAACCTTCTAGAAATTATTGCATTTGGGTGAGGGCAGAATTAAGTAAGCTATCCAGCTGGTGATCCAAATAAATAGATGACCATTTTCCGTGCACGTCACTTGGTGTTCACTGCTGCTGTGGCAGTGAAGGGCAGTCCCTGTCTCTCAGTAAAGCTGTTGTCAGTGTTTGCTTTACCAGTTGGCAACCTGCTACTGCAAAGGTGCAGCATGTGGATAACAGCCTAGCCAGTAGAACACCCCAAATTATTTAACCAGTTTAGTGATGAGATGGACAGCTGAAACAGCACGGATAGATAGCATCACACCACTTCTAACAGTTCATGTGACTGTACCCAGACCTGGAAGACAGGCAGCATAATGCTTGAAAGAGGTGTAAGACAGCTCAGAGAGACAACCCATTCAGCAGATTGACATAAGGCTCATTAGTCAATATTTAAAACACACAGAGGTGCTACTTTAGAAATTATTCTGTATTGTACAGTTTTCTACATATCCCTGGAGTCTTTTTTGGTGTAAAATTGACAACAAGGAATTTCAAGACTTGGGAACATTTTGAAAGAGTTTGCTTTTGGTTTATGTGGCTATGCCCAGCTCTGACAGACATGCTCCCACCAGCCAGGAGGGAGAACACCTAGCATTAGCTAACAATCAACACTGTTTTCCTCTTCCATGCCAGAAACCTGTACAGGAACTCAGGAACAGGATGACAACCTGCTTCCACCATGCCTGGTGCAGAACATAGCAGAGAGCTGTTACTAATATGGACCTGATTCCTTGTTTCTCTGGTGGTAACAGGATATCTTTGCTTCTCCACAGTTTAAAAGTATAAAATAGGGGAGGGGGTGTGAGCAGAAATCAGCCTATGGATCTTAATGTGTATGTGCAAACAGAACTGCCTCATGCAAATCAGGGCGATTTGTTTTGCTTCTTATTTTGGCTTCCTGCTGGAGCTTTCTGCTGAAGCTTTCTGCTGAATCAGCACATCCAGTTTTCCTGAGACTGTGTGACTTGGAAGGTCACTAACTGGAGCAACTGAAGCTTTAATCACCAAAGAGCAGTGGGAAGATTCAGCTGCAAAACTCTCATGCGAAGCCGAAACGCTCAGAGAGCTGCTGATTGTAACCTCTTGCCCCTATCCTAAGTTTTTTCAGCATCAAACCTTGACTGCCATCAACCGGCCTCCCGGAACCTCCTCTGGAATTTGCATCGGCTGAAAACTTCATTTGATACCTTCGGTCAGAACAAGCAAATATGCAGGAACCGAGAATCCTTGTGGCAACATGCCACTTCCCTCAGGCATGGAATTTATGGCCAGACAGGCTGACCAGGAGCCCCTCCATGTCCCATTCTCTGCAGGGGGTGTTTCACTTTGTCTGAACGATAAATATAAATAGTGCTATAGAAAGAGATCACCTGTACTCAATAGCTAAGGCACTTATTTGATAAGCAGCAGACAACAGCTCTAGAGAGTATTTAATCCTACCCCATTAGCAGTTTAAATGGGAGAAACTGAGAGGGCCCCGAGCCCAAACAGCTGATAATCACTTGCAAAATTACATTGCAGTGCGTGTCTGGCAAGTGACCCATTACCAACTCAGGCTAGAAATCAGAAATTATGTCTCTCACATTCCACAAGATTACTCACTATACTGTGTTTGCCTATTTAGAATTGATTCTGTCAGCTTCTGCCTCTTTGTGTTTAGTAAATATATACAAACATATCTATCCTTGCATATATATATATATATATACACACACACACACGTTTATATGAAATATTTATCATATGTATTTGTGTATGTAAGTGTGCATTTATTTACTTCTAAAGAAAATGAAGCTTAAAGGAGCATTCAGCTGCTGGTTTTTTACACCTTTGCCTGGAAACAGTCTACCTGAACTCAAAACAAATTATTTGAAGCTGGCTGGAACAAGAAAAATGGAAAAAGAAAAAAAAAAGCATATTCTTGAACTATGGAGTTGACCAAGTTAGTGAATAGTAATTAGAACTCCTACATTGTTGAAAATACTGTCGTTCTCCTTTACTGACACATGTGTTTTGGTCTGGAAAGCTGCTTAATGATTCTGTTAAACACTTACTTTTAAAAGCCCAGGTATAACTGTGACCATGCTAAAGAATGACAGCAACAACAACAAGAAGAGATCATTTTGCTGTGAACATGCCACATGCTTTACTACAAAAATATGTTTCCATATCTACATATATACATATGTACATCTGTATTGAACTTAGAAAAATCTTTAAAATAATGTATCCATCTTAACTACTTGGTCATAATGGACAACAAAAGCACTCACTTTTGTGATGCCACCTACAATGAGGACAATGACAACACATGAGGAAGCTCATGCTGTCCTGTGCACGGAATGTATCACAACTGCAGCACACACAACTCAGCATTAGCACGGAAATAGTTTTCCTGAAGTACAAATACTTCAGTGTAATAAATTCACTCACCCATTAGTTAAGCAATGCTAGTTAAGTACCACTAAATTCATCAAAATAGACTAAAATTCAATAACTGACCTCTGCATGTGTGTTTTACACATGTATTTGAAAAATTTTTTTAAAATATCTAAAATGTACAAAACCTTCCGCCCCCTCCCCACCCCCCTCTCAATATACAATTGGTTGAGCATTCTGGATTATTTTTCTTATTATTATTCTCAGGTGTTATTGAGTTTCCAGTTATTTCAGATGGACGCTTTTAAAGGTTGGGCAACAGCACCATAGTGCCCTGCCTGTGCTAAGCACTCCAGACTGCAAAACTGAGAGAAAAGGCATGGCCACACTTCAAATACATGCAGTCAAAAATAGTAGTGTCAGCACAGATGGAAGGAAGGCAGGGACGCCCAGGAGGGGTGTTAAGGAGGTGGAAGTGATCAGCAGAATTTGCACATAAAGGAGAAAATGGAATTTGCAGGATCCTGCAGTGGAGCCTGGCAGAGAGAGAAAAGACAAAGCAAGAAAAGACAGAATTTGACCCAGTTTGGAAAAAGCATTTCTTCCCCGAAACCCACAAAAAGCTTCTGCATCTGAAACAGGAAAGGCAACTAAAGTGAAATGCAGCCATATGTTTATTTGGTCCACAGGTAGGTAGTAAAAGTAAATTCCTCGAGCTGCAGTTTTTAAAATAACGTAACATTCATTGGCAGTAATTTCACTGTAAGTAGGAAATTTGGTCTTTTCAAAAGTAGGTCAGCATTTCCACACTGTGCCCACTCATCCTGGTTTTTATATTGCCTTCTGAATCAACTCATTACAAATACAGTCCTCAATGTAATCTCCTGTAAATCTCATTTGGATTAAATTCCTTAAATTCTGAATTGATTTTTAAAAAATGAATTAGTTTGTGTTTCATGCAGTCAAACAATGATTACACAATCAAGTTTGTCCAATAAAAACAGGTGAAAGAATGATCAGTCCCAAGAAAACTGTACCTGGTACAAAGCCATGGAAATCTGTGCTGCCAAAACTGCAGCTAGAGGTCAAATCCATTATAGGTTTCCACAAAGAATACTGATTTCTTTGTACAGTTTACAGAAGTAAAAAGTTAAAACACATTAATTTACTCTTTCTTAGATATACACTAAAAGGTCAAAATGGATTTATAGACACGAAATTACCATTCCTAGACTTCAAAATTAAACATCCTGTTTGAAGTTAAAAGACTGGACAGAAAAAAAAAAAAAAGAGGAAATCTATTAACACTGAGAGGAATTAAAATTGGTTTAAAAATGCGTGTTCTGTGGCATTACTAATATTGCCTTCACTTTAAAAATTACATACATGTAAATTTGGAAATTCTCCCAACTTACATTTCATGTATCAAGGTATCAAACAAACTCTTTCCACAATAATCTGACAAATAGTCCGTAAATTATTCAAACCTAATCTCAAAGCTTCTTCTAAATATCAATATCTACATATACAGGACTTGCAGGCAATTGCAAGCAACTGCAGCCCTCCCTTTCCCCTCATTATTTCAGAACTCGTAAACAGAATGGAACATTTCACAAAACATATATAATTGAGGAGTAGCAAAAAGCCTTGGATTCCCACATTCTATCAGGAATAAAACAAATCTTTAAAGAAGGCAAGGCTAGTGGAAAAAACATACACAGTTCTGAAAAGGAAATGTAATTCCATTGCACTCCAGAGTTTTGGCTGGTTTGATTTTGAGAATGAAAGCATCCATACGTTTTCAGCTTTTCATTTTTTCCTTTTTTTGACTTTTAGGTGCTGAGTTGATTTTCTAATATTTGAGGTGAAATGACTTTTTAGCAATTGTTCAGGCTGGCCTGCAATGGCAATGCAGTAGTCCAAAAAGATATTTTTTTTGTTCAGCTTTCACTGCATTCAGCAGATAAAAGGAGCCTTAGATAAGCACAACAAAAGACATACACCATTTTAAAAATCCACAACTGTAGTCAAACTAGTGCTTGCCAATATTCTTGAACCTGCAACTGCCACAGATAATTTGTAGAACTGTAATTCTTTAGACATGGGGTAGATTGGCTGGTGAAACGCTAATTAAAATATATGGCAGTTCAAGCCACTCCTGCTGTGGTGGCTGGACCAACAGCTGATAATTCCTGCTGGGACTGCAGCAGCAGTAGAAAGCATATTTCTAACTTGCTTCCAATAGGGCTCCTCCCTCAAATATTGCAGGGAATTTACAGAAAAAGACCTCTGTCCCACAGGGAGTCTGAACACATTGTTACACCTGGCACTACAGCCTTTTTAAACCACAGGAATTCAGTCAGGAGTCCAATTAGCTGCATTCTTTTATATTCATATTAACATTAAACAATTTCCCCCACCTCAAATGTTACTTCTTAAATTTCAGTTTAGCTGGTAGGTAAATACTGAAGACCAGAAAGAGACCACCAACACCGAGTCTGGCTTCCCTGCCTTTCACTGAGTGGAATCAGCTGACCCAAACTTACTAAAAGAGCAAGAATCATTATCTCAGGCATTAGTTTGAAAGCGTGGAAGCAAAACTCAAACTACACTGAATTCCAGAGGTTACTGTTGTGTGTACATTGCTCCCCTTGGAGCAACCCAACTTTCTGAAACTTGGTTCCTGAAAAAAATCTTCAGGTGTGATTGTTGAAATGCAGATATGCATTGAAGATCAGAACACTTTGTACATCACTGTGCAAGAAAAGTGTATAGAAAACACACTCACCATTTCTTCTTTTTCCTATAAACCCTCTAAAATATTGGGTCAGATCGCACATAGGAATAGCTGTATTTCTAAAACAACATGGGAATTCTCAGCAGGAAATCCAATTTCTTTCCTACCAAGTCAGAAAAAAACCCATGTCACTTAAACTTGGCCGAAACTGAAGTTGTAATAGCATGGAGTTGACTTTTCAACATGAAGCTCTTGCAGTCCAACAGACTCAGAAACTGATCTTGAATATTTTATTTGGAAATGAGTTTTCCTTGACACTGCTCTTCTCTTTTCAGGGACTGGAGAGTACTTAGCTACCCGTGTTTAAACAGTACAGTGAAACAGGGGGAGCAAAGAAAAGGAGGTAGAAGAGCAGACTGAGAGAAGACATGAATGTTTTTGTCCTTAGTACTGAACTTTGGATGCAGTGGGACAAATTTTCAAACACAGGTTCTTACACTACCTGTGGAAAATGCAGACCCAAATCCTTGGACTGGCAGTCTCGAGCATTTTCTCACAGCCACAGATGCTGTGCAAACACTTTCTGTTTCCATGACATGGCCTGACTGGCTCTCCCTAAGTCCCACACAAAGCCTGACAACTGCAACTATCCAGTGAACTCACCTCTCCTGGGAATACATATGCCTTATTTAAAGCACCATTTAAACTCCTATCTCATAGGCAGCACTTGTTCCCCTCCTCCTCTTAAAAGATACTGATGAAGAATAAACACTATTTATTTAAACTTAATGAAGAGTGCATGTGAGGAGAAAAGAGAGCTGAGCAGTAAAAACTTTGTAAAACCTTTAAAGTGTGTTGCAAGCCCATCTTTCCTGAGCCACTGCAGAATTACCTGCCTGTTTGGTTTTTTTCCTGGTGACATATTCCTTCATCAGGAAGTGTTTCAAAGAGTCTGTGCTTTGAGCAGGTGTCAACATCATCGATTACTGCTCTTCGTGACAATATCCAGATGCAGGAGGCAGACTGGCCTTTACACTAAATGTCAACATGTGGCAGTATGAACATCCTCACACATTGACTCTGGTTCTCCTGCATGAGGGAAGGGAAGCAGTATGGAGGTTACAGACTTCTAACGGTGCATAGAAAAGTAACTATTTGAAATCAGACAGGGAAAAATGGCTATTCATGTCTGCACATCTAAATCTAGCTTTGAACAAACTTTATAACCAGCAAGTTTAGGCCTAGTCATTTTTGGGATTCTGAAAGCTCTTGTGCCCATGTGTATTCTCAACAGCCCTCTTTTTGGCAAGTTACACAGTCTTCTCCTTGGAGGTTTGTTTGTGCAGAATCATCAACTCCTTTGCAGTGTCTTCTCTGAAACAAATTGGTTTTGCTAAGACGTTTATGTTCAGTGCCAGCCCAGAATCCCTTACCACAAGACAACAAACAAAATTTTAATATAAGTCAGATTCAAAAGTTCTTGGGCTTTTTTTTTTTGTTATTCTGTGTATTTTCTTCTTGAAAACTGGTGGGACAGACATTTCTAATCATAAGCTACAAGACTCAAAGCCAGGCAATGCAAAAGAGTTTGAAGGAATGTGTAATATTTTGCCAATGCTCCCTAAATTAACACATTTTATAATATTTTGTGTACCCTGATCATACTTAACATATATTCTCAAAAGATGAATTGAAATAGCTGATTTTCCATAATAGAGAGCACTTTTAATCTGTCATTTCTAGTATTTTCATAACATTCAGAAAACTTAAGTTGCCATTATCATAGCAATAACACTGCAGATTTAACACTTGGTTGCAATTTCATTGCATTAAAAAAGCTACTGAAGAAAGATGAAGCTGCAGCAGAGAGAAACTGTTACAACTGATAAAACACAAAAGAACTCTTGAGAAAATGAAGAAGATGGCATTAAGGCATATGCTCTGGTGCAGGTTTTGTCAGTGGGGGTTATTTACATTAGAGTGATAGGTTTTGCCATCCTGCCAAGTCTGGCTATCAAATGTCAGCTTACTGCAAGCGCAGGAGAGGTTTCAAGTCAGGTCCTGTCTTCCAAAATGGTAAAAGACAACTCTTCCAGCTTCAGTTCTGCTGGCTGGGATAGACCTAAGTAGGTCTAGACCTTCCCTAAATGCTGGATTTCTTTGACATGCACAGAAGAACAATGCTAATTAGTCCTCAGCTACCCTGAAGAGGCCATGGAACCCTCCCTACTATCCACCCTGGTGCCAGGGACAAACTGGGCAGGAAGCTGGGATCACCACATCTTCCTTCTCAGAGACACATATATACCATGCAGGACTCTAGTGGTTGGTCTTGCCTGTCAGGTGCCATCCAAGCTGCTCCATCACTTCCAGTCCATCAATAGGATTGGGGAGAAGCCGGTGGGAAGTTTGACAGAAAATATTGTGGGTTGAGATGAGGACAGATAGATCCCTTACCAATTACTGTCATGGGCAAAACTGACTTGGCTTGGGGAAATGAATTTTAATTATTGCCAATTAATAACTGAGTGGAAAATGGAAAGAAAAATCTTACATCAGGATATATTTTAATCATATTATCTTCAGGCTTGGATGGGAATGTTGTGTCTTTGTGGGTGCAATTATTTATGTGACTTTTATTTTACACTGGTGTGTACAGCAGAAATCCAAGAGCATTAGTGCTGCATAAAGCACTGTGTGACAGCAGAGATGGTCTCCCTCTCCACTGGACAGGTAGAACCCACAGGCACAGGGATCAGGCAGGCAGAGTGGGGGTGAGTTTAGGCCATGAGCTCTGAAGACACAAAGGCAGCTGGGATATCCCAAATGTGTCTCAGGGAAAGAAAATACCAACAACAAAACTGTGACCACCAAAAAAGCCCCAATCAACCTGTTTGCCAGTTGTAGTTTCCGTATTCAGTTCCAGAAGTTCTGTGTTTCTGCTGGTCAGCAGAACTGTTCTGCTCATTTGTCTTCCTGCTGTGTTGCTGCTCCTTCTGGTTTTGGTGCTTTATAACTGCACCACCAGAGATCAGGGAACTTGGAAAGAGTGTTTTGTACTGCTCGTGTGACCTGGAAGGCAGCGGGCACAACAATGGCCATAGGGATTAAAGTGGGAGGCACTGGGAAGGATTTTGTGAAGCAGATAAATGTTGCAAGACAAGAGGAATAGAATTAACAGAATCAAATGCCTCTCACTGTAAAGCTGTGGCCTGTGTCTGTTTTCACCCTCTGAGTTTTGTTTTCCCTTATTTGTAGCAGTGAACACCTGACTTGGCTGAGCTCCCCAGGCCTTAGCAGTGCTAGGTGAGAAGGTGCAGAAAGGACCAGGGGTGACTCCCAGCCGCTTTTGTCATCTCATGTGGTGCTTCCTTTGGCCAATGACAGTGTTAACCTCCAGCGCAGTGGACCTCTGACATGAACTTCAGCAGCTTCAATTCAAGGTGAAAGGAAAGTCTCTTGCAAAGCTTTCTTCCAACTCCATCTTTAGAAGTGTTAATGTCAGCAGGGACTCTGATTTCTGGAGCTGTGAAGGTTAACAAGTCTGAGTTACACTTTGCAGGTTTGACTGACTTCCCCATATTCCCCCTCGAAAAGCATTTGTGTAATTGGGAACTTAGCATCATCACATCTTCTCCAGATCTTCCTGTAACACAAAGATAGAAGTTTTGACTTCCACAGCTAAATGAAGCCCCCAGTCCTTTCTGTGTCAAATACAAAACCAACTTCCAAACCTGAAGCTCAGTCTTTTCTACATCATCTGTCATCTGGTGCAATAAACTATATAAAAATCCCATTAGTTCTAGGAAACACTTCCTGTATCTCAGTTCAATACTCCACCAGGTCCACAATCACCTGCCCTTAGCCACTCTGAAGGATAGCAGGTGAAAACGATGATATTCCTCCCAGAAGTTTCCTTCTTCAGCACTCTGTGATGAACATCACCAACTCACCACTGACATCAGCACTCTGACTCAAATATTCTCACGCCTGCTCCAATTGGGCCTTTAATATTCTATCAACCTTTTACAAAGACCCCAGCTTTCTCCACACAATGTTTTCTTTGCTAATATTCCCTATTAATTAGAGAACTTAACTTTTTCTTCTTTTTCTTCTTTTTCTTCTTTTTCTTCTTCCCCCAGCACATTTTTAAAACGTTCTTTAGTAAATTTAATCAACAATGCACCTTCAGCTTCCTTTCTTCTTAGAGCTACTGTTGTGTATTCTGCTTCATGTTGCCTTTTCAGCTTTTTCTGAAATTCCAGTTTTCACCATTCTATTGTTTGACAGCTCCCAGTGCCTCTAAACCTACAAAAACTTCAACAGAATATTAAGAATGTCACAGAAGCCATTCTCAATAACCATGATCACAGACCATCCTGGTAATTAATCACACACATCTGCAGGCAAATACATGTACACTGAATTATGTTTTCATGAAAGTGTCACCACTACTTGATGTTTGAAATGAGGGAACTCTTTTTCTTACTTATGAAATTACTGTTTTCAAGAAGATTCCAGAACTTCTAGTCCATGAACATCTTTTATCTTCTCTTTAAGTTCTCTGTACCAGTCACTGATCAAGCCAGTGTTTAATTGGTGATGCTAGAGAAAGGCTGCAGTTTCTATTTTTAAAGGATTGAGGTTTTTTAGCTGTCAGAGCTGCTCTGTAATCCGGGATAATGAATCTCATCTAATCTGTGTCAGTCTGTACTCCTGTACATAAAGAACTCACCACAGTGGTGTATTAGAGGTTTAGGAACAAATTACTTCTTTCATGTTGTCCCCATCACACTGAAACTTCAAGCACAGCATACTCTAATGACATGCCTGAAGGCTGTCATTTCCAAACTGCACTGGAATGTAAAACAGAACTGCAGTTAGGCAGTATTTGCAACATAATCTTTATAGGATTTACAGAAATTTATAGATACACATTTTTTAAACATATTTTTTGAAAGGCTCTGTGTGCACCTTCAGAGAGTGACTTGAAACAAAACACACAGTCAATTGTGCTCGTGTGCCCGTTCATGGTTTTTATAAGCTCTAAGTGGGTGACAGCCGTGCAAATCAGCTGTCCATGCCACTGAGTGGCTCGTGTGTGCCCCGCACAGCAGAGATCCCCTGCAGGCACAGCTCCAGCGTCCACATCAGCCACAGCCCGGGGAAAAGAGCTGTGAGGCAACAGCCCCGAGGAAGGTTTGGACACAGAACTTCGAAGATCTTCTGTTGTCAGACAGGCAGGTTCTTTTTTGTCCCTCAGCACCCCTTTGTGTGCCTGCACCTCTCTTTGTGTCCCTGGAAACTTCCCTGCCCCTGCACTCTCCTTTTTGTCCCTGCACACCCTTTTGTATCCCAGCACACTACTCTGTGTCCCTGGAAACCACTCTGTGTCCCTGCACACCCTTCTGTGTCCCTGCACACTCCTCTGTGTCCCTGCACACCCCTTGGTGCCCCGCAGATTGGGTATCACATTCACAAGCAGAACATTCTCCTCTGAATAAGAACCAAGCTGTGAAAGGCATCATGTACTTCTGTCACCCCTTCCCACGATTTCCTTTCTTGATGCTTACAGAGGAAACACCCTTAATGAGATCTCATGTGAAGTCCAACTCTGCAAACTTAGCTTTACAGGTGTCAAAATGCTGCTTCTGGGCTTGAGTCTGATTTGGCAAAATTTATCAAAAATTGAACAATTCTTTTCTGAAGATTTAACTGAGGATGCACAAGACTCATGGTGATCAGTACACCATCCCTCTAGATGCTTAGTTATGCTTCAACAATATTTTATTTCCAAGTATCTAGTTAATAATATTTGCATCTGGCAAAATATATAGCACAAATTTTAGCCTATATCAACTCTATAAAGAATTTTAGTAATGTTGGGCTCTCTAAAGCTTTGGCTTCAAAAAGGTAAGCAAAAAATAAGGTAATTTTAAATTATTTGATACATCTTGAAAAAAAATAATTTGAGGTTCACTATATTGCTGAGAAGTTTATCCACATTTTCATTCAGAAGAAATGTTTTCCTTGTTCCTTCGTCTGAACCTCTGAAAATAAAAATTTTTTTTCCCCCACTGACTTAATAACAAACCTATTGGTAATGACAATTTTTGAATTCCATTAGGAAGCTAATGTTTTTAATGAAACAACACTAATGCTCATTAGACATTGAATACACTCACAAACCTGGAAACTGTTCCAAGCACAAGGGTCACAGCAATCTGTGTAGGACTATGTCCTGTCTTGACAATTAAACCAAGTGGTTATGGCAGACAAAATATTAATGATGGTCAATAACAGTCCTTGGTCTTTAGAGAGAGCTTTTTGTATTGTGTTTTCTATAAATAGGATCCAAAAAGTTTGTGCACAATGCAGACTGTAGCCTCAAGGACACTGGAGATTGTGTCCCACTCTGTCCCTCTCCTCCTGCAGCTTTCTGCTTTCTGCTTTCTCCATTCACCTGCTGGAGCTATCAGCAGTTCTGTAACTTATCACCTATAATCCATGTCGCTCTTCCCTTGGCTCTTCTGCATTTTGAGAAGATTGTGCACTATTTCAGAAACTCTCACAGTCCTGTTTAGGGTCATAAACTAAACTAAATACCTTGTATTTAAAATTAAAGACTTAGACTGTAAAATGTTACAGCCTTAGATGGTCTACATTTTCCCTGATTATATAAAAAATGTGGTCCAGACTGATGGAAATGGCATTATTTCTACAAAGTGACTCAGGCACAACAATTCTTTATCTGTAGGAAGCAAGAGCAATGAGCACAATCTCAGTAAGATTTGAGAGACTGCATATACAGTCATGTGGCGTGATTTTAATCACAGGCCACTGGAACATCTACAACACACATGCTTTTGCACTAATGAGGGTTTAAACCCACTTCCCTCATCTTTCTTCCCTTGCTGAACATGCATTGTGAGAGGAAAACTGATTAAAAGCTAGTATATCTAACAGCTTACCACACTGAGAGCAGTAACACTGACAAAACCCCTAGATTTTTTTGTTTTCCTAGGGAATGGTGTTATGCAAATAAAAACAGTAGATGGAAGAATCAGAGCTAGTAAGATGCTTTTCTAGTACTTACAGGGAAATTTTCAATACAAGCGCTAGTCTTGCAAACCATTTTTCCTGTTAAGGATAAGTTTAGTACTCTCTAGAGTTGATAGCCTCGAATGCACTCTGCTGCTGCTTGAGACACTTAGAAACCCTCTGTATCTCCCTTCAAAGACAGAAGAAAGTTGAGGCAGGACATAAAGAGCAAAAAGTGGCTTTCAACTGTGGACATATAATCTAGTTCTGAAATAGAGGTCAGAAGTGGGACGCGGTGACGTCATGCAATTGTATTTGTGGACAATGACCGCACAACGTAGAAAAATATGTCAGTTAAAGAACAAAGCACACTCAGAGCAGCCTAAAGAACCAGAGCTGCCATTCCAGGTTATAGGAACATGGTGTAACACCTGTATAGTTGTATCTATTCATCATTCAGATATATAAGCAATAAATTCACTCCAAAGCAGGGGCTACTAAGATTTTTCCACCTGTTATATACACTTGTTCTTACATGAAGCTAATTATAGGCTATTGCAAGCCACTTAGCAGCTTCACATCACATATTTAAAATTAATTGCTTCATTTCTCCATATTCTTATTTCTGAAGAAGGCTCTTCAAAGCCACTGCCAGTCTCCCCAGGAAAAAAACTGTTACCTGAATAACACTTACTGCAACATCCCTGGATTTACCCTTACAGCTGCATTTAGCTAATTAGAGCACTTTTTAAGCCCCTTTTCTTTGGTAAGACTTTCTGTAGCTGCATAAAAGCAAAATTTATCTACAGGGCAAATTTGCCAACAGCAAAGGAGTAGGATTGAGTCCTAATTGCATGGTGCTAAAGTGTAATGTCTGTGAAGAGGAGTAATTAAGAGTCTTAAATTTCTGCCTTCATTGCTCCAAAAGTAAAAAGCAAAATACACCTTCCTTTGGCACCATCAGTCTTCTAACATAGAACTACTGTGGCCTTGGAAAAAAAAAAACCCCACACAAAACATCCAACACCCTACCCCCCTCCCCCCCACCCAAACAACAAAAAAACAGAAGAGGGAAATTAAAAAGAAATGAGACATGTACTTCAGATACCTCTTAGCTTTTACCAAAGGGCAAAGATGATAGACTTCACAAATACCTTCACTAAGACCTAAGTTTACTGTGGGAGTCGTTTTGCAGTGTAGAGTTATTATAGCAGAAAATTAAGTACATTTCCTGAATTATTACCCCAGGTCAAAAACTCTCCTTCATTTTAAAACAGAGGGTTTGTGCCATTTTGTGTCAGGGATCTTATTATGTGAGAAAATGACTTCCAAGTGCGACACTAGTCTTTAATTTTTGTTCTTTGGGGAAAGTCAAATTAAGACAGAGTTCTTAAGAAGTGGCGTATTGGCCTTCTTGAAAGATAAACCCCAGGTATTTAAACATACATGCGCTGTATCTCCAGTGAGAATTTCTAACTTCTAACATAGTCCATCTGCTAGTCTTTCAGCAGGGTGGGGTTGGCTACAGGCAGAGAAATCAGAAGCTGTTGCTGCAGAGATGCTGAGATAGTCTGGCCATATGGTGAGCTCTGGAGAGAGAGGGGGAAAAAATTCTTAGAAAGGTCACCCTGACTCAAAAGACCCACATTGCTCTGGTTGATTCATCTGGGTCATGAAACAGCTCCTAGGTGTGGTCACAGGATAGCTCTCAAGAGTTAGGAGAACAGGACAAATATTACAAAGTTATACTTGGCAAATAGTTCTGTATGTCATGATTCCAAACAACATTCTTATTATTTACTGCAAATCCTCCCTCTCCTCTCAAAATAAAGGGAGGAAACAGGACAGATGGAGTCAGCATATTTCTAGTGTGTTTATCAGCAGGAAAACTGATGTACATTTACAAATATCCCTCCTGTCAACCACATAAGGGCAGATCAATTGTATTACTTGCACCAAGCTAGACATTACCCCTTTGCTGAACTGACACCATATTCCCCCAGCTTGGGAGCCCACTGCTGACCCACTGAGCTCCCACCCTGTGGTTGACTGCTCATGAATTCAAACAGGTCCCCTGCACTGCACAGCAGCACACTCAAGAGCAGAGAACACAACTGTGAGCTCCAGACACTGCCAGGAGCTGAATTCATTCTTCAGTGCAGCATGGAAGGTAAAACACCTCACCAACACACAAGGATTGGAGACAGTACTTTAAAATGCAGGTGCATGGTTTTTAGGCAGAGATTTTTCAATCCCGCATTTCACAAAGATCAATGCACGTTGCATTGCCATTATCACACTACACAGGAACAAAAATGCTATTGTGGACTACAAGAGGGTGAGAGAACTGTGCAACATTCCTGGGCAAAATGCAATTTTCCCCTTATTTCATTTGCACTTTCAACTACTGAGCTATTCCCACCAAATGGTAATCTAAAGAAAACCTCCCTTTGCATTTTTTAGTGATAGTGTTTGTCCATCATCATAGTTTCTAGAAATCTGATTTCCTGGACACTGGCATTTACTGCAGCCTTCTGTCTCCTAGAAAGCATACAGGAACTTCTAATGGAGAAGACAGCATCTTGCATTGCAACACTTAATGGATTATTCCTCAACCTCTGGAAATTTTTTTATGCCACAGTATTAAATAATTTTTTTAAATCCCCACATATATTATGCACAAAAGAATGCTCTGTATTAAGTTTATAATCAGTTGCACTATTTCTCTGGAACGTAAAACAGAATTATCAGCCATATCACAATACCACCTTTCACTTGTATTTACCCAGTATTCCAAACCCAAAGGAGGAATACACTGCCAAACGTTGGCCACCCTCAGGAACAAAGGGCATGGCACAGCAAAGCTGAAGTGTCCTCTGATGAACAGAGTGTCTCTGAGACTTTAGGAAAAATTAAAATCTATACAGAGGAATTCCCAATCATTCAAATCTGAAGAAAGATATATTTGCTGACCACCATGAAGATAAATGGTCAGAGTAATCAGCTTTTGATAAAACTGTTAAAGCTCTTCAGGACCTTAATGAGTTCCCAGCTTGTACTTCAGACAATGATTTCACCATATATATGACATGTTTTGTATGCCATTACCACTAAAAGTAATTCCAGAAGTTATCCTGGATTAGTACACCATGGCTTAATATATGTGCTACTTAAATGTACTCATTCACTGCAGTCATATTATAACGATGTAGGCAGCAAAAGTAATTCCCAGTTATGGGACTTCTAGGGTCACTTGTTGATTTCTGTGAAACAGCACACATTTTGTGAGCTATGACCCAGAAGACTTCATCATTCTAATTTTTCCCCCTAATTTATATTTTAAAGCAAACTATGGTTGGAAAAGCCCCTAATTTCCAAAGTCTCAACAAATACTTAGCTTCTGCCTGAAATTAACAACTATTGCTAACCTACCACTAAACACAGTTTTGTAAGTATCTAGAAAACATAAAACTAGCAAACTTCCCATTTAGTATATAACACAACAAACCACCCCGTTTCCATCTGCATTCCCCTTCTCTCACCAAAGGGCCTATGAAATTTTGTAAGTGCATCACAATTTTTTTCCTAATGGAGGAGCACTGCATTCAACACATTTTCTAGTTATCAGGCAGGTCTACTGCCAGCATTGTTAAAAAAATGAAGAGGCAGCTTATTTTCTCCTAGTTTGTGCAAATAATCTCCCTGAGTAGAATTTTAAAATGTGAAATTATTTTCCAGAGTTTCAAATCTACTCCTATCAACTGCAATAGTAGAAAGTCAGAGCTTCATAGTTTGTCCATCAGAGTGGATTTAATTTGTAGAGTTAACAGTAATTGCCTATAAAGAGAAATTTAAGGGTAATTTTTTCACTGCGTAGTTTATAGCACTGTAGTTTGTTGAATAACAAAAACCACTGACTGTGATAAATGAAAGCCCCTTGCCTCTACTAAAGTAAGAGAAATGAGGACATTATTTAAAAAAAAAAATATGAAGAAGCCTGGCTTTGTAATTTCATTAGTTCCTGATCAGAAAGATGCATCCCAGTAGTCTGAGGCAGGAGTGATGCCCTAAGAGGCATCTCCTGAAGAGAGGGGAGAGTTCATGTGAGAAGTATGGTGTGCTCCCAGTGCAGAGGAGAGGAGAGGGGACCACGCCAGGGACCAGCCTCAGCCTCAGCCTCAGGGACATGGAAGGCACAGAACCAATCTTGCAACCTTGGACCTTCTTAGTCTTACTGAAAGTTCACTGTTACATGGATCACTTGTAAACAGAATGACTTAAGTTACGGGAACTGCAGAAAATACAGTTATTTACAACATGGTTGCCTATAGCAGGCTCACAGTCTTCTGGTATTTTTCTTTTTTTTTTTTTTTTTTCCCCTCCTGGTTTGGGTTTGCTTTTGAGCAATTGTTTTAGAGGTCTGTTTTTGTGCTGATGGTTTTTTGTTGTTGTTGTTGGGTTTTTTTCTATTTATCCTCAAAAACTTAATTTTGTAAGGGCTATTGATAATGAACATGCAAGGTTATTTTTGTAATATACAGTACTAGAAATGGACAGTACACAGCAGTAATGTGAAATTACTCCCATTTACTCAAACACTACAGCAGGGCTACACAACACTATAATGAAAATTGCTGCCCTGGTTCCGTTTCATAAATTTATGCATGAGTTAAAAAAAAAACCCAAAAAAACCTTGTACTTATTTCAAGTAATTTTAATAGAATAAAGTGAACACCATACTCCATACAGCAATTGTAAGAGGTGTAATATTCTTTTAGCCATGATACTCTACAAGGGTAAATTTGCATGAGGAGGTAATATGTTATTAAATATACTGATCCTGTAAAAAAGCAAACACCTTTTAGTCCTGTCTTCAGATACTACACCAGTAGCATGAGCTGCTCACATGGTGAAAATGCCTAAGATTTTCTTGTAGAGACCATTTCACTGAGCACTAGAAAATGTTTAGCAAATGGCAACACTTTCAAAATTGGCTGTCCTACTGATTTTTTAAACCCTATAATTCTCTAGCATATACTAATCTTAGAATGAACTCATTCTTCATCTTATTGTTGAGTTAAAACGACTGAAGAGGTTATAAAATCAAGAAGAATTTGGCCAAAGTACATAAGATGTCAGCAACCAGCACTATGTATTCTGACAAACCAGTTAAAACCTCCATGAGCACCAACAGAGCAGTCTCCAAACAAGCTTGGCTCTTCTCAGACAAATTTTGTTCCCTTGAGCATTCGCAGGTGTAACCAAGGAATTATTTCTTTTCAGAGAGGAAAAAAAGTGAAAAAAACTCCAATGTCGGTTCAAAGGAGTTTAGAAAGATATGATATTGCAAAGTTAAGACCAGGACTTGAGACATTAAGTGTTAAACTCCTCTGATTAATTTTAACTCTGCACAGTATTTACATTAGCTTTTGGTAAAACACAGGACTTTGAGTAATTCTTCCTCATTAGCAGACACATCAGATGTCTCATTGGCACAGACTTGCTGTACTTTGACTTTACCTCCCCATTTGTCTGACAGTTTGTGATGCTATAGGGAGTGCTGAATATCTTTTCTGAAACATCAAATTACTTGCCTGACTCAACACAATTTTTTTTCTTTCCATCTGTACAGAAACAGTGAGCAAAACTCATCTAATCAAATGTCAGTGTGTACCTCCCTGATAATTATCTGAATTCCCTTTGCAGATAACAGAGAGCAATTGGCAATTTTGGAACATGGTTCATTCCATCCTAAGGACATTTTGAATAGGTCAGGTACAAAATGACCTGAAAGTGTTTTAACTCTGAGCACCAAGGGAGCTTTATATAGGTACCTATAAAAGTAGCTGTCTTTGAAAGGGGAAATTGCTCCCACCCTTACAAAGTACAGCAGCCCACAGAGCAATGAGATTTTGAATGAAGGTCATGGCAACCTCTTCCCAAGACTCTCAAGAGCAGCAAAAACGCCACTATGATGCCCATCCCTCACGATCCAGAGCCGTTCCAAGTCTTGGTCAGTGAACAGCATTTGATACTCTCTTGATGTAGTCAACACCAAAAACTTCATGAATCTCTCTATCCTTTGCCTCCCCATGTCCCACCCTAACCAGTGCAGACTAACAGCTGTGATGAAATCACGTTGGGAAAGCAGCTACGCTGTGTCATGGGGCATGCACAAAGTTCCCCACAGCACACCACCACTTAAAGTAGAAGAAGAAAGAACACAGGGAAGAAAAACTTTTGGGAAAAAGAAAAAAGAAATAGAGAAGCCATCTCAGAGGAAGAAATGGAGAAGGACATGTATACATGTATCTATATTTATCTAGATAACTGGAGATGAGATAGGCAGAGATGGCGAGACACTGAGGGAGGCTGGGGAGGGACGGATGCTGAAGTGAGAAGACAGGCAAATGAAGATAAGGTGGTGAGAGGAGGAGGCGGTGGGAGTGTGCAGAGTGGGTCAGGAGACACACCAAGTGAAGAACTGCATAGTAGGAAAGGAAGTGAGAAAAAGGAATTCAGAATAGAAGCAGAGGCAAATAGAAAATAAGTACGTAGGCTCATGGTTTCAGAGTCCGGGGACACAGAGCATGTAATGACAAAAAACCCACAGCAGAGAACAAGAGAAAGAAAGAAACTACAAGTTTGGGGAGAACAACTGTATTGCTTTTCAAGCTTAGGCAAAAAGTAATAGTACAGAGAAGCATAAAATGGAATTAAGAATACGTAATAGCTTAGATTCTTATTTTTTCTTTTTAACACTTTCATTTAATCATGAGTATCTTAGAGAAGATACAACACTTGCAGAACATAATTAAATGTGATGTTAATTTTTTAAGGCTCAATGCAGCATCAAAAGTGGTATGAAAAACAGCTCTGTAGACTTGCTACACCTAATGCCATTTCAAATGTTACACATTCAGGACTTGAGGGGAAAAAATTTAAAATAAAAGGTGTCAACTGTGACAACCTGCATCAAGCTGCAGTATAAAGACTCGTGCTTGCATGTGAGCATAACTCGTGCCTTCACTAAAATGTTGTCTAAACAGGCCTGTGCCATTTGTACACACCTTGTGCAACTGAGCAGTCTGTGGTCTGACAGATGCTACTGAGACTAATTTATAGCATTCAAATTTCAACTATGAAAAATCACTATCCTTAAATAATGTCTATCTGTTCTTTCTATAAAAGTAAACTCATTCTATAAGCTGAAAAAACCCCCAGCTTTTAAAGAAGAATGCATAAAGTAACCATATAAATTCACCTCTAATAGGTGTCTTATAATCTTCACCCTCAAGCTCATCCTCTCTTGCAAAACCACAGAAATTTCCTTGTGCTCCTATGTGTAAATGTAAGAAAAAATAAACCATTTTTACTTTGTCTTTTATTATTATAATAGATTTAGTAGGTGCATTTTGCCTTCTTGCAGTGTCTTTACCTGCCTGCTGCCATTCTGTAAATGTGAGGTTATTTAAGGCAACCATATTATGTAGTTTTAAGTGCTTTTGCAACATATCTTTGAATAAGTATGTAACTGCTTCTACTATTACTGTTATTGATCAACTGCAGTTTTTCTGCCATGGTAATGAAAGAAAATACAGCAGCTATCAATCACTCATGGCATGATGAAAAGACAGAAGGATCTAGTGGCTCCAGGCAAATCCTAGGTGCACACAACAGGGGCTATACAGGCAACAGCTAGAAAAAAAGCCTTATACTCTTCAAATTTCATTACTCTAAAGAAAAACAAACCAACAAACAATTATTGAAGAGTGCTAAGAATGGTTTATCCAGAGTTCAGTGACAGGAAAAGTGCACTGTACCTTCTTCTACCACTGGATTTGAAAAGAGTTACCTGTGCTGGTTTGTTTACCCTTTTTACTCTGTGGGTTATTCAAAATTGTAACCTTCTATTAGATGTACTTTCTTTTTTTAAGGCTGTCATTTCAAGAAGGTCGTTATGTAAGAGACCAGTGCCTAGAGCAAGAGTGTCGTAGCTGATTTGTAAAAAGCCAGCATCCGTGCCTAACACTAACATGAAAAAAGTGTAGTTTTAAAAAAAGGAAGAAAAAAGCCCCAGACATTCCAGAAAAGCAATGTGAAAAACATGTAAAAAAAGAAAAGGTGCTGTGTAGGTAGAGAACAATAAGGAGACAAAACATTGGTATTTTCTCTTTCCAGTTGCTTCATTAATGCAGTGTGATGACAAGTATGGTCTTTATAGAAAAAATAGGTCTGTTCCTATTGTTTTCCCCTACCCTTGTGTTTCCAAGAGCAACACCTTTCTGGGAAAGGAGTATGACCCAACTTTCTTTCAGACAAAATACCTACTTTACTTTTTTTTTACTCTAGTTATCCCACAAGTTTCAAGACAAAGCTCTTTCTACTTGAGCAACACAGCCTTTTTCCCAAGGTAGACATGTACAAAAATACTAGAATTCTTTAAAATGCTTTCAGCTCACACATCAATTCACCAGGTATCTATGAATCAACTAATACATGCCACCACTATTATTTGGGGGTTTATACTCTGCTTTTGCCAGCCACTTAAATCTTTTCTGTAACTGAATTCACAGACTCAAATCAACTCCTCAGTTCTCTCCACATACCACTTGAAGGGAAAAAACACAGTATTTTTACAAAACTTGTCTTTTCCAAACCACTTTCTCTTAGGTATAAATATTCATTTAACAGGTTTTTATGATTAAATTGATGTGTGAAAAAGGCTACAGAAAAGATTTTTGGTACAGGGCACACTTTTGCTTCTTACCAAGTTCCTCAAGATAACCATGGCAATGCAAGTTTCTTCCCACAGTAAATCATCAGGACTGAAGAGGTTAGCTGTCAGACAGAATTGCAGTAGATACCATTTCAGAAAGTTTCTTTTATAACCACGCTCTTATGTTTGAGAGCAGAAGTAAACCAGATCATCAGAAAGCATATTTTAAATTAATGCTGCTCACGACTAATTAGGTGACTGATTAGACTCTGCAACCTTTTATTTGCCATGTTCTAACTTCTGTGCATGTTTCAGGCAGACAGATATGGGGTTTAGGTGAAAATTCCAGCAGAGACAAAACTTGTGTGTGTTGGCAGAACACCATAAAAATTTGGATGGATGAACTCCCCAAACCCACACCACATCTCTGCTTCAGTCAAGAAGTTGCAAAACAATTGGAAAATGTATCTGAAATGGTAAGAAAATAAATCAATGACTATATGAGATGTGGCATGTATTTTCCATTTTTCTCTCCACTGTGCAAACGGCGAGGAGAAAAATGAGAATCCAGCACTTGGCTCTGCATTTCTACATTAAATCCAAGCATATGTTTCTGATCATTTTTCAGTCACAAGGATCCTGAGACTCCAAAATAAATAACTTCATTTTAATCGTGTTAAGGGGGTAACAAAAATGAACATTCTTCCTATGGAGCATTTACATTCCTGGACAATACATAATGTGATTTTCTAAAACATGTCTGAGGTTCTCTCATCTTTCACTGTACTGTATTTAATTTATTATGACAATTTTTTGTTCATGTCATCAAGCAGTCAAGAAATAAAGTAAAATCATAAAATAGTAGACTGGATCTTTATTTAGATTTCTTACATTTCTTATGACTGGGACAAGATTCTAACTGTGCAGCAACTCATTAGGTGATGCCTGAATTCTGCTGTGTTTTCAGGCAAAGGCAAATACTTCTTTCATTTAAATATATATGCTGCACTTCTCAAAGCTTTCTTCTAGGTCAACAACAAAGAAAATTAAATTTCTTGGCATTGGTAGAAAGGTGTCATATATTTTCAGGCTCTCTTCCTTTAAGTAGTGCTATCTCACAAAGAAGAAATAGACTTCTGTTGTTGTCTAAGGTCTGTGCCTTGCAGTAATTTTCATTCACTGGAAATACAGCACACCTTCAATTATGTTAGGCTCTTTCATTTAAGTAACAGCTGTTTTTTGCACCTATTTTTTGCAGTATTTTCATAATGACTATTCTCAGCACCTGAAGGTTTGATTCCAATTATTTATGTATGTTTTTAATTGCATGTATGTCATCAAAAGGAGTTTATCATCCAATATTTCAAACATAAAGTTTCAAGATTCTTTACTGATATGCCACGCAGACCTCGCTGTCCATATATTAGTAGTTTGGAAACTGGAAACATTTCTCCAAGCACCTTGTGTTTTTCTAGCAACAAAACAGAAGCAACTGAGACACAGTCAAGTTCTTGTTTGGTTGGATTTGTTTGCTGAAAACTTTCTTTATATTATTACTGCATTTTGCTTCACAGGAGGAAACACCTGCCCAGAAACTATTTTAATCAGCCTGTTCCTGAACGTGTGCACCCCATAGAAAGGAACCAAGACAGGAGCAGTTAGTGAGGAACTGTGGTCCAAGGGAATAACCCATGTTGGAGCAGGCTGGGAAGGACAGGCTCCCGTGGGACAGACCCTGAAGAGCATCAGAAGGGAGAAGCAGCAGGGACCAAGTGCTATGAATTGACTGCAACCCTTTGAGTTGAGTCTCGTAAGATGCGTGTCTAAAAGTGCTTTTAGATTTGTTCTCATTTCTCCCCATCCTAGTATGATATTAATTGGCATCAATTAAAATCGATTTTCCCAAGATCAGCTTGTTTCGCTTGTGATGGTAAATGGTAAGTGATCTCCCTATCCCTATCCTGACCCAAACCTTTAACTGTGTTTTAATTAATTGAGCAGGTGGGGTGATAAAGCACCTTGATGGGTATGTGCTGCTCAGCCAAGCTCAACTCACGCCATCAGGCAGATTCAACCACTAGAGAAATCAGGTCTTGATCAAGCTTCCAGCAGAAACAAATGGTATGAAATGGTGAACCCATTTTAAAACATAAAATGACTGACATGAAAAGTCTTAAAAAATAAAGACTCTAAAAACAATGGGGGAGTTACGAGAAAAGAATGTATATGATGCTGTCAGACAGAAGGCTGGATTGAGATACAGGAGTTTTTCTTTCCCAGAACAAATTTTTTATATAGTTTATTGCTCCACATGACAGATGGTGTAGAAAAGACTGAGCTTCAGGTTTGGAAGTTGGTTTTGTATTTGACACAGAAAGGACTGGGGGCTTCATTTAGCTGTGGAAGTCAAAACTTCTATCTTTGTGTTACAGGAAGATCTGGAGAAGATGTGATGATGCTAAGTTCCCAATTACACAAATGCTTTTCGAGGGGGAATATGGGGAAGTCAGTCAAACCTGCAAAGTGTAACTCAGACTTGTTAACCTTCACAGCTCCAGAAATCAGAGTCCCTGCTGACATTAACACTTCTAAAGATGGAGTTGGAAGAAAGCTTTGCAAGAGACTTTCCTTTCACCTTGAATTGAAGCTGCTGAAGTTCATGTCAGAGGTCCACTGCGCTGGAGGTTAACACTGTCATTGGCCAAAGGAAGCACCACATGAGATGACAAAAGCGGCTGGGAGTCACCCCTGGTCCTTTCTGCACCTTCTCACCTAGCACTGCTAAGGCCTGGGGAGCTCAGCCAAGTCAGGTGTTCACTGCTACAAATAAGGGAAAACAAAACTCAGAGGGTGAAAACAGACACAGGCCACAGCTTTACAGTGAGAGGCATTTGATTCTGTTAATTCTATTCCTCTTGTCTTGCAACATTTATCTGCTTCACAAAATCCTTCCCAGTGCCTCCCACTTTAATCCCTATGGCCATTGTTGTGCCCGCTGCCTTCCAGGTCACACGAGCAGTACAAAACACTCTTTCCAAGTTCCCTGATCTCTGGTGGTGCAGTTATAAAGCACCAAAACCAGAAGGAGCAGCAACACAGCAGGAAGACAAATGAGCAGAACAGTTCTGCTGACCAGCAGAAACACAGAACTTCTGGAACTGAATACGGAAACTACAACTGGCAAACAGGTTGATTGGGGCTTTTTTGGTGGTCACAGTTTTGTTGTTGGTATTTTCTTTCCCTGAGACACATTTGGGATATCCCAGCTGCCTTTGTGTCTTCAGAGCTCATGGCCTAAACTCACCCCCACTCTGCCTGCCTGATCCCTGTGCCTGTGGGTTCTACCTGTCCAGTGGAGAGGGAGACCATCTCTGCTGTCACACAGTGCTTTATGCAGCACTAATGCTCTTGGATTTCTGCTGTACACACCAGTGTAAAGTTAATAATTACACCCACAAAGGCACAACATTCCCATACAAGCATGAAGCTTATTTGTTTAAAACCTATTTTGATGTAATAGTTTTCATTCTATTTCAAAGAAGTCCTTCTCCTCTGTTCCATTTTGTTTCCATTGCAGAATATTTTATTTCCACCTTTCTAGGAGACACTGCGTAGTTCCAGAACATGTTATTGCATTAAGCAACTAAAAACGTTGGTGAAACTGCATGACGTATCCTACACTGGAGGTTAGACTTGAATAATACATTGACACCTTGCTGACCCTGAAACCACAGAGAATCTCTCTTATCACTAAAAGGAATTGCAGCATATATTTCTCACACATACCTCAGCTCTGTATAATCATCTTGGATGCTACCAGAGCTTGCAAACAAAACACAATACAGACATGCTCAGATATAAATTCTGACTTCATGTTTATGTAAAATATAAATCTGTTCATAATCTAAGTCCCACAAGCACATATCATAATCCAAACTCTCTGGCTATATTTCATATGCAATACTACAACTGGAAACCATGAACACCCAACAGAATTCTGATCAGTTCCTCCAAAGTGTGTAGAGATGAGAAAAAAATTGGATTTGGGAGTGATAACATGCTATTGGCTGAGAACAACACTGAATTCACTGTTAAGAGGCACCTATGAAATTGTAGTGGCATATCACATTCTATTTTGAAAACAAGAAGTATTCAACACTAGATTAAACAAAGTAGGATTCCTATACTCCCATTAAGAAGCCCTGGCAATAAAAGACAGAACCAGCTTCAATGTCTACTTGTTATTGTTTTGCTAATTGGTAGGGTTGTTTCTCCATTCCTCCATGTGGCCATTCATTTCAGTTTGAATTATCCAATAGAATTCCTACTTTATTTCCCACAAGTTTTTCAGTATGCAGCACATCATGTACACCACTAAGGGAAAGTTGTGGCTACATCAGGCTTTTGTTTGGGCAAAACATCTTCTTGAATTTACAAATATGTGTGGCACAGCCATCTGTAAAAAACAAACAGCAACAATAACATTTTCTTGCCATAATGTATCCCACAAACAAGTTATAAACTTATTCCCTGAATCAGCAACAACTAATGATTAATAATATTTGACCCTCACTTTTCTGCCATAGAGATTGGACTGTTTAAAAATGCTGGTTTGTTGTTTTGTCATTTATCATTCAAGTTAAATGTTAAATTTTAAATTTAATTTTCTTAATCACTTAAAGAGTTTATTTCTACAAGATTTAATTGCTCAGATGTGACAATCTCCCATCCTTGGACAATTTATCTTGCCCAAGAAAACTAACTGCTATTACACAAGACTAGGCAGAGGATTCTGATTCAGTCAAGTGTGCAATAGATTAGTTTAACTGCAGTGGAACTGTTTCAAATATGAGTAAGAAACAAATGTTATGAAACCAAAAAAGCCCAAACCAATAATAACAATACTTTCAGGGAATATGCAAAGCCTAAGAAGGCTTTGGAGATAACGGTTGTTAGAATGAAGGACCAAGGATCTTGGGCTGCACTAGGGAGACATTACCAGCAAGACAAGAACATGGACAATGTGCAATTGCACATCAGTCACTAATGATAGTATATGGAAAACATAGAATAACTGATTTTTGAGATACTAAATGCTTTTGCGTTCTTTGCACATCAGTATTTCACAAGTTCATATCATCCATGTAGTTTTAAAGGTTCAACTCTGAAAATGCACCTTTTTTTCTGACACATTCTCATGTGATGACATGCAACAATGTATAACAGAAAGTTAGTACATATTTTGGCAATCAGACAGATTCAGTTTAGGAACCATCCAAGGCATAGAAAATGTGGTCCTGGTCAGGATTAAGATGTTATTAACTCACTGTATATTTAAGTTTACCAACTATCAACTTGCACTGCATCAGATCACACACCTGTGATACAGTATTTATAAAAAGAAGAGATGCATCCATAGATAAACTTGATAGTACTATCCAGCAGAAAACAAGACAATACAGGGAGCCATGGGGTTAATTATAGTCTGCAGGTTCAAAAGCTCTGAACAGCAATATTTAGCAAGTATTTAAACTGCCATGGAAAAAAAATCATGAAAAGCCAACAGTGTGCAAAATCATCATAGTAAAAATAAAATCTTAAAAAGCAACTTTATTTTTCATAAAATGTGATTTTTATTAAAAGAATGTTGTCAGGTAGTCACAAAAATAAGAATGGCAAGGGTATGGCACTTCCCACCAGTGGGATGTGTAACTTAACTTTCTCTAGAGTATTTGATTCAGTGAGAAGGAAGATAGTTGACATTTGATGGCTTAATTTCTGATTCACCTATTATAGCTGTGAAGACACAGAGATAGTAATAAATAATGAGAACTCAAACCACTGAGGAAATAAACAAATCAGATATACTTTGGCTTTTAATACAAGCCAGTAACATCTCTTAGATTTTCTTTCAGGTTTATGTAAATACAATAGTGCTGGCATCAGAAGCAGTCACATCAACTTCTGAGCTGATAAGTCTCAGAAGAGAGTTAGGAGAAAAAAATATATATCCTAAAATGGAAAGAATGAAAACTATTTGAGTGCATAGATGAGTGTTAAGTGAAAATGACACTGCAAGTTGTCAGTGTGAATGAATAAAATAAACATTAGGGAAGGAGCAAATACAAGATGTCTCAGTTACGAAGTATACTTGAAAAAGAAGAGGAGTTACCTCAGTTTCAGAGACACACATTAAGTCCCACATAGGTATGGCCATGTTTCCCCCATAGTATTAATGGAAGAAATGCAAATTATGATGGTAACAATGAAGTTCATTTCCTCTTGTCAGCTGCCCCAGGTTGTCAATGAGTTATTGCTTAACTCACAACACAAGTAATCAGATCACAAATATTCTACAACATAAATGTTGTAAATAACTGGTTTAGAATGACACAAAAACTTTGAAGATTATATTTCTCTGTCAACACTCCATGATTTTTCTCTCTGCATTTTCTGCATATGCAAAAGCAAGAAGCATTTAGTCTTTATTCTATGGGTACACGAAGTATTTCACACTTCTAGGATGATTTTCCCATTTTTACTGCTAGCAAAATGCAAAATGAGACTTAGTTCAATTTACAAAACTGTATTTCTGAAGAGAAGATGTTTTTAATCTGGTAGTGCCCAGTACATTTGATCTGGAAACAGTAAATAATTTTCTGCTGCCAGATGAACCTGAACATTTGGACATTAGCAATGTCTGAAATCAGGTAAGCATCAGAGAAAGAAAGCAGATTTTATTCCAGTGAGTGCACTGAAAATGTTAGCTCTGAGTTATAATGAGGAGAGGTAAGCTCCAGTGGACGAAGAGCTCCAAAGCCGTTCTTACACTACAATTATTTGTGTGAGAACGCGCTGTTACAGTTCACTTACCATTAACAAGAACATGTGAAAAATTTGTCCCTAGCCTCAAGCCCACTCAAGCTGACCTTGGATTTAAGATGCAAGATGCTGTGTGAAGTTAGAAGGAAGAGTGGTACAGTTGAGAAACCAATCTGGAACTCTGCTTCTCAGTTGGTGTCCCCCCTTTCAGCTTTCTTTCCCTACACACACTGTAAGTTGCAATTTTGAAATGAACTTCAGGCATGGTGGATTCCATACTCCTTTTGACATCATATTAGAAATTTCTTTTCTGTCATACCATTTCAGATAGAAAACCACCAGAGAAACTGATTAGATGCCAAACAAGAGGTCTGGCATCACAAGACAATCAGAAGAAGAAGAAGCTGACACACTTCCAGGTAAGAATGAGCAACAACGGTTCTTAAAAGTAAAAACAAGCCAGTAAAAGAAGGCAGAAAAGAAGGGTAACGTGACCACCTATTTGATCTTCTGCTTTAACCATTAAAATAACTTTCTGTGCAGAAATAAGAAAGGCAAAACTACATTGTCAAGTTCAAAGAAAAATGCCAAAAGAAGATAAAAATGTGTGACTAGACAGAAAGTCATACATAAAAAACCCAAAACAAAATGAAATCCTCCCTTCAGAAGGGTTTAAAATTTATCTATAACACAGACCTGATGTGATCAGGAAAGGAGTAATGGATAAAACCTGGAAATGTTATTAGAATTATTAGTTATATTTAGCATGCATACAGGGAATGCCAGAATAACTGGCATTATTTATACCACAAACACCTACATCTTTTCTAGGTAGTTACAAACACTTTATTATTTCCATAAAAAGCAAAACTACTCAATTCGTACATTTGCATGTTCTGTTGCAAGGACAAATGTTAAATCATTTCTCAATGAGGAACTCTTTTGGAAACCTTTCCAATAGAACGTAAATTGAGTTTTCATCAAAACAGTATATTGAGATAAGTATACATGTAAAATAGTAAGCTACTTTTTAATTAAATAGTTTCTTATGCTGTTTTTCCATGCCCTGCTCTGCATTAATTTAATTTCAGCAAGGACTCAAAACCAGCACTTAGTGAAAGCCAGGAGGAAAGAGTCTTATTACCTGTGATTCCCACATTTCAAACACTGGTGAAATTGGTGAACTCTTTAAACAGTGATGAATAGAATAGGTGAGAAGCCAGCGTCTTATAGAAATACACACTATCAGCTGGATTTTGGGAATATGAGAATTTCCCTGCCACAAAACAAAGTCTGCCTTCAATACAGGACTCAAAATCTGCAGGCCTCCATGACAATCGCAGCGATTTGGCAGGAGATAAGAATAGAGGGCCTAAGGATTCTTTCTGGCTTCAGACTGTACTAAGAAACTAAAACCCACTAGTACAGAAAGGTTAACAAAACAATCAGCTTTCCGCAAGTGATTTTCCTTTTGACAGCACCATGAAGATTTTTCTGCTTGTCAAAACTTCAACCAAAGAAAATAAGTAATTCATTGTGGCTTGTTGAAATAAATTGTGCTCTGGTCTCATAAAGGAGATATTTGTTAATAGCTACATTACCAAAAGTAAAGTAAAATAAGCAGAATGCCTTAATTATGCACATCTTCTAACATAAACAAAAAAAGCACCTTGCAGTAGCTTAAAAGGGTAAGTATTTCCACCAAATATGGCTGGCTGCAAAGATGCATATCAAAAAATAATGTTGACTACCAACTTAGTAATGTGTGAAAATTTAGGAGCAGGCTTGACAAATGCAGACAGACTGTTAGAGGAAGTTCTTCCGAAATCTTCAAACTTGTCTTTTCCATCAAGCACATTCAGATGCAACGTGATGGGACTTCTGTAGCACATTAAAACTTCAGTTTAAAATCCGTTTTCTCAGGTTGGAAGGGCAAAGACACTGGTAGAAATAAATTCTGTTCTGTTGCAGGAAAAAAGGATTGCTTATCATTGGCGTAATTGTTGCAAATGCTGCAAAGGGATAAAGAAAACAGCCTGTGATTTACAAACAGAGCAGGTCAGCATATAAGACTTCAAATGTTTCTAGGCTGAAAGGAGAAAAATGGCCTAGGTATGTAATTTTACTATTTAACTTGGGCAAACTGTAGAAAAATTTTTCTCTCGCTTAAAAGTAAAAACAAGGCTAGACAGTGCACTTTCTCCTTTGCTCCTACTTCTAATAACCTTCAAGTCCAACTAAATTTTCTGTCAAAATTAGCCACATAGCTCATAGCTGAAATGATCATAGCAGAAATTCTGCAATACGTTTGATCAAAAGAATGCTGAAATGCAATTAAAACCATTTACCCAAAAAGTTTGACAAAGTCTTCACAGTTTCATGAACTTTCCGCGCATCAGTGTCACTCTTACTTACAAGGAAAATACAACATGTGGCAATCTTTATTTTCTCAGTTTCTCTGCTAGTAACACCAGTCCCCTTCTTATTCCTCCTCTGGCATCATCTGTGACTTTGTTTTGCTCCAGCACAAGGTTCCCACGCCCGCCACCCCCGGCTCCGCTATATCCCGTCCTCGCTCCAGCGCTCAGCACCATGGCCAGCGCCGCGGCTGATAGAGAGAGTGCGGTCACCCCAAACCCAAAGCTGGTGTCAGACAGAAACCACTCATCTCTGCCCTCACTTTTCTTCGGTGGTAGGTCAGACACGCTACTTATAACATATGGCTGCCCTGATGCTGTTTGAAAGCTGCTGTTGTTATTCAATGGCACTGCGTAGCATTGAATGAAAAGAAAATTTTCAGGGTAAATGTTGTTTGCAATATGGAAATGGTTGTGGTTTTTACAGTTTAATTGTAATGGTGGTAAAAGGACAAGCATCAGTAAACTACCCATGTGTTGTGGTGTTGTGATGATGTAATTTTTGACTTTGAATAGGGAAGTCTGCTTGTTGATATAAGTGAAGTTTGAAGACTGTGAGGAATGTAAACTTTGATGCCAATTCTGGTTTATTCTGGTAATAATAGTAACTGGTTTACAAAACAATGCTTCAGATGAGCAATTACTGACCTGGATTGTACAGAGCTGTAATTACTCACTATCTCTGTTTCTCCAGTTTATGTTCAAATTTCATCATGCTCCAAACAGTGCCCTTGGGAAAAGCATCTGGGGAGTTCAAAACACATCTGTTACAGATAAGCTACATAAGTGTATATACACTGTTACATAAACACACAACGCTGTAGAAATAGCAGTGACTAATCTCACACTTTGTTGAAATACAATTTGCTGACATCGCTCTTTATGCAGGGGAGCCTCACTTCTAAAAATGATAAAAGTGATTTTGCCTAACTTGAGTTAGGAAAGCCTTATCACACATCTTACTCACTCTCCTTTAATATAAGAAACACGTGGGCAAACTCAGCAGTTGAATTTTATTCCATATCCAAATTTGGTGGAATTTTAAGGTTTCTGAATGACAGGTATGTAAATGCTGCTGTGTTTCGTATTACACATTTTCTGGACCTCCACTTCTACTCAGCCTCCACTCCTCCTCCATGCAGCTTTCTGCCAGTTACTGACAGAAAACACATCTGCAGATACTATGACTTTTTAATTTTCCTGCCTATTTAAAGATCTTGCATTTGAGTTCATAGATCACTGAAATTATCTTTCTCCTTAGGAAAAAAAATAATGCACAGAAGCAAACAGTTAAATTTCATGTCAGCAGAATCACAAGTCGTGCTGAAAAGCTCCCAATGACATGTATTTAAAAGATATCCATGCAAAGCTGTTTAGAAATTAAAAATAACTCACTTCTGGAATAAAGTGTGCTCTAGGTTGCACAAAAGTACCTTTTCCACAACACAGGCCTGGGATCTGCAAACTTCCCTGTCTGATCCTACAGCCACATTAGCAACTGCTTCAGTTGTTCTGTGATCTGCAGGAGTCGTGCACAAGTCACGTGAGCTGCATCTGCCCCAGTAAAAGGCAAATACCTGTGCTGCATTACACTGTTGGGAAAGACAGGCCTAATTCACTTCATTTTATCAATCATTACAATGCCTTACAGACTAAAATTAAGTGCACAGCAGCAGACAACTGTGGCCATGTATCCTGCAAAGTTTCATTTTACTCAATGCATCCAGGTGCTGACATTGGAAATTTTGTTTCTTCTATGGACAGAGAAAGCGTGGCAGATTTCTACACATCTCTGCTATGAAGGAGTGAACAGAAGGGAGAGTGAGCTCATACTGTTTTATCTGAACATGCTCTGCTGAACTGTTTTATGTGACCATGACCTATTACAGCTTTTAAACACATGCTTAATTTTAACCATAGGAATATTTCCATTTACTTCACTTTTCAAGCTCTCTTCAATCTTCACAAGTTGAGTCTTCAGTTAAGACTGAAGAATCATTGTTGTTGGTCAAGCACTATTAGAAGGAGTAGTAAAAATAAAATCTCTTTTATAAAAATCAGAGGAGATTTAATCCAGGACTAAACAGAATACAAAAAGATCTTTTATCCGTCTATACAATGCTATTCACAGTGTTGCTTTTCAGAGCAGAACCACATCTTTTTGTTCTCCTTTCTTGCAAGTTTCTATTTTTATACTACCCTCCTATCCGTGAAGCTTTTTACTCTTAAAAATAAGCTTATTTTGTCATTTGAGTCTCCCAAATCTCCATAATTTCACAGAAACACAGAATACTTAGGGTTGCAAGAGACCCCTGGAGCTCATCTCGTCCAACCCCCTACTAAGGTATAGTTACCTGGAGCAGATGACACAGGAATGGGCCCAGGTGGGTTTGGAATGTCTTCAGAGACTCCACAGTCTCCCTGGGCAGATCTTCCAGTGCTCTGCCACCCTCAGTGGAGGGAAGTTCTTCCTCAAGTTGAGATGGAACTTCTTGTGCTTTAGTTTATGACCATTGTCCTCCTTGTCCTGTCACTGAACACCACTGAAGAGCGGCACCATTTTCTCAGTACCCACTTGAAGATATTGATGGGCATTACTGAGATCCCCTCTCAGTTTTCTCTTCTCCAGACTAACCAGGACCAGCTCCCACCTCTCCCCATAAGAGAAATGCTCCAATCCCTTAATCATCTTTTTTTGCCCTCTGTTGGACCCACTCCAAAAGCCCTGTGTCTGTTTTACTGAGGAGCCCAGAACTGGATACAGCACTCCAGATGTGCCTCACTGGGGCCAAGCAGTGGGGCAGGATCACCTCCTGGCCACATTCTTCCTGATGCATCCCAGGGCCCCACAGTCTCTCCTGGCCCCCAGGGTACACGTGACTGGATCATGGTCAACTTGTCAACCACCAGCACCCCCAGGTCCTTCCCAGCAGAGCTGCTCTCCAGTGGGTCAGTCCACAGCCTGTGTTGGTACTGGGGGTTGGTTATCGCTCCCCAGGTGCAGGACCCTACACTTGCCCTTGTTCAGCTTCATTAGGTTTCTCTCTGCCTAACTCTTCAGCCTGTCGAGGTCCCACTGAAAGGCAGTACAGACTTCACATATAATTCAAGTGTAATTTCCTCAAGTAAATAGTATTGGTTGACAACAAGCCAGTAATTTTCACAACTATGATCAATCTGAAAGATTTTCCTTTTGTTGCAAGTTTAGTTTTGAGTCTACTCTGAAGTTTAATGTAGAAAAATTTCCATGAGTGCCCTGTAACTGATCAGAAGAAAAGAAATGGAAGAGATGTATTTTCTACAATGTTTTCTTGGTATCACTGTAACATCCAGAGCCTCAAAGAGTCCCGTGATCCATCTCTTTTAAGTTTAAGTACAAAATTTCTTTGAAAGTAAATTTGGACAACTTGGACAGCATGAACATGAGTGGCCTCAGGCTCTAAACATATTCCTAGTTGATCTTTTGCCGTCTGGGGGTTATTCTGCTCCATGCATTTTTAGAACCTCAGTCAGCATTTCAAGAATTGTGAAGAAAGAATAAGCTGAGGACACCTACAATGTTACTAAAAATATTTTCAATGTAACAGGTAAAGAAAGAAATTTATTCTGAGTGCAGACATTTGACTTTTGCTACCTCATTTATTTGCTGTCTGTACTTTCTCAAGTGTTTCTATTTGTCCTTTTCTGTACTTTAATATTATAGGATTATATGTCTCCTTCTCACAGTTAAAATCAGACCCTCATTGAGTGGGCTGTTGTAAATCAGAGAATTTTGTATCTTCAAGTGACAGATCTATTTCAAACGCTATTCAAAATAAATATTTATGTATTTAAGAATATGTTGTCCTGATAAATCTATTAAGGTAATCTTGATTATGCAACTGTCTGCTCTTCATGTCAACAGACTGGACAGACACCTGGTGACTACTCTCAGGTTTTATTTATAATCTGGATGAATGAATGATCTCTTTCACTTCAGTACCTATTCTCCTGAAATGTTAAAAATGTACATCTCATCTTGATGCTATGCTTTTATAAAACTATATGAAAAGCCTAATCTGTTGTTATAAACATGCCTGTGTGTTTTTCACTGCGCATTATAACTTCTCTTTATTCATGCATGTGACATCATCATAGCAACAGCCACTACAGACCAGATAATAGAGAAGAGAAGAGAAGAAGGCAACTTTCACAGCTCATCATTGCTGCAGTTATTTATTTTTTGCATTCCTAAGTGAAGAAGTTGACTTCTTGAGTAAAAGGTAGTTTGAGGGAAGCTACCTCACAAGACACCATACCAGTTTATGAAACTGCAGCTGAAAATAAACAGTAAGGTTAATCTATTTGAGGTCATAGTTTAAAAACAGATTTAGGTTGTTGTTCAGATTTTCACGGTACAACTAAAAATTACATTTATATTATGAACCACTCAGTCAGCAACTATTTCTGAAGGTAAAATCTGGTATCATGGAAGGGTTCAGCAGTATTTGAAAACACCAGTGGTATAGTTGTGCCTCATACTAAAAGTGTGAACTTGGCTCTTGTAACATGAGATCTCCTACAGAACTGGATTGAGGTGCCCACCTAAAAAAGATTCCCAAATCTTGAAACGGACAGATTTTGAGCTAGATTAATGGTAAGTTAAATCACTTTTTAAAGAAAGATCAGAAGTACAAGCAAAAGGACTGTCAGTTTTATAAGGATCCAAAAATTCAGAAGCATCAGGTAAAATGCAATATTTTAATGTAACTTATGCAACAACTACTCAGACTTCAGAGGTTTTTTGGATTTTCTTCCAAAGTGTTTTGTTGTTCTCATATGTAGATACTAGAACTATTTCACTCTTGGGTTTTTTTGCCTTTCACAGATGAAAAAAGCACAGCTGGCTATATGAATTATTAAGAATTTGTGACATCTCACAGGACCTGGAATTCCTCCCTGTGAAGTGAAAAATACTAAGTCTGTACTACTCAATGAATTATTTTTCTAGCAAGTACAAAAACATATTACCTCTATGCCTCTCCCCATTCACAGAAGCAGTACCACTGTAACCCAGTATTTCATGGAAAAGAAACATAAAGCTGTTAAGATTGAACAAAACTGACAGCATGCTCTATGTAAAAGATACTGACAATGTGTTTGACTTTGTCATGTTTGAATATAGTTGCTATATAATCCAAGTTTCTTTTTAGAAAAACTAGTTCCCTGAATAAATTTGGAAAACTTATATGAGAGTGTAGGTATACAAGATACCTAGAATAATTACTAGCAGACTGCTTAACAATGGGGGAAATCTCCACATTTGTGAACAGTGTATTCTGCCATTTATGATTAAATATGTCCACAAAGTATCGATTTGTTCTGTCTGAAAAAACCCACAGTAGCTCTTCACTAAATATCCCATGTAACTACTAATGTACAATCTAATGTAACTGACAACGACTAAATTAACCTAAATAGCTAATATTTACTCTGTTTGCAGTTGACACCTCTACTATTTGGAGAGCCAATTTATAGCCAATCAACTTTCCAGCTTCAAAGAGAAGGTACTGATTGGTACATCTCTAAATAAAAGCCTTTTCAATGTTACATGGGAATGGTTTTATTTCTGTTCCTCAATGTCCCTTGAGAATAGTAAATATGAGTGATATATAATTCAGTACAAAAACTTTGGCAGCTATGTGTACATGCTATGTGTCATAAATACTGCTACACACGTTTCAGATGTGAATGCTGTACAAGAGGTTAAGGATATGGTTTCAATGAAGAGAAATGCAAATAAACAAAATAAAAAAGGAAAGCAACATAGGAAAAATGGAGTAGTTTTTCTATATCCTACGTTTGTTCAGTGCTGAATATGAATGGTTTTGAAAAATCACAGAAAACAGTTATGTAGTCATAGTATACAGGGTATAATAGATAACTAACTGAATATTGGATTTGCTGTTTTGAAGTCAAACTCAGAACCAGGAACCTGGATTGGAGACAGGTAAGTTCAAGAGAAGAGCATTTAGGAAAGTAGACAGGAAACATAGCAACAAGGAGCAGTGAAAACTAGTCCAGTGCAACTCAGGGATGGGTAAGTATAATAAAAGGCTAGCTTAGCAAACTGGACTTCCCCTCATCTACAATGAGGAAAAGGTAGAACAGAAAAAAAAACAATCAAAACAGCAGAGAAACAGACACCACACCTCTCCAAAACAAAATTGGTCATATTACTAATGACAAATGTAAAAGAACACAAAGGCTTGCACAGGACATCTCTGAAAAACAAGGGCAAAGGCAAGGGAAAGCCACAAGAAAGACCAGAAGTGTTGACTTGTTGTTGACTTGGCCCAGAGGGGAAAAAAAACAGTCCTGAAAGCTCTGCAAGGCTCAAATTTAATCCCACTAAAGGGTCAGGTTTTTTCAGGTGAGCAGAAGAATCATAACAACTTTGTAACAGCTTAACACTGGGGAGAGATAAATTACATGTTTATCAAAATTGCTCACCTTCATTAATTTTGTCACAGAATATTAAAAGCATGATCTGAAGACATTTCAAAGCCACAAGTGGCTGTTTGTTAACTCAGGGGAAATGAAACTGCAGCTAAGAAACTATTAGAAGATGAGTAAGAAAATTAGGAGAAAGCCTAATTCTCTCTAAAATAAAAAGCAATATGAGCACTGGCGAAATACCAGGGGCAAAAAAAAAATTAGGAAAACTATTGGTCAGCACCAGAGATTGAAGAGATGACTGGCAAGAAAGTTTGCTTTTTCAAGAGCAATTCATTATCAAATATATTTTTTCCTCCACTGTGATAGGCCTCATTATGGGTGAAGGCAGCAGATGCCACACACTTTCACCCCTGTGCACAACAATCATTGTCTCACACAACCTTCTCAGAAACAATACAAGGAGACTGTCTAGGACAAAATACTATAGGGTCAGTGAAACACTGGGTAAACACATTGAAAAATAGTTATAAATTATCTGAGAGTTAAAAGTAGTTGCAATTTGTTCAAATGGACAGATGTGTCAAGAGTCCTTTGTCTGCTCCTGTGTTTGATGCTGCTGGGTGTTTTCACGTATTACTATAAGAGGTCATTAACAGACAGGTCATAATTGCTTTAGCAAGTTAAAAATATGTGGGGTTTTTTTACTACCGAAACTCCAAATGTGGGAATGTATGCTTGAGAGCACACAAGAATTAAAATAGATCTGGACAATCTAAAGAATTAGTCAGGAAGACCCCTTCCTAACTCAAAAGAGACAAATACCTCCCTCAGGGAATGTGAATC
The DNA here is from genome assembly GCA_013397795.1 of Orthonyx spaldingii. NCBI lineage: Eukaryota > Metazoa > Chordata > Aves > Passeriformes > Orthonychidae > Orthonyx > Orthonyx spaldingii. The sequence continues at coordinate 79,379 of VZTJ01004168.1, read as the reverse complement.
TCCAGATGAAGTTAATTTATACAATAAACCCTCTCTACACCCCTATGCTCTCTTCAACACAGAGGTGAATCTTGGCAAGTCTGGAAACAGCTGAACACATCCTCTGGTATTTCATATATGTGTGTATATATATATATATATATATATACATACATATAAAAAATTTACCTTTGTCTCGACAGTTTCCTGCAAGTAGTGCTACACTACTACTTGATGCTGTATGCTAGTGTACTTTGAGCTGGTCCTGGCACCCTCAATTATTTGCCATTCTTTAGAAATTGAATTTTTTAGTCTTTCAGGCATACAGCAATGTGCTTTTGGTGCTTTTCATGCAAGCATTTGGTAAGGGTAGCAAAGAAGACTGCTGGATATAGTGTAATAATAGTGTCAGAAATTCATTCTGAAAAGGAAATTGAAGACTTCAATATAAAGTAAAAAGAAAGTCTTTCCTCCCTAAAGCTGAAGAGCTGGGTTATTTGTGTTTTCAAAGAACAGAGCTTAGCTGTGGTCACACTATAAGCTTTTGTAAAAGGAGATTGGTTAGCCAGGGGAGTCACAGCACAGAAGAACTTAACCCACTAGCAAAAATCAATTATATGCAAGAAAGCATAGCTTCAGTCAGTCAGTCATGACTTCTATTTGATGAAATCCAAATGCTTTTTCTTCTGCAAAAACCCTGCCTTCAAACAGACCTGTGTGCATGCCTGATGACACAGTTTATTACTTTGACTTCTGCTCTTAAGCATCTATAAATAGACATTGGTGACTCCTAGAAAATGACTGCTAAAGAGTTAAGGGACAATGTCATAAAGATCTGAGTACATGCACACACCACCTTAGAGACAGCAATCACACAAAGTACCCCACGGAAACATCTGGAAATAACTTCCAACAATAGAGCACAACTACTAGGAAGAAATCCAAATAATAGCATAAAAAGCAGCAGAGAGAAATGGACTACACATTTCAGAACTACTTATAAATATCTTGCAGGTTTTGGTATAAAACGTATATGAACACTGTCTCACACGGAAAGCTACCCTAAGATGGTAGGGTAGCCCAATCTTGCGGGCCTGAAGTACTTCAGGGAGGATTTCCACACCTAAGTACAACATTAAATAGCTCTTTAAGCCATAGGAGCTTAAATAATAACATAAAGAATAACATTAAAAATAGCATGAACCACCCATTATGTACCAGACTTTCGATATTTTACGTGCCCATATGCACGTTGCAGTTTCACTCAAAAGTAATTATTTGAGCTAATGTAATTACAAATTACAATTAATATATTACCCAAAAAACCACCCCAAAACCTACTATCCTTCAGCATAATAGATTTGGCTTCCATCATTCTATCTGAAGCTGTTGCTTTTCTGTCAGTATAACTACATTAGGAGTTCTTTGCTTTTAAATATGCTGATTTAGTCAAAGGCCTTGAAAAACTCTCAGCCTTGGCTGATCAATGTAATTATCTGTTGTGAAAACTAAAGAGATACTATCACACACAGGAAGTTGACGTCTCTTAATGCATGTGTGCATATGAAGCACTCAGATATCTTGCAGTCAAGACCCACAGAATGGTACTGACAGAGGCAATGACAGTATCTCTGCCACCCTATGCAAAACATCAATAGACCACAAAAACTCTCCACTGACTAACTCATTAAAAGTCACCTGGTGAAGCTTATTAAGTAGAGCAGAGCAACCTTTTATCCTCGGCACTACTGAAATTTTAGTTCTGCAACTACTGCAGTCTTGGTGAAAACTAAAATGATTGAAACTCAGAAGTGCTTCCCAGAATAATTTTTTCTTTCTAAACAGAATTTGCAATGGTGTATATACCACTTCTCATGGTATATTCCTATTTCCAGCCCAATCATTCGCAGGAGGTGAGGCACAACCTCATCCTGGATGAGGTTCCAAGTGGAAGAGACCCCAATCACCTCTGCTTGGGTTGTGAGTGCAGGCTGTATGAGCGACCAGAACTGCTGCAAGGACACAGAAAGCACACCTGAAGAGGGGCAGAAACTGGGGTTTAGGACTTCCTAAACTTCTACTGGGACCCCTAACTCCTCAGCCACCCAGAGCTCCTGAGCCCATTGCTGAAAGGAACAGAGAGAGGAGCACATCTAAACACCAAGGGTACCTGACAAGTCTACAAACATCTTTCAGAGCCATCATTATTTTGGCTTCCCAAGTAACTCACTTGGTGTTGTCTAGCACAAAAAAGCACCATTCCCCTACAAGAAATCTGCTAAGTAGAAGGAAGATAATGATAGAACCACTACACAGGAAGAATCATCACTATTCTCGAATCACTCACCATCATTTAAGCGTGCAGATGGTAGAACAAAGTTCTTACTTGCAGAAGTGGTAAGCAAAGAATGTACTATAGAGGAACAGGCAGATGCAGTCTGTTTTCCAAGTACTCTGACTTCCACTTAAGTATCTGCATTTAATGAGAACAACTCTGCCTACCCAAGCAATCATTTGAATGAATTGAAGACAGCTTTCAAGCTAACAATTCCTTTCTCACCATCAGTGAAGTAAAAAACCTAGGCTGCAGACAGTTTTTAAAGCTGAACTTTATGAAATTTTAGGGAAATTTATGTTATGTGAAAGCATATTTTCCATTATTTTTGCTCTGTACCAAGATTTGCACGTTATTATGGGCAAAATTACTTAAATGCTAACAAAAAATGTCTGTGCTTTACAGAGAAAGAGTCTCTTTTGCCATTTTTTAAGAAATCAGGTTTTATAGTAAATATATTTTAGATGTAAAAAAAATCAGCTTTGTTTCATAATAATTGTAATGGCAGTCTAAGCCAAAAAGCACTCCTTGTGGGGATGAAAGAACACTGACCTATCTGCAGCTTTTCAGACTTGAAAGCCAGAAAATACTGATTTCAGTAGATTTGGTTCGTAATTGGGAATAGTTCCAGGTGGGGGTGGTGCTGGTGTAAAATTAGTGAACAACCATCCCATTTGTCATCCCAGTCCTGTCAGTCTAGTCCTATGAAACCCAGAGGCAAAAGTTTTCATGGGCAACTGATCATTTTCATACTTCATTTTCTCTTTCAAGGTAGTTTAAATTACTTCAGTAGGGAGTCTGGCACATGAGAATTTTATGAAAGAAAGGTATGCCTAAAGCATGTATTTTGTATTGGACTTTGAATGGAAATCATTGCCAGGATGACATACTTCTATCTCAACATGTAGGGAAAATTCTCATAGGGCTCCCAGTTCAAGGCAGAGCCCTAAATGAAGTCTGACAGTCCACAATAAATCAACAGTTTCTGAGCATCATAAAGCTCATTTCATTTTCCAGTTTTTCTCTTCAAATTTTTGAGGCCAGTTCATTTGAGAAGAATAACTCTTCTTTTGGAGTCCATGAAAATGGACTTTTCTGAATGACTGAGGGATCAGATTAAACTTTGTTACTTCTCAGCACCGGAAAGTTCTAACACAAATCAAGGCTGTGGAAAAGGCTAAATCAGGGATAACAGCCTTCTGCATTTTCTTTGAAAAACCTAAAAGCAAGGAAGAATATTCTCATTTGGCTTTCCTCTTTGCACTACTCACAGAAGCACAGTGCAGCAACTGGGGAAGAAAGGAGAATTTTTATCCTGTGTCATGTTATTAGAAGGGTGACCTCGACAGGATGCACAGAAAGAGAATTTAGCTGGAGAAAATGATAAATTGACATGCAGTCTGTAGCTACAACTAGACATTTGTGAGCAATAATGGCTGGCAGCTCTTGGCAGAAGTATGACCATCTGAGAATAAGGTGTGGAGACAGCATGAAAGAGCAGATTCAAAGCATCTCTTCTGAACACCTCTGTGGGAAAGGAGCACACCACCTGTTGGGGTGCTCAGTGCCTCAGAGATTTCTGGTGCCTGGAGCATCTCGTGTGGGTAAGCACAGAAGAGAAAGGTTGCTCTGCACAACTGCTGGAGCTTAACACACTTTCAGACTCCTTCACCTGACGAGGCACAGAAGAAAGCTGTGGATCCACTGTGCCCCTGGCTAGTGCCAAGAGCACCTGCACCATACCAGAGGAGTCACCTTGGCCCCCTGAGCTGGAAGACAGAGATAAAAGGGAGAATGAAGCCCCCGGAATCCAAGAGGAAATGGTCAGTAACCTGCTGTTTCAAAGACATTGAGACGTGGTTCTTCAGGTCACAATTCAGCAGTGAATGTCACAGCATTAGGTTTATGGTTGGATCACATGGTCTTAAGTGTCTTTTCCACCGTAAATAATTCCATGATTCTATCCAGGCATTTTATCATCTCTATTGGGCCTCAAGAGCTATTATGACCAACAGCTTCCAACCCTCTTTGGAGAGATTTTTTTAACCTAAACTTGGAATGTTGTGTTTTCCATCACTGATAGAAGACAGAACAAACACTTCCAAAGAAAATAAGTGTTACATTAGGCTTCTAAATACCTACCCCTCATTCCATCTCCATCAGTGCACACTCTTTGGTGGTTCCCATTCACCTGACAGTAAAAGGAATCACAAAAGTCACCACATATTAAAAGCTTGCCACTTGAGTTCTTATCCATCCGAGGTGTGCCTGGCTGCACCTACACGTGTGTGCACACATATGAATTCATGGCAGCTACATGAATTATAGAGCATTCACAACAGCATCTTGTTGCTTCAGAGACAAACATAAGCATGATCAGTTTCAGTCAACTGCTTTACCTTCAAGCAGTTAAATAAAATGAAGCTTTTTCTACAACAAAACTGATGAATGTAAGGTTACAGATGAATGTGGAGACAATGTAAGCTGACAGAAAGGACTAACAAGCCAAGGAGTCATCATTCAGATTATTGATTAATAGATACTGAAACATCCTTACATAGTTTTGTCAGGCTAAATGGCAGTAATTTAGGCACAAATTTCACTGTCCAGTAAGGACAATGTATTTTCCAACCTATTCCAGCCACATGTACTTCTCTTACAAGCTATACAAAGAAAATGTTACATAAATAGCTTCCAGAAGCACTGAAAAACAGTAATTTGATGCAAGACTCATAATATTAATTCACAATTTCTATGCCAAAAATTATGTCTATAACAGAAAACAAATTTTCTCCATTTGCCTATTAGGATGGAACTCAACTTCTATCCCTCAGCTTCCCAAAATGGTCTGTCCCTTGAACAGTTCATCAAAAAGGAAAATGAACTGATTAGTCACTGGATGGGGATTTAGAATGATTTAACAAAATTTTTGCTTATCTTTAGTCATGCACATTTCTCCTTTGCTGTATTTAAAGGAGCTAACACCATGTGGTCAGACATAAAAACCAGTAAAGATATGTGAAGATCTTTGCCTTACCCAAACTGTGCTAAGGGACAGTAAAAGGAAGGTGTGGGATGAAATCTGAATAGCAGCTTCTGCACCTTCACTCTTCCCTCAAATCTACTGTTAATGGGCATTTGCATCAAATGGCAGGAGAGTAACATCTTACCTGTTTTTCACCAAATGGAAAACATTCTGTACTGAAGGCGATCTCTTCAGCAAGCACAGAATGGCCATAATACACTGAAAAGTGGCTGCACCATCATTATAAAATTTTAATTCTGTAAAGACTTTGTCTCTACTGAACAGCCTATGATAAATCTGACATTGAACAAAGTGAAGGTTTTCCGATGCTAGAATCTTTCTTTACTCAGGAGACAGTTGGCAAAAAAAAAAGGTCTTCAAACCTCACATAAAAAGAGAGAGTGAAGAGGCAGAAGACATCATGGAAAAAAGACATAAAATGACTAAAAGCACATTATGGGCACTGGATGAGACCCAGTTAATTGATTAACTTGAACTCATGGATGAAATAGCTCAAATTAAAGCAATATCTAAGCTCTTATACAACACCTATTTAGCCTTTTTAGACTGAAACAAAACAAATGTGACAATAATCTTTAAAAATGTTTATCAGAGGGAACTGAAGGACTGCACTGTTGTTCTGTATTGTTGAAGTCATTTAAAGCCCTAAGAATAGGAACTGTGGATATAGGGATACATACACTAGCCGGGGAAAGAGTTAATGTGGCTTCTGTAAAAAGAAACTTTGTGTCAAAACCACAGAACTTCTTTGAAAGATTCAGCAAGCAGTTGAATGTAGAGTAGGTTTGATTGATTAGTCTACTTGGATTTTCAGACATTGCTTGACAAGGTCCCTCAAAACAGGTGCTTGAAGGAACCACAGAAGGCGCCGATGAATTAGTAGCTGGTTAAGAGATACAAAATAGAGAAGGAATACAGGTTTGGTTTTCACTGTGCAGAGATGTTATCAGTAAGTCTCATTGACCAGAGCTGGTGTCTACTTCTCAAGGAACTGAGAGGAGAAATCAGGTGAAAATAGCTAGTTGGGATTTTTTTATAATCTGATTTCTCCATAATAAGTCTATGCCCAACTGCAAGAGAAGTCTACTGAGATTCAGTTATGGGATGCAAAACGGCAGAGAAAATTCCCTGTAAAAAAATGCTAAATTATGAATATTGAACACAATCTTAATTTCATATATTAAACAGAATAATTGGCCTATTATCACTAGCAGACATCTTGAAATATAGACAAAAATTACACAAATCAAGCCTTTGACTAGAAGAAAAAAAAGCAACCCAAAACCCAACAACTGTTAAGAGGTATTAAGTATTAGTCCATGTATAAATTCATTGGGTGAACATCTTCCCTGTTTTATCTCCATCTGTTCAAAACTCTGCTGGACACACTGCTGGGAAACCTTCTCTAAGTGAGGTTTTTATGCCAGGAGGTTGGACTGGATGATCGTAACAAGTCCCTGCCAACTTTATCCATTCCGTGATTCTGTGTTACACCTGAAGCACTGCATGTAAATTTACGTGGCTATTCTATTATGAGGAACAGAGCTGAAGGTTCAGATTTAGCTTCAGATTTCTGGAGGCTGAGTGACTGCTCTGGGCAAGCATCTAAGGACAGACGTTCTTGCACCCCTCTCTAGGTATGTGCTTCTCACTACAGATGGGAAGAAACAGGATATTGGCTCAAACAGGCCTTTGATCTGACGCAGCACCACCATTCTTACACTACAAAGACTCACATAACTCAGGATGACCAGTTCATTTCAAATTGTATTGCAAACATATATGTATGCATTAGTCAGGATATTCTGAAATAGCTGAAAGTTCTAGAAAAAAATATGGAGTGTTTCCAAACAAGATGCTTCCACAAGCAAAATGGAAGAACACATCCACTAGAGTTTATTCTTTCTGGAATGCAAATTTAAGTTTCCTTTAAACACAAAACCACACATATCCAGTGCACTGCATGCACAGCTCTGAGAGCAACAACTTCTGTTTAGCTACATTTTCCACTAGCCAGGCATTAGGGATGTGTACATCGGCCCCCAAGGACATTTTGATTTCAATTTGAGATAAGAATGTGACTAGGAGAATCTGGCCGATCCTTTGGTGGTGTCAACAGATCAATACTGAACTTACTGCTACCAGCAAGAGGATGCTGAAAATCAATGCAGTTATTCTGAAGATAACTCAGAACTCTCCTGAGTCATCGAGATAGCTCTGGTAACATGGGCAACAATGTCGTACGGTCTCTTCCACAAAATTACCATATACCAATTTTAGGCACATTTCTTGTATGTCTTGCTCATATTTAAAAGGCTGTTACAGAAGTACAGATGGTTAGAGACTTTCTTCTAAATTACAATTTTTATTGTAATCATGGTCAAGGTAGTTCTCTTCTCCCTTACATGCACAAGGAGTCCTTAAATTTAAGTGAATTATTCTAACTCATAGGTGTGGTCCTCTGTTGGAGAACTACCATAACCATATGCTTGGAGTAAAGAAACTCAATTCCTCCACAGTATATTTTCAGATTAAATAAGTTTACTAATAAGTTTAAAAGAGACTTTTCATCATACATATGATGCAAGTCTTTTTTGTCAATGTTGCAGTCACTTTTCACAACGGCAACTATTATGCTGGATGGATAAAAAACAAGGACATATCAGGTCCCACATAACCCACAGACCCACATAATTTTCAAATGCCATGTAAAAACGTTCTTTTTTATTTGACAGACTTACTGGAGATGAGTCCTTCTACATTCACAGTTTGAAAAATTTATACACACTTAATCTCCATTTCAAAACCAGGCGGAGAAATATACCTATCTGTATATTGAAACCTAATCTACTGAAACATCAAGATTTCTGTCAGCTTCCTGACTAGCATGTCAATTATATTATTTGGCACCCATCGCAAGAAGGCAGGTGTAGAATGACCAACTTTGCAGCTTCTGAAGATGTGACCATTAAATATGTGGAGATTATTTCTTCCTCTTTGCATAAAAATGACTGAGAGTCCATTTAGAGAGCTGGGGGAGAGCAGGTGAGAATAGACTCCCTTAGCTAAAAGAGACAGGAATCACCAAAGAAATATAAAAGAAGAGATTCATCCTTGGTATGGGCACTTCTGCAAGAATTCTGATTTTTTTCAGTTTCAATTGGAGTGGAATAATGGTATAATGGGGAACAATTTTATTAGCCATTTGCTTTTAGGACTTTTTTTCTCAGTCTCAACAAAATTTGCCTATGCATCTAAACTTCATCAAAACTTGCCAGAAACACCCTGCACATTACTTAGTTGGTTTTGCTCCTATCTGACATGCATGTTTGAGCACTATGCCTTTTGTTGGTTATACATCTTATTAAATATTTGAATTATTGGCTTTAGCATAAACTTTGGAGTATACTGATTCGGTTTGCTGATGATAAAGGTGGGGAGGCATTGGCAGTGCAGCAGACAGCTATAATATCAGAAAGAAAAAGCCTGTACTTATTACCTGGGAAGTAGCATCACGAGAAAAGGGATAACATTTAGATGCATGAACTGCACGGTCATGAATTACAGACAAATAACAAGAACTCCGCTGTAAAATCTCATCAATTGCAAACACAGAAGGAAAATGGAAAACATACAGTTTGGGCAACAAACAACCAGACAGCTATAAGTCACCAGGACAGCAGCTGTAAAAAAGGCAAATGTGACCCCATCCCATTCAAAAATGTTTATTGTTCTTATTAGAAAATTCTGAGAATTTTGTAAGTGGAAGCAGTAGACAAACACAGCTTCTGTAACCTCTCTGTGTTCCAACAGGGAAATAAATTATATGAAAGCTGCACCAGTTTTGGTGTAGCTTGTAAAAGACAGTTCAAGCAAGAACCAGAGACAGAAGATGAAAACAGTTAAGAGGGATCAGAATCAAAACTCTCACAAGGCACCATCACACAAGGTATTAACCTACTTCATCCTTGCAATCTGGTTACTTTGAGTGAAGAATGTCTTTAATGAACACAAAATGTAAAAATGTTTGTAAATTTTAATTCAAAATTGTTGAATAATTCCATGGTATGAAATTATCCCTTAACCAAAATGTGTAAATACTTCATTTACTTATGCTAACTCAAAACAAATGCCAAAATATTGACATTTATCATGGGATGAAAATTCCAGAGTCCTCAAATATGACAATTAACTATTGCAAAGATAAGGATATGTGGATAAAACAAGCTTTAACAGGTATGACTCTAAAGACTTGCCTATGGTCTTCTAATGGCCACATACCATTGTGGGTGACTAACACATCTTGCTAATCATTATTATTCTATCATGGCCGTGACTTGAACAAAACACAGTAAAATGGTATTACTAGATATTCAGTACAGTTAAGACACATGGTTCATAAGAAACACCATGGTAAACTATTTAAACAGGCTATCTGATATGTATTTATTGTGTTAATTCACAAACAGCAAACATTACCAGTCCACAGAACAGGGACTGACAATGGAAAGAAAGCAAGATTTCTAGGGCTATTTATGTGAAGAATAAATTTCACCAGCCCTAATTTAGACAGTCATTTGCAAGGGAAATACATCTAATATGATTTTGCCATCACAAATGGCATTTCATCTTTTCTAAAGTCACGCAGGAAAAAAATGTGAAGAGGTTAAAATATTTTGCTTTTTTCCTTCTAATATGTAAGTGTGGCATGAACAATAAAAATAGACTAGTATGGATCAAACCATCTAAAATCATTGTACATTAACATGAGCTAGTGTACTTTAACTAGACAAGCTGAATAGTCAAATGATCAAAATGATCAAAATTATCAAAATGTGCTGAGGAGAAGGTGACCAAGGGTTTTTTCCTAATTTGAAATTAATGGTTCTCTGAAAACAAAAGAATATTCTCTTTATGCTACTGCCAATCAAATCAACTCTGTGAACAACTTTTATAGTAATGAATAAAACTGCTTTTTTTCACTGGTCCACCTACTCTTGACTACTTATAATACAAATTGTGAATAGAGATGGGATTTGAATTTAAACTCAAAATAATTTACATTCATATTTATTATGGAGGTAGTACGGAGATGGAGATGGATTTCACCCCTACAAGTGTCAGAGAGAAAAAACATGCTGGTGAGTTTTAGGGTGTCTTTCATTGAGCATTTTCCATTACACATTGACCCCATTTGGAATTGATTACTGATCTTACCTAGAATTCATCAGTTACTAATTTTAACTACTAAACTCTGTTCTTGTTTATAGTTAAGATATACTTGAACTAAAATGCTGTGAAGGGAGAATAAGATACAATAAATTTACCAGTCTTCCTCCTCCCTGTGCCAAACAAAACTAATTTATTATTGTCTTTTCAGTGTTGTCAGTGTTGCTCCAATATTACCAGTTATTTGTTGTTCTAGTAGTATTTTTTAACACTAGAACTTGCCTTCCTCTTTCAACGCAAGTTAATCCTCTGCCAGTCAGCAAACAGACCAGTGAACAGTGTGCTCCACAAGCATTTTCAGCTGCCAGTGAAAAGGTTATAAAAAATCTCAAGAAAAAAATAAAGGGAGAGCAAGGAGAAAAAAATACACCTTTATGAAGTTTCTTCCTCTGATCACCTGGAGCCAAAAGTCATTAAATAATACATTAGTCATTTCCTAAGGGGTCATCAGCATCTACACCATAAAGTGTTGCTTCTCACTACAAAATCAGCAACCCTTTCCTTTTTAATTTTACTAAACTAGTCAGCCAGAAAATCATGAGGGTTTGAAGAAAATGTAGAGAGAAGGATCACTCACTGTATCCACAGCATCAGGCAGGATGGAGGGCATCCAGCTAAAAACAGTTATGTACATGTAACTTACAGCTTCCTGATCTTATATTATTATAATGATGTCAGAATTCTCAGCACGTCTTGTATTCAGTTTTAACAAATCATTACTGCACAACACAGACAGCTGGCAAACACATTCTCCAACAGGAAGACAAAAATACCAAACATCTGTAAAGTACTGTACATTAGATCAGAACTGTGGTTCATTAACCTAGAAAATGCATCAATAGGTTAAAAAAGTACATTAAAAATAAACTCCTGTACTCATCGATGACAGACTCTCTCAGGGCCTTATAAGAGTTACCAAAACATGTATTTTCTCTGCAAAAGTCTAAAACTATGTAATACCACCACATTAAAGAAAAAAAAATCAAAGCAAAAGCATTGAATATTTTTCTGGTCCAAAACATGTTCTTAAAATATTCTCCTTGATCCATAATGCTAGGCTGGTGCAGGATGCCTAATAAGTCAGGAAACAGCAAATACCATCTCGTATTTAGAGAGAATCTGAAAGACATATGTCCTCAAGTTTGAATAAAATTCAAACAACTAATCACCAAAGAACATAACAGTTAAAGGTCTCATTGTCAGGTGAAAGTTGCACAATTTATGGTCAACCTTCTATAGAAGGGTACAGAAGCCCAATCCTTTCAACATGGTGTGTTTGATTTTTAAAAGCTAAGTACAAAGTAAAATCACATACCACATCCTTTGGCACTGCCAGTGTGACTCTGTTAACAAGGACTATTTAGAGCAAATCAGTATGAACATTATATTTCTGAAGTACTTGAAGATAATACCAGTGGCAGCTGATCTGATTGACTGTCCCTCCTAGCCACCTCAACACAAAAAGATAAAAATAAGACATTTGTGGAACATTTTCATTTGTGTTCAGTTCTACTGAAGTCTGTGGAACAATCAGGGTTGTTTTCATTAACAAAAACCCACTAAATTGAGTATATTAAGATGCAGTATCAGTACCCAAAGGCAGTGAAACCGGTAGACATGGGTATGCTTTAAAGATCAAAAGACTGAATATAAGTAAACATATTGGTGTGTTCAAAGTCATGTCAAATTAGAAGAAAATATGAATATTTGCAAGAAGAACAAATTATTGCCGGGAAAGGTGTGGAGGGGAACACACACATGACCCTGTTTTAGAAATGACAGCTGTTCCTTAAATCCAAACAAGTTTGGGTTTTTTTCTTTTCACAATGCCTGGAGACAGGCCAGAGGAGAGATGCATCACATATTTCTGGTGAGGAGGGTCTGGGGAAAAGGACTGTGGAGATGACATCAATTCTGAGATAAAGTTGGAGTTCTGGCATCTTATCTGTGACATATGGATGCTCACAGCAAGGTATGCATTGGAACACAGACTATATGTTTGTTGAAGGGCATAAAATTTAGTGTTTTGTTTTCAAGGCTGTGAATTATGACTCTTGGACTTGCTTTTACCTTATCTCCCACAAAATGCCATGACATATAGATAGCAAGCTGTCAAAGGGCGGCATGCTTAATAATTATTTTTGTTTCTCAAGAGGGTTCTCATTTTCTTCTCTTTTACGTTTTATGATTCTTTATCTCTAGCACAGATAACCACATAAATTAAAGGAGGCCAACTTATAATCTATAGCACTATGTTGTTCAAGTGATTACTTGTGTCTGAACTAGCACACAGTTGCAACCATGGAATTTGGTGGATCACTCCAAGTAATTTTTCTCTTGTTCCCTGAAGATACAATTCAAAGAGACAAAATCTTTAGTCGCTACAGATTGAGTTGTCGCTTGCAAAGTCATATTGTTGCAGGGTCTCCTAATTTAGAATTACTTTGCAAGGAGTAAAACAACACCTCATCAATCTATTCACAAGCAACAGATGCAAATATTGGTGGTCCACAATTGTCCATGTGTTTTAACAGAGAGTAATAGTTATTAATATACTATCATAGTATCATAATAATTACTATGATAGTGACGACATTGACAATGCAAGGCCAAATGAAGGACTATTAACACCAAATGCACAAGAATTTCCAAGATACCAGTGATTGATTCTAAAATGTGTCATTCTCACCCATTTTTTTTTTTTAATGGAAGAGGTACAGAAATGATAAATATCAGAAAAGACATTAGACAAATCAAGAACAAAAAGCAGCATCAACACTTGGAAATAAATGGTTACCCTTTCTCAGAATTATCACTGTACTGGAAAAAGAATACTCCTTGCAAAATTACTGATTGTTCAGATAATAAAGGTTTGTTTCTTGTGTACAGAGGAAGTATGGTAAGAATGCTTAAGTAAAGCAGCAAAGAGCAAATAAATATGTAAGTTTCTATGTTTAAATTCTGCTTCATTGTGAAAGCACAAGGAAGTACATGTTCTTTTTTTTTTACACAAGCTGAACTCCTACTAATGGTTCATTCATATTGCATATATATAGATGAAAATAATATTCAAACCTTTGTAAGTTTTTCCACACAACATGCAGTGTCAGAAGATTGTTTTCCTGAAGCCCAGTCAATATTGCGGATAGCAGAAGAACACTGAAGAATTGTTCAGGTTTACAGCAATAAAGTTGGCTTGACTTGTTGCACTTTAAACAAAATAAGGGCTGGGAATTACTAATTTTTTTAATTCCCTTATGAAAATTTTCAGACAATATTCAGGAAAATAAAACTACTTTGATCTGAGTGACTGAAGACAATAGTTAGCCCTTTCTACCAAGTACTTGAATTTCCACAGATGGGGCACAGGCTACTGCAAACTGCCTGCGTAAATTTTTTTACTGACCACCACGCATAACTGGTGGTCTTTTTAAATATATGGCTATTTACCATGAGAGCAAGCATTTAAACATCCCTTACGGGAAGAATTCTGCCTGTGAAACTGTGTCCATTACAATCCCTTACACATCAGTGTGAACACCTGGATGAACAAAAAAAGACACAGGGGAATGAACACATAATATGCTTCTGATACCACAGAACTTCAGTAAATTTATCTGCCCTCCATCCAGAATCACACAAGTTTATTCCACAATCACATATAGGGAAGTGCTTTCACCTGTATTTGAAAATACTTATTTGATTTCAGATGTTCTCTCTTCAGCAAGGCTTGAACTTGAATAACCTTTGTAGGTCCCTTCCAATACAAGACATTCTATGATTCTCTCCATAATGTGCTGAAAGAATGACTTTGCTACATCTTACCTCTTGCAGACTAATGCAATGTTTTTCAAGCATGACAATTCTTGTATTAACACAAATGATATGATTATCGCTCCTAAACCCAATCTGTGTAAAAAAGTTTTTCAGTATTCTTAAGAGTACTTACTTCAAGAGCTATTAATTTTCTCCACTAGAAATATAATTTTTCAAATTAGAAAACATTATCAAAACTAGTGACATAAATGCATAGTGGCTGACAGAAAAAAAATCTTGAAAATCAAGAAATAACTGTTCTCTATCATAATTTTTCATTATTAATAGCTCTTTTTTTTTAAGTATGAGAAAGCTGTTAAATTTACACAGAACGATCACCTATTCATTTCAGATATTATTTACAGAATGTAAGATTAAATTTTCTTTCATTGCTTTTTCAACACAGCTTTTTGCTTCTGACTTAACCAGTTGTTGAACAGAACCAGACAAAACTGGGGAAAAAAAATCACTCCTGCACTGTATAAAGAATTTTAGTTATCAAAGCCTGGGCTATTCACTGCAAGTCCTGGTTTCTGGTACTCAAAAGAGACACTTCATCCTGCCCTCTCTGTCTAGCTCCTATCTTCCTACCTCAAAGCAAAGTCCAACCACAACATTCCCAAATGAGGCCTCAGACCCACATCTTCAACAACCTGCCCTATGGGCAGGAACTGTCCAAGAGAAAATATTTCCTGCTTCCCCAAAGGCATGAGGGTAACAAGCAAGTAACACTGGCAGTTTCTGTTCAAAGATAATTCTCATCCTGATTCCTCTAAGGACTCTACACTCTCACATTCAGACAGCTAGCACCATGTGCTGACAGTTGCATGCCTGCATCACTTTGGAAAATCCTCAGGTCCACTAAAAAAAAAAAAAAGAATCACAAGCAAGTGAGCAAAAATGTTATTGAAGGAGGGACAGACCTACTTTAAATGTGCCCTAAAGCACAATGAGCAAGTGATTTTCAAAATAAACATGGCAAAGAGGCTGTAAAACAAATTACTCTTGAGACGAACAGAAAAAGGAACCTTTTTTAATTCAGGGGATGGAGGGGAGAATAACTGGCATGCTTTCAAAGCAAAAACTGTTTGAACTTCAAACATCAAGTGCAAAACCAATCCATTTCTATAACATAATGTTTTTATCAGCTTGACAAAGAAGTTTTAGCTTTGTTAGCTTAAATCAGCTACCAAAGAAGTTAGCTGATTTCATCTACTACTGCCGTTACAAAAGTAGATGTTAGGATGACAGCTCTCATAAATAGGATTGACAGAGTAAGACGTCATTCTGCACACTGAAATCTTGAGTTCAAACTCTGCTTTGGATTTAAACTTTCTCTGTGCTAAAAACTCAAGGACATAAACCACCTATGATTCAACTCACAGTGTCAGTCCAAGCTAAGTTGCCAAGTCTTGAGAACCTTTCAGTCTCAGGTCTTCAGCAAGGATCACACAAATGAAAGCCTGTCCATGCCCGAAAAGGTAACCTTGGAAGATTTATCATTCTTACAAGAAGAAAAATCCCAGTAACTTAGCTGTTGGGTTTTGGTTTGGTTTAGTTTGGGGTTTTTTAAAATAATTATTAATTTAACCTTTGTAATTGAAAGAAAGCCCAAAGTATTTGACTGGCAATACTTCCATCTGCTTTTGACCATTTAATAGATTTGCAATCTGCCTACAAAGTAACATTAGACAGTTTCAACTCAGACAGTTGTGTAGTTAGTTAGGTAAAAAGGGTGCACGTCAAGTGAAATTCCAACAAAGAAAAATTCCATTTTTGTAATATTGCTGAGTATCAAAAAAATCATTATTGAATTTCTTTTTCACTCAGATACCATATATAGATCTACCCTGAATTCAGAAACTCTGTACCAAAAGATACAGCAAGTGTTATACAAGGCTAACAAAAGGTTTTAGTCTATAAGGAAATAGAAGTTTAGAGTGTATTTTCAACATGTTTTCCAAAGGAGTGTGGAAAGTAGGCTTTTAGATGAAATACACTCAGACCAAAATTCCAAACTCTACAATTAATCAACGTTGCAACCCATAAAATGCAAACATTTTGTAAAACAAAGCAAAAAAATTCACATTTACAGCATTTTGAACTCTGCTTATACACAAAAAATCCTTGTAAGAAATGGACTAAGACGATGGTGAACTAATCAGGGCTTCAGTGGAATATATAAACAGAATGAAATAATAAAAGCCTATTTAGCCCAAAGTACTAATAGTGGCAGAACACAGATGCCTCAAGAGCAAACCCTGTCAACACTGCCACAGAATACCCACAAAACTCTCAGCAACTTGCAGTTCAGTACTTAGTATCTTCATACTTAATCAGTCTTAGTGGATTTCCTGCATGCAAAATTGTCTAGTTGCCCATTAATCCATGTAAGCTTTTAGCATCCATAGTATCCTGTGGCCAGGTCTTCCAGCACACTGTGCTGGAGTGGCCTTACCTCCTGTTGTTCATTTTTGACTGGATACCTCATTTTTTGACAGATACCCCAAAGAGCCTGCATGAAGAAAACAAAACCAGCCAACAAGCAGCTCTAACGAGATGTTCCATCCATGCCACATGTGCCTCCAGACACCTCTCAAAACCTCACTGCAGGTTTTACTAGGGACGGAAGAGAACTAAATGGTTTCTCTATGGTTTCTCCTCCACACCCATTTTATTTATCTAAACTGAATTTCATCTGCCATGTAAATGCCCCAACAGTACAGTAAGGTCTTTCTGTAATTCTTCATAGGCAACACTATCTTTGAAACCCTTGACAATTTACGAAGACCAGCAAATATCTCTGTTCAACCCCTTTATCTATGAGCATATTGAGCAGCACGGACACCTGAACTGATCCCCATGGAACTCCACTGTTTAAAAACAACTGTTGACTCCCACCTAAGCTTATAGGCATTTATCATTCTTCCTAACGGGATCTTCTCCCTCTTCTTCCACGACTCCTTAGTTAGTCATGCAAGCAAGAATTACGGAGTAAGATATCTTAGGGATCTGTCACACACACTTTGCACAAGGGGCACTCCTTCCAAAGGGAAATTCCCATATTTGGCCACAGCTGTCCTAACGTAGGTCTTTGGAGTCTGCCAAAAGACATCTTTCAATCCCTGTATTTGCTGAAGACAATTTAGGACAATGTTTTCCATTGGTAATTTCAGTATATTACTTTATTTACTGCATCTAAAGGGAACACACAGCCACATTATTCAGCCTCAACTGACACATTTTCAACACCACTAACCTAACTAAGCAATGAATAGCTTTTTTTTTGTAGACATACTCAAAACCACGTCCAAAACTAAAAGTTTGGAGACAGGGTTACCAAGAGAAAACAGTACACTTTTACATTACGCTTGGGAACCAAGAGCGATTGCTGGATCTTCCTTACAGACTTACCTACCAGAGGGGTTCTGAGATAATCATCAGCACTCTGGGTGCTGGCTCTGAAAAATATCTCAAAGCTGGCCTTGGAACCTAAGGACCAAGATCTCATTGCCATATCCATTAGTGAAATTTTCTCTCAGCACATGTACCCTCCAAGTTCTTCTGCCCCTTCCCTACCTCTTAATCTTTGATTAAGAGTGTTGTTTTCTCCTGCATTGTTTTTGCTTTCGTTTCAAATCTTATTTCCTAGCTCTACCCAGCAGCAGTGCAGACCTAATGGCCCACATCTTTACACTACTAGGGTGTGGTTATCTTCCATATTCAAGCCTTTTGTTAGTGTTTCAGCATTTACTTTCTCACCTTGCAAGGTAGAAAAATCCACTGCGTGTCATCTCTACTGCAGTACTTTTACAAACATTAACTTTTCCTACCAAAACCTGGAGATTTCATGTGTTAAAAACCCTTCCTTATGCAATAAACCCAAGATGTATCACCAATACAGATTACACTCCAGCAAAGCCCAGAGTCACTACCACAAATGGTGGGAGGATTCTAGACAGACCAGAGAGAACAGTACTAATCCAGGTGACAGAGTTGGTATCAACTGTTGTAATTCACCAGCATTCTTGTTTGTTTCCTTTTTTGCCAACTCTAGACACAAAACCAACACAGCAATATTTCCTGCTTTACAGTTTTGTGTTTCTGCACAGAGGTACAATGAAGTCAAGTATAAATGTGATAAGCATACATAAAACTATACCTATTTAAATCTGGCTAGGAATAGCAGCAATAGATGCTAAAGACCTAGGCAGCAAGCCAAGAATTATACTATATTGTATTTCTATCACCTTTCCAGCCCCTATCAGTTACGGTACAAGAAGCACAGGTATGCTTTGTAGCAATAACTTTCACTGCATGCCCTTTCTGAAAAAAGATATTCTACCAAGGCAACCATGTTATTATCTGCAAATTTCCCACCTTCATTCAGGAGTTTTAATACATTGGTAAAACTAACAATTGCTATTTGCTACCTACCGACTTACACATTTAAGTCATGTCTGCAAACCCTTTAAAATCCCCGCAATTTTCCACTTTTTTGCACATTATTTTCTACCTGCAAACTCCATGCGAGCTAACAAATGCATTAGGAGGGCAAAACCTGCATGTTAGATGTAGCATTTTACACCAGACTTCAGTTTTTAAGAAACTGAAGGTTTGGGACCTTTAAGTTGCTGGGCAGGAGCGTCGCCAGGGCAGCAGCGCACAATTAATGAATGAAGATGTAGCATCCCTCTCGCCCACACCGCACCCCGGTGGGAGCACCGGGCTTGCAGAGAGGCCTGTGCGGGGACTCCCGTCTCGGGTGGGAGTTTTGTCAGCGCAGGGGTGCCGGCGATGGAGAGAGCGGCGGAAGGTCTGGCATGAAGGGATGCAGTGGCGTTTCGGCGCTCCCCAAGCGATGCCCACACTCCGGGGGCTGGCAGAACACACACAGACACCCCGACCAAAAGCCGCTCCGCCGAGACGGACCGGCGCCCCCTCCTAAAAACCCTTCCCTACCCCCGGGGATTTTTCGGCTTGGTGCCCGCGGAGCTGCGTTTTTTCCTTCCAAGAGCCTGCCCCTGGTGAAAGCCCGCCCTCTTTCACCACACCAAAGTTTTGTCGCTCTCGCCTCAGGGACACTCAGCCCCGCCGCCCCCCGGCCGTCCCCCGGCCTGGCCCGGCCCGGCCCGACCCGGCGCCGCCTCACCGTCCCAGCTCGGACTCCAGCTCGAAGTAGTGAGCTAGGGTGTCCTTGTTGGAGCCATCGATCCAGTAGTCGGGCGCGGCGGAGCCGGGGCGGCTGGCAGCCGAGGAGCCGGAGGAGGAGGAGGATGAGGAGGACGAGGAGGATGAGGATGAGGAGGGCATGGTGACTTTCAGCATGCCGGGGGCTGTCCTCTCCGCCGCGCCGGCTGCGGAACGCACAGTGACCAGGCGGCGGCTTCACCTCGCCTCCCTCCCTCTTTCTCTCTCCTTCCTTACTTATTTCCTTCCCTCCCTCCCTCTTCCCTCCCTGTCCCCTCCTCCTCCTCCCCCCCGCGCCGCGCTGGAGCGGCGGTGGCGAGTCCCCAGCCCGGCGGGGCGGTGGGGTGGGGCCGGGGCGGGGCGGCGGGAGCCGCCCAGTCCGGGGGATGCTCCTCCATCGCCCCCCGCTCCACTCCATCGGCCCCGCCGAGCCCAGCGGCCGCTCCGAGCCGGCAGCCAGAGACCCCGGGGCCGGGCCGGGCCTGAGGGAGCGCCGCGAGTTCAGCGGGAGCGGGGGCAGAATCCGCATCCCGATCCGCGCAGGATGCGCAGCCCGTGGCTCGGTGGGCGCCGGCCCCGCCATGCTGCAGCGTTCTGCCGGTTCCCGAGCGGGTGTTCAGGAATTCTGCCGTGGATTTGGCAGGCAGGGTGTGGGGGCTGAGGCTGAACAAGGCAAACAGCAGTGGGTAAGGAAGAGACTGACAAATTCTCGAGCATGACTATAAAAATCCCCAAAACATAGCTTCCCTTCCCACCAGAGAACTAAAAGAAGCCGTAGAGAATTAAAATTGCTGTGCTGCAATGCCACTCTTCTAACAGGTTATGAAATCAGCAGGTTATGAAATGCATGCGAATTATGCTAAAGCGTGCTACATCCCTGTCTGCGAAATCCTTAGCCAGAAACATCCAGGGAAGGGTCGTTCCTGTCGGCGGAGTGGCGAAATAAAACAGCAGCAGTTGTGTGTGCCTCGCATGCATAGTGTGCCAGATCAATCCCACTCGCATCCTCTCTGTGCTGTTACACCCACTCGCTCTGCCATGCCAGCACAGGCAGGAGGTAAAATGAACCATGTGCAAACCTGTGCAGCAGAAGGGACGAAGTGTTGCCCTCTAATTTTTAGCCACAGTTCGCTGGCCTGTTTTTTAAATATCGTATTTCTTGCTCAAATAAAGCACAGTATCCTGCTCAGCATTGTGCTAATTCAGGTGTATTGATGTTTTCCAAGATGATTTGTTTCCTCTCATAAACAAGTCTGTCTCTTACTGTTCCTTAACTTCCTTACTGCACCCAGATGGGGCAATTAATCTTGATTCTGAACCTCTTAATTTCTCAAAGACCTTAACAAAGAAATGCTTCTCTCTGCATAACCAGATAATAGAAGAAGTATCTCCTAAACTGTTAGTAGGTCCTTTTCAGTAGTGGGAAAGAAAAAAAGAGATAAATGAGATAGATAAAAGAGAGATAAAACCTTTTTGCCTCATGTTTACTTATTGCCGTTATAAAATTAAAATGTAGATCCCCATTGTAATTTGAGATTTTATCACTTTCAAATTCATATTTGAAAGTCAGGAAAAGTAACCCAAAGTCCTGATTTGAGATCCCCATTGTAATTTGAGATTTTATCACTTTCAAATTCATATTTGAAAGTCAGGAAAAGTAACCCAAAGTCCTGATTTGAAAACCAAGTTCCATCCAATACAGTGTAACAGAAACTCCAAATTTCCTTTGAGATGAACCTCATGCCCAGAGCTCTCATGGGTACAGGGCTGAGATCAGTGCCAGAGCAGCCTTTTGACTATTGCTCGTGCCCCCTTTCAACCTCCCAGCTCGCTCTGGCTCTGCTGGCGCATGCAGAGGTTTTTTTCATAAGTCTTTGGTTGATAGGGGACACTTTTTCATCTTATTTTTTAACAGCATCTCCTGAAAGAAGAAATGGTCACTGATGAAGAAAATCACACACAAAATGGCAAATCAGCACACTTAGAAAACAGTGGTTTTCCACATAATGTTTTTAGTCAAATATCTAACATATTCTGCAAGCCAAAGGGCACATATAATTCTGTTCTGGTGGGTTTTTTTGTAAAAATTATTTTAGTAGCATTATATTTATCCAGGTACCTGCAAGCAGGTTCACATTTCTGATGATCTAGATATAGTTACCATGAGCCTTCAACTACTCCTTGCTAAATGACATAGCACCAGTGGATTTTCTTTTTTGATTTTTTGTTTTAAACTGGGCTATCTATATGAAAGGCATTTTACTTTCCTTGAAATTCTGATTCAAAGTGAGCTGCATGGCACCATGCTGACAGCCTTGTACTTGAAAACTGACTGGACCTTGTTGTTCAAAAGCTCCATATCCTTCAAAAATTAAAATCACGATATCCAAATGCGTCCATGTGGAATTAAAGAAAGTCTTCAGGTTGCACACTGTATCTAACCAGCAAAAAGTGCCTCTCAGCCTCCAGGAAACCAAAGACAGCATTTCAAATGTGCAATACTCCACTCAGGTCTATGTTAACCATGTGAAGATTTGCACCAACACTAGTGGACATGAAACTAAAACACTAATAAAGTCTCATTTATCAATTTGTGACACACTATGTATGAAATTTTATTATGGAGATACAAAGATTGTGATTTTCCTGCCACCAAACCTGGGTTACAGACTAGAAGGAAAAACACAGGTCAAGGAGAAAGCAGTTTATATGAACAAAATATACTTGCAAGTGATATCCAATCTTCTCCCTCTCTTTCCTGTCAGCCGTAAATTTAAACCTTAAAGCAGGAATGTAATCTGATGTCTTGGTGGAGGTGTGGGATCAGTAATCTTTCTGCCCTCCTGGTTGCTGCAGTCCTGTTTTGTGAATGTTCTTGTACTTTTGTACAGACATCACTGCATCAGGTATAAGCAGAACACACTTCAGAGGGCTAAATTAAAAGGTAAGTGTAGGATAGGAACTTTTAAAACTTGACTTCTGAAATTTTCATATAATTCTAGCAGTTAGACCTTGTGTAGGAACTCAAGAAAAAACAAATTCTGTCCTGAGTTTTGAATAGGTAGTTTCCAGTTTGTGGTCATCATTTGAAAGAGCACCATGTTAGTCCGTTGAAACTTATGTCAGTATTTCTTCCTGGCCAAATTGCAGCAGTTTCTTATTGAAGGTACAATGTGTCCACACCTATTGTAGTAGTGTAATCTATGAAAAGCAAACTGTCAGATACAGTCCCCATTAAGGAATGTTTCTCTCAAAATGGTTTTCTTGTACTAGAGCTTCCCTCTTTACAAAGAAGATTCAGTATGGATTCCACATTTCCTGCTATAATTGTAATGCAGATTAAGTCTTCTGAAACAGAAGTTACTCAAACCGTGTCACATATAAGTCAAAGTTGAGATCAGGGCAAATCTCCAAAGCTTTCACTTCCCTTCCCTGTCATTGATTTTCCCTGCTCAATACAAAGACTTGCATTACATTTTATTTTCTGCAACATCTTTCATCTCCCACTTAACTTCCAGTTCCTCTGGATGCCTATGTAAGCTTCCATGGATGCCTGTCAGTTGGGAATGCTACAAACTCCTGCCAATTTCTTTGGTTTTATTTATGTATAGGAGGCCTTATTACTTGTATTGAACAAGTTCATCACAGTCTCTTAACTTATTATCATCTTCCATGCTGTTTTATGTGTAAATCTAAGTCTACTTAAAGATTTATAGAGCTGCTGGGTAAAGATGGACTCTTTCATCAGCTGTGTACGTGAAGAGTTTAAATCAGGTGAGAATGAGCACAGTGTTGGGAGAGGCCAGCAGAATAGCGATGCTGGGGAAGTCAGTGTCTTTATGCAAGAAAACAAAGATGGACCAGACTGACCCTTTGCAGAGTGACAGTAGAGGTGAAGGAGAGTAACAATGTGCCCTTTACTCAAACCCTACTCAAAGGTTTTGAAGTCCGGACCAATTTTTTTGCCAGTGACTGGGAAAAGCAAACATGTAAATGGGAATAAAAGAAGTGATTGCCTGAAGATAAACTGTTAGAAAACAGTGTGATTCATCCACCCCTGAACCACATCATGTGGGCTGTGGGTATCAGTAGGGTCATTTTATAGTCATTGCAGGAAGACACACAGAACAGTTATCTTTGTACCAGTCACTTATCTTTCCTGTCCCTCTTTAAGTGATTCAATAAATCATGTGATTTCTAGAATGTAGGAGGATAGTTGAAGCATTTCCTTTCATTTTGCAGGATCAAACAGCATTGGTTTACAAAAAAAAAAAATAAAGCTGGTCCACAAGTCTATGAGTCATTAAACCCAAATAAACCACCCTCTTGAGGACAAGCTTCACAAACAAGAAGTCGCCTGGTAGGACCTACAGAAGTTACACATAGCTCTTCCTGAGCTAAGCCCACTTAGCTGTTGCTGGCTCTCTAATCCCTGCTCAAACAAAATCCAGCTGGAGGTCCTCTGTCATTATTAGCAGCTCGAGAAATTTCCCCAGGATATAGTGCTTCCTTGTTTCTAAGGCAGAACTTTTCCTTCCCTCTCAAATGCTATTATGTAGTTTAAATACGCAGTTTAAACTCCCTCCATCACAGGCAAAAAGAACATCCTCCTTGCACCACCCCCTTGCTCCCCCAAAAAAAGCAACTCAGGAAGTGAACTCTAAAATGTACAAGTAAGAATACAAACTTCATGCCAGGTTTAAGGTGATGCCAGACTTTCAACACCTCCAACAGAAAGCTGAAAGAAAAATTAGGAAAACATATACAAAGAGTTCTAGTCACAGGCAAGCGCTCTGAAAATAAAAGCTGACAATATTAATATTGTTTTTTTCACTTTCAAGGAAGAAAAGACAATTTTGTCCTTGTTTTGGTATTTGGAAAAAGAAATCTGCACAAAGGAAATTATATGAAAACCGTAAGAGGAAAGCAAAGTTAGCACTTTCTGAGAAATGGTAGTTTATATGTAAGAGAACTGACTTTCCCAGAGAAGGCTGGAGCCCAGCCTCAATTCAGTGGTAAACCAGTCATTTCAGTGGAAGGTTAGAGGGAGGTTTAAACATTTAGCAGCCTGTGTGGATATGCAATGGATTGAAGAATTTGAAAACCCCTTAGTTAAACACCTTTTCTTTTCTGTTTCCTGAAATGTATGTTTTGCCCAGTGCCAAAGGAAATGTTAAGGAATCATTTGAAGTGAAACACTTGCCACTCACTTAATTTTAAAAGTTTCTCAGTGGCTGTGCATGTCCTTTTGCTGATTTGTGAGCAAAACCCAGCTAAAAATTCAGC
This sequence comes from Orthonyx spaldingii, assembly GCA_013397795.1. NCBI lineage: Eukaryota > Metazoa > Chordata > Aves > Passeriformes > Orthonychidae > Orthonyx > Orthonyx spaldingii. The sequence continues at coordinate 54,498 of VZTJ01004168.1, read as the reverse complement.
AGAATCCTCTGTATTACACTGCCCAGCAGAGAGAAGCAGTCTAAGCTGTTTGCTTGGTTTTCCCATATAAATATATGCAGATTCAGCAATGCAAGATTTCTTACTCCAGACGTAAAGCAAACTCTCCACTGCCAGCACCTCAACACCTTATCTGGCAGTAAAGCAAGTTCAGGAGCTGGTCCATTATGAAGAAATTAGGTTAAAATCAAAGAGAATTCAAGGTCTATCACTACTGCTGCTCCAAAAGGCAGTTACTAGCTTACAAAGATAAGTTACTAGCTAGACCAGCTAGTAACTCTTGTCTTTCCAGTTGTCTTATTCTGTGACCTCCCCTTACCACAAACAAAATAAATAAAACTGCTGTGTTGTGTAAAACAATTAAAACCATCAATTCTGACTGCTGCAATCCATTATGGAACAGACCTTCTTTGTTTCACTCATTTGCCTCATATTTGAGTGGCTATAAATTGAGAAGGCTATTAACTGTAGTGTAGTTGCGGCTGGGTTTCTTGTGACTTGAGTGCCAGTGACAACAGTGGGAAATGCAAACAGTTTGTACCCAGGCCATGGTACAGAAGAGAAAAAAATAGCTATTCTAATTTACTTCAGTGATTTCTGATTGGATCGCTTCCAGTTCTGTAAATTCAGGAAAATTGCAGCTTTTATGAGACAGGAAATGGCTGTAGTTTTTTGATATTGTTTTGTGCATCTTTCTGATTAAGCATCCAGATATGGTCTTGTTCAACTGCAATCTAATCTGTTTGAGTGCTCTGGCTGATATTGATGATAGCCGGCTTGCTGTGTTAGATAAAGGGGTTCTAGAAAAGATCTAACTCTGGAAAAAAAAATTCCAGATATTAGAACAACATCCAATTCAAAAGTAAAAGTTAATTATTTAATTATGTGTTTAGGTCCAGTACTAGACTGCACCTTTTGTCTTCTCGAGGGGAATCATTTCAAGAGACAGACCCTATGCTTTTGTTGAGGAATCTCAAAATGAGACAGCAATCATGAGAAAATGCTTATGCAGAAATTCCAAAGGAGTGAAAATGCCTGCACTTGAGTATTTCAGCGAATAATTACTCCATTTACTCCCCTCTAGATTGAATGTCTGTATTCTGGGGTTTTTGTTCTTTTACAGGACCCTTAAGTCTTTGGATCCATATGGCCCTACTATCACTAACAATATTTCTCTGACACACATTGACCAGAAGCACAGCAGAAGGGCATCTGTGTCCCAGGAAGCAAGGTTTATAAGCTTATCTGTGGGCAAGTGTAGAAGGGAGGAGTAGGAAAACACAAATTCAAACTCACTTTGTCTCACTTAGATGTGGTGCCTATTTCAGGCCTGCATGAAGTTGCCTCCACTCAGACATAAAGCTCTTACCTAACTGCTTCATTCTTCAACAGTTCTTTTATAAAAGCCCTGGAGCTCCAGGATAAAGCTTTCCCCACTGTGCTCAACTTTCTCCATATAATTTCTGGATTTTTCCATTTTTGATTCTTGAAAATTCACTGCAACTAATTTAACTTTCAGGGACAACAAGAGTTTACTGTTAGGTAAAATAAGGCCTTTCAGCAGCTTTTCTGCTCTCTGATGAGCATCCACATAAAGATTTCTACTCTGTATTTATTACAGTTCAAAAGTAATTACCGTAATGGAAGGGTGTACACAGGGATAACTTACACTCAGCTGCAGCTGAAATGCAAGGTCCTACCAATTGTTCAGCAACTTAGTATCATTAAACCCACTGGCAGAAGTGCAGGCATATGTACATATAGCATAGATAACTTCTGCAGTTTTCATAAAACACTTGGAAACATTGGAAATACCTATAAAATTTACTCATGACTCAAGATCATATGAGATCACACTTTCATACAAGATATGCTACATCTTACAAAACAAAAAAATCTGAATCCCTCCAAGGCCAAATAGAAGTTAGTATTTCCAAGTCACAGCACTGCAATGTCTTCTCTACATGGTATACATATATATTCAAACACATTACACCAATAAAATTGTGCATTTCCAAGCAGAAGATATGAGTTTTATTTGCACTTTAAGAAAATCAGTTGCAGTCTGCTTTGTTTAAATTCTTGCTTGGCTAAATTTTTAAAATCTGTACCACTCAATAATTACAGTGGTGGGAATTAACAATGATGATCACATTTTCAGACTGAACAAATGTATTATTCCATTACTATACTCATCCCTTCAACTACTGTTTTTCCAATTAAAATTGAACAAGATTAAACCTAGAATATAAAGCACCCTGGTCGAATTTCCAGTAAAATGAGTTGGATACCATGTGTAGAGATGGTATCTGAGGCTCCACTGTGTGTTCCATTACGACCTCTGCCAGTGTGATAGGTTGACCCTGCCTGGAATGCCAGGTGCCCACCCAAGCTGCTCTATCGCCACCTTCCTCAGCCGGGCAGGGGAAAGAAAGTACAAGCAAAAGCTCTTGCGGTGAGATAAGGGTGGGGAGAGATCACTCAGCAGTTGCCATCACAGGGAAAATAGATTCAGCTTAAAGCACTTTCCCTCCAGCTTCTCCCTTCTTAATTTACCCCCAATTTCACTCCTGCCCACCAGTGGTGCAGGAGGATGGGAAGTGGGGGCTGCGGTCACTTCATGACATGTCTCTGCCACTCCTCCCTCCTCAGGGGCAGGACTCCTCACACTCTTTCCCTGCTCCAGCATGGGGTCTCTTCCTGTGTGACACAGTCCAGACTGTTCCAACGTGAGTCCTTTCCAGGGACTGCAGTTCTTCACAAATTGCTCCAGGCTGAGTCCCTTCCTTGGGGTGCAATCCTTCAGGAAGTCACTGCCCCGGTGTAGGGCCCCCAGGAGGTTACAAAATCCTGCCCGGAGCTTGCTCCAGCATGGGTTTCCCATGGAGTCATGGTCTCTTTTGGGCACATCCACCTGCTCCAGTGTGAGGTCTCCATGGGCTGTGGGTGGATCTCTGATCCACCGTGGACCCCCACGGGCTGCAGAGACACAGATGCTTCACCATGGGCTGCACCAGGGGCTGCAGGGGAATCTACTTCTGTGCCTGGAGTCTCTCTTGCCCCTCCTTCTCCACTGACCTTGATGTCTGTAGGGCTGTTTCTCTCGTATGTTCTCACTCCTCTCCTTGGACTCCTGTTTATGTTGTGGAGGGTTTTCCCCCCCTGTTTTTAGCAATGTTATCCCACAGGTGCTACTTCTTGCTCAGCCAGCAGCAAGTCTGTCTTTGAAAAGGCTGGGATTGATTCCATCACCTTCCCCTCCACCAAAACCCTACCATGCAAACTCAATTCAATAAATCTGAAGCAAAGCAAAATGTACAACAGTTTCATTGCTTGCATAAACAGTTCCTCTTGTTTATTTCTCACACAGTAGTTTGGTACTGTAAATACTCTTACCATTGTTTAGACCCTTGATTTATGAAATGTACTTAAAAGCTTTGGCAACATCTGACTCATATAAATCGCTTTGCAAAGACTCATAAATTCCTCTTGTTGCCAGCAAAACTTTACACATGTTTAACGACATCCTGATTTCCTCAAGTAGTATTACATATCCTTTTTTTTTAAATCTGAACTGAAATGCAATCAGTGAAATATTGAAAATTGATTTCAGTGAAAAATTCTTCACTAAATCAAATTCTATGACCATAAATTAGTATAGTGTTCAAATGAATCTGTCCATTTTTTGCTTATATTCATTACATTACAACAAATCCTACCCTGCATTGGACTAGTCTTCACAATAAAGCTAAGCTTACTAAGAGGATATAAATAATCCTTCAGCCTTCACAAGAATAAATGACAAGGTATGTATATGTAACAAAACACATGCATCATTTGAATGCTGATCTGCACATATTTACTATAGATGTACAGAAAGATTTTAGCACTTGAAAACAGTATCTCCTGCTTCCACAGAACTCTTGTGTAGGAAGGCAATATTGAAATCACTAACCAGTATATGGAAACAAACAAACTAACGCATTAAGCGCTCCAAGCTATTCTTGCTGTATGTTCCTCACACCTCTGTCTCTTAGAGGCTTTTGACACCTTTTTTTTTGGTCTAGTTAAAGGTTGAACAATTATTTGCATGATTTTAATAAAAAATCAGTAACTAACATTGGTTTATACTTACGCAGTGCCAATGATCTCTAAGCCTATTAGCAGATGGAAGTGAAAGAAGTATCTGGTCACACACCTTGTAGAAAGTTTCTTACCAGTCCCCATTCAGGGTCAACAATTTCACCCTGATTTGGAAAATGATGGGATTTTTACAACACCAGATTAAAGTGCACTGATAATGCTATGTCTGTGTGTTAACTAGCCAATCTTGTCTTTTCCTACGCAACATTTCCAGAAAATAATCACACAAGACTGCTTTCATTTTACTTGCCACTTTCACATTTCCCTAAAATTTTTAGCAGATACTGTTACAAAATGTCAGCAGTTACATAGATAAGCATCTTAACTCACATGGGGAAGGAAATGTGATCTATCAAAGTGAACTGAGGAATAGCAGAGCTCATTATATTTCACTGACTGCATTGGGAAAGAAGTTACCTTCAATCTGAAACAAGAGAAAACAAGAAAGAGTCTCTCTGCTCCTCACCAGAGTGAAGACTTGTGTGTGTTTCATCTTGACTCTGCAAGAGACTCACTGGTTGGTTGGCTAAATCCCACACAAACTTATTTAAGGCATCTTACAATCAGTATTTTAGGGTCTTGCAGTAAAAGGCAAGTGACTTATTTCAAGTAAACAAAATATTTCATCAGACTCAGTTTGGATTAACTTTTTTCAATAGAGCTTTTGAAACAACAAAATTCAGTCTTTAAGCAGAATATAAAAGTACCTATAGAAAGAATTTGAATTCTTCCAGAGTTTTGGGGCTTTCTCCATACAAAATTATTTACACTGGGTTCCTATCAAGGTTTTCTCTTTTTTTCCTTTGGAGAAGGTATTGGTTAAAAAAGTCCCCAGTGCTATGACAGAGAAGCAGCAGCAGCCCAGATAACAACAACAACAACTAACACAAAAAAAGGCCACCCAAACAAACAGAAAAAAACCCAAACAAAACCAAAATCCCAGACTCCTTAGTTGCTAACCATGTAAAGCCTAAAAGACAGGTAAGTGAAGAACCATCTGTTTCGTACATTTATCTTGGCTATGGCTTTTCACATTTTTCCTAGTCATTCTGCTGAACATGGCAAAACACAACATGCTTTTGGGTAGCACTTGCAGCCATTTTCTTGGGTAATTCTTTCCTGCTGGGATATCAGCATTTAGCAGGTTATGACAAGAGAGATCAAGAAAACCTGAATCAGCCACTGCAGCATTCAAACAAGTGGAAATAATAAAAAGCACGAGGGTAAGTGCTCTGAAGGTGTGAAGATTTTCCAGGAGTGATGACATCTAGAGTTTAAGCTCAACACAGCCAGTTTAGCACCTTGTCATAGAATCACAGAATAGTCATGAGAAATGCTGAGGGAAGTGGATGCTGCAGCATCACCATAAATGCCACATCCCCAAATATTATTTTTCTCAATAGACTTACAGCTACTAAAGGAGACTGATAAAAGACTTTAGAAACTCCATGGGCCATCTATATCTGTTACTCTGCCCCTGAAACTGTACAATATTCCTGAGCCGAACTTTGATGATCTTAGAGAAAGGTCCAAGTTCCACTGAGACCAATGAGGACCATTGCTCTCAGAAGGCAACATTTAGGTTGTGTATTTCTCCTTTTACTAATCGTCAGGAGTCTCATCTGTGACCTGATGCTCTGACAGAGGAAAAACAATTTCCTGGTTAAAAAATTTGCAAATAAAGGCAAGACAAAATTCAAGGTTTGGCCAAGCCATATTTTTTATTTTCAGGTGCAGTAATGAAGAGAGCATAACTGCCAGTGTAACTATTCCTAATAACTTCTGCCTGTATCCTTATGTATTATGTGCAGTATTTTCATCAAAAATAATTTCTTCACTATACAGCCTGCATTTTGACTAACTGCATGACATGGAATAGGGATTCTAGAAAACTAATAAAATTAAGTTAACTTGCAGGCCACATGAATCATCCTGCTGTTAGAGGAGAAAACCAGGCAAATATATTATTGAAATTCAGGGTATCTTTGACTTTATAGCAATTCACTCAATTCTATACAGGATGCTTTTCTCAAACCTACAAACTTCTGTCTAAGCTACCAAACCCAGAATTTTTGTATGAGAGGCCCTGTGAGGTGTGCAAAATATTTAAACCAAACAGTGAAGCTAGGTCAGATGAAAAACAGATCACTGAGACATTTAAGACCGTCTTTGTTTTATGTATAGCTGGACCAAGTCAATAAGCAATTTTCAGATTAAGTTTTAAAATGCATGTTGAATTTAATATCAGCTTCTTCCAAAGACTCTAGTCTTTCTGCTGTTTTTGTTTGGATTGATGAATCCTCAGTGACTTGGTCAAAACCACAACATTTTTGTAGAGCAATATGCTAATTTACACATCTGCAATGCTACACTTCTGCAGAATTCTAATACTGTTATTAGATCTTGGTAAACCCAAATAATTTCAGCCCAAACTTCATTCTCAATTAAAAAAACCCCCAAACACCAAGACCAGTTCTTGTTTTAAGACCACCTAAGGGAATGCTTTTTCTCTAGAAATCAGCTCACCACAAAATACTTATTTTCAAGGATACAGGTTATACCACTGACACTAAACTAGTGATAGATTTTCAGAGCAAAACCCTTCTCTTTTTCTCCCACTGAACCAGAGAATCGCTCCCGCAGCAATAGCATAAATTTTCTACTAAAATGATGCATCTAGACATAGGCTGTGCCAAAGGCTGCAAACGAGAAGAGAAAGGCAAAATGAAGGTATGACAGCCAGACTAGCAACACAGAACAAAGAGCACCTTCTAAACATCCTATATTCACCGTGTTCCTGTGACACATTAGAGGCAGGCAAGCAGGATGCTGAAAGCCTGGTCCCACTCACATCAGCGGGATTGGTTGCCATGGGCTTACGCCAAAGTGGCATGTGTAAATGGTGTACACATAGGCCATGCACAGACTCATCAAGACAGGCATGTGTGAGCAGCTCTTGTAAACAAGCTTATCTGCTTTTAGCCTGGCCAGGACAGCACAGGAGTCTGTGCTGATCTGCTCAAACAACCAGGACTGGTTTCCGTTGAGTTTGGACAATGACCATGATATATGGGACTCTGGGAGGGTACTCCGGGCTCTCAGATCCCCTCCCTTGTGGTCACAGCTAATTTTGTCATGAACTGCTCTTTCCAGAAATGTGTCTTTAAAGTCTTTAGTGCAGGAGCAGGCAGTCAGGTGCTTCAGATCCTCCTGGCTGATAACAGCAGTCTAATCAGCAGGTACCACACCAAGAATAGGGCAGGTCCTCTGCTTTTCAGCTCCAGCTCACTTACACTGCATTCTCATCCTGAAAAACAGGCTCTTATTCTAGATCTAGCATCTTTATTTAGCAAGGTATAAAAAATGGACTTCAATTCATGTCATAGATTTTACTGGAAATTAAGACCACATGTACATTTTGATGAACCAAGTAAAAGTCTAAGTTGATTGGTGAATACAAGCTTAGGCTGCAGCCCCCACTAGCAAAAAATTTAAATTTTGAAGAAACAATCTTAGTTTCATGCCACTGGACCATCTAAACTTCCCTGCCAACTTCCAAAAAAATGCAGATTGTTTAAAATCGCAGCTACACAAACTGCAAACTTTTCTCATAGACTACAGAAAGTGTCATCCACAACCAGCAGTCTCTATCATGATTTTTTAGGTTAAAAGAAAGGACAAAGGATAACATATGTGTATATTTTTTTTAAAAAGCCCCAGAACCAATAAAAGAAGAGGGCCCTCTGCCTAAGCCATTTGTAGGTATTACAATTTTCTGTCACAATCACGTTTGCATACCCAATTATTTTAAAATGCTGATTTTAATGTGAAAGTACCATCAGCCCTTAAACAGGATCACAGCAGCAAGAACTCATACAAATTTCAGAGAAGAAAGACTCCAGGGACTGGCTATGCAACTTATGGTATGTTTGCTAGAGAGATGTTCCCCATGACAAGAACTAATTACTTCATAGAAGTCTAACATATTAAAATGCATCTATGAATTATCAGCATAGTTCACACACTTGGAAGTACAGGAAGGTTTGATTTATCCACCAAAACAATAACCAAGTGGGAAATAAAAAGCTACTTCTAGAGTTGAATCATTTATACTTACTATTGAAAATAAGGAACCCTGTGCAACAATGTCAAATTTAGTGTGGTGTATCCAGCACAGGCTGACTACATTTTAATTTAGGAGGCTAGTGCTCTGCAGAATAAATAAGTACAAACTGGAAATTGGCTGAGGAGAGATGAGGAACAGACCATTGCAAGTGATGGAAAACAACTAATGCTGGCAGAGGGAAGAACTTTTTTGGTGGAGGATGCAGAGGCTGTGTATGGACACAGGTGCTGAGACTGCTGTGATGTTCCGTAAGATAGGGGGGAAAATATTAATCAGGAACCTCATTTGTGAACAAAATAGATGCTATGACAGACCAAATTTAAACTTCTTGGGCATCAGTGGCTCCAGACAACTTCCACTGGTTGGGAGTATGTTCCCCATGCCAAGCCTCCCCCACTTGCTCTCAAAATTCTTAAAATATATATAAAAGTTTTATAACCAGAATGCAAACTAGCAGATGAAAGCAGAAGGATACTAAGGAATATGTGTGAGTTACAAAATTATCCTCTAGTAGCATCTCAATTTCTCATTAAATGGTAGGTCAAAATTATTTTTTGCCTTCTGGCAGCATAAGGAGAGTATCACCAGTGAGATGCTATCAACATGTGTTTTCCCTGCCCCCCAATCCCCCATCCAGAATTTCCTGATTAAATTATCACATATGTTTTATCATTAAAATATGGAAATCTTCAGTGAATTTACATTTTTGCATCCTTCTTAACTTCCTGAAAAACTGTTGTACTCACAGTTAGTGCTCACATCATTGCTATTACCAATATAGCACATGCTCCTTCTGTAACAGTATTAGCTAGCATGGAATTTTATTCCCAGCAGGCATCAAATAATTTACCATGTGAAATTACCAAAAAAATTATTTAAGACTATGAGATAGCAGAGTTGCTGAAAATGTCTCCTAGTCTAAAAGAGATAAAGGCAGAGGACAGTGTGAGGTAATATGGCTGCAAATTTTTGCTGCCTTGCAGCTGGTGGAGTCCCTTCATTTGAAGATGCAAAGTGAAATCTTAAAGGTGGTGATCTCCTCCAGTTTAAAAAATGTCCTGGACAGATTTTAATCTGTGAACACATAACAAGAATCAGCTAACACACTGCAAAGAGTATATAGAGCATTTATGGGAGAAAAAAAGAGGAAAACGTAGCATCTTGAATGCAAAAAGGAAGAAAAAAAAAATTCAACAATTGTTTTATAAATCTGAGGAGCCTTCACTTTCTGAGGTGTGCCCACCTCTCCTCCCTCTGCTATCTCCTACTGTAATGAATACATTCAGTATCAGAGATGAAGCCTGTTGTCCAGGTCCACTAAAGCCTGTATCAGATTTCCCTTTTCTTTCACAGACAGTGTCTCAGCAATGGTGAAGTCATTAGCTTTTACGAGAAAATCCAATTCCTTCACATAGCTAGAAAGTATAACAAAAATATCGTTATTAAGACATGATGATGCTTACCACAGAGGAAGAATGTCTGGGTTTTTTCAAGACTAAGTAATTGGTCCTGAACAGACTCTATCAAAATACATGAATTTTGCCCTTGAGGCTCTTCTGGGCTGGAGGTACTAAAGGTAAGGACACTGCACAGGGATGGAGTGCTGTGAGCAAATATTCAAGAACTTGTTTTTTCAAGTCATCATCAAAGATCAAAAACACTTTTTTCTGCCTCTGAGTCCATTCAGAGTCTATGACCACACTCTTCACACACTCCACTCACCATGAGGATGAAAAGTGCCCCATTCAGTAGAAGGGGCTGACCACCAACACTCCATTTTTACATCTTTGTAGAATTTCAACATTCTTTTATGTTCTTCCCACATGCATGGGATAGGTGGCAGCCTTTTAACCACCTGCCATCAGAAGATTATTTCCTTGTCCATAATTCAGAAGGCCAAACATGAAAATTGTTCAGGAATCCTATTATGACTAAATTTGACACTTATGATCAAGAGCCGCCAATATAAATTTGCAACACACCATGTGCTTGTCTGGTTTGAGTCAGGTCCAGTGACGTTTCCACCAGTTCCTGTAACAGACATTGCTGGGGAACATTTTTCTCTCTGACACACTTGATCTTAAACAATCTAGGTTACTGGGAAAAGAATGAGTCTTGGAAGGCATCCAAACTACTCAATCAATTCTGACAGTTATGGAAGGCCAGCTGCTGGAAAGGTTTTGCAAAAGCTAAATGTAACTGTTCTAACAAGACATGCCATAAGCACAGTGTGACACTCTGGCACAAAGCAGGCCACAACCTTTATGTGCCCAAACCTATATTACTTGCATATTGAGAAGGGTATTTCATTCTAGTCTGCCACTTTGTTTTGCTCATTTAAAAAAAAAGATCCCTTGAATTCCTGGTAACAGTGACACACTGAGCATTGATTCATTGATGAAGGAACTCAGGAATACATTACTGATTTATTTAAGGCACTGAGAGATGGTGACAGATCTGAGAAAAGAACTGACATCTTTCTGTGCTAGTTTTGCATGGAACACAAGCAAACTTTGCTTTTCCGCAACCCCAGTCTTAACTGCAAGCTTTTACCTTTTTTCAACTTTGTACCCTGTTGTGATCCTCCTAGTGTATTCATCCTTACAGAAGTGGAAACGATCATGGGAATCAGAAGGACTTCAGGCATCTCAAGCCACTAAGCACATAAATAGATAAGATGAGCAGCCCGAAGAGCCACTGAGAACAAGTACCCTTAATGGGAACAAATACAGGCCATACTCTGTAATTTCCATTAGCTCTGGGTCAGCACAGAATGTAGCATAAAAAATGTCACATATAATTTATCAATGCCCAGCATTCGCTTTACAGTACTTGAACATTAACACTGAATATGCTTTTTAAAGTTTGTACAGAGCCTCACAGAAGTTACTGAGTCTGCAAACAATGTAAGTGATCCCATTAAATTATATAAACATTTAAATGTGTGTGCAAAACAGAGAACACAATAAACTACTCATATTCTCAGTACTTTTTCTGCCTGTTTAAGTGTTAAACACCAGGTCATGCTTTTGCAACAGAGATGCTCCATAGTGACAACCCAAGGCCAAGCACACTTCACCAGCTGCCAGCCTACCCTACACAATGAGGGACAGAAAGAGTGCTTTGGTCATGACATCACAAATGAGGCTGTTCACTTACTGCTAATGGCTACATACATTGAAAAGAACTTGCAAAAGCACAGTCTTTGCATTTCAGAGGGTCAGCACAATCTGAAGACCTGTCCTCCTGTGCCCGGATCTCATCCAAAGCTCTGTTTAACACAAAATTTTCAAGGGAAAACAATGTTACTGTGAAATGGTTTCCTTGCAATGAAATGGAATCGAGATTTTGGAGGTTGACCAGTAAGGGTGTATTCCTGACAAACGGCTGATACATTCTGAATAAGCTCTTGTTTTTTTAATTCAGAAGTGCAAATTGTTAGTTCATTAAGTATCTGAAAACAACAACTTAAGTTAGTTACCTTCATTTTGCTGCTTTGTGAATTTTTTATGCTTTTTTGTTTGTTTGGGGTTTTTGGTTTGGTTTGGTTTTTTTAAGATATTCTTAAAAACTGGGATAGGAATCCAGAAGGTTTGCCTGTGTTTTCTTTCCAGATTAATACACCGCTTGCTAAGTAAGAGGATGATGAAGGCAGCAACTTACTCTCTGATGTTTGCAGTCAAGATGGCTACAAGTCAAGAAATAATCAGCCTTTGTGATTCTTTATGAAAGCATTCAAAACAGAAAATAATTTTAAATATTATTTTTAATTTCATGAAGAAGAGTACCTACACTGTTCAGTGTTTATATATACCCATATCTACTTTGAATAGGTAGAAATTTTTCCTTCCCTATCCAAGGTCACCTTTTCAACTGCTTCTGTTTTAATTTTACCCATACTGAAGACCTAGAAAATCAAAAGGAGGGGACAAGGAAGGAGGGAACCCAGGCTGGATAAGGATTAATTGTTTGCTGCTATTTTGCAGTGACAGAATTAAGGGAAATAAAGTAGAGTTAGTAAGAAGCCATCCTCAAACAAGCAAGAGGAGGCAGCTGTAAGCTCTGAAACTTCCTGCCATGGAATACTGCAGATGCCAAAAATGTAGATGGATTCAAAAGAAGCCAGGCAGATTCATGAAGGACAAATCCACTGTTTGATATCCCAAAACACCTAGAAACCACCTTTGCCTCTGACAATCCATTAATTTCAACTTGGTAAAGCCCAAGAAGATGTTTCAGAGGAAGTAGAGGACACCTTTACTGTGTTTTACTTTTCCTTGTCTTTTTTGGCCTCTTCTTTCAGATCTATCAGAACTCATTTGTTGTTACATAGAAGTTTCACACTTTTTACCTCAGCATAAAGCAAAACATAAAACAGCAGGTCAGATGAAAATACGATGTTACTGAAGGGATTTTTCCTATAGGTTATTTTTCTAAATAAATTTTCAGTTCATCACAACACAGAAAAACTTTCTCCAAGAAAATCCACTGCTATATGGGGACTTCTGATGAGTCTGACAGTAGAGACCAACTCCCACAACCTCCTTTCAGGTATTGGTACAGAGTTGTAGAGAGTGACTTCCCTTCCTGTGCTGTGGGGCCCTGATTATTCGCTTCAGAGCCCATAAATCATACCCCTGAGGTTCACACAGTGAAGGGTTGCACAGGAGCAACAAAAACGCAAGAAGGTAGGCCACTGTCATCTGCCTGACTTTTTGGTGTACTTGGTTTTCAGGATATTCATTGCCTGTGTATCCAGCAGTGTGAGGCAGTATTAGAGAGGCCTAACATTTCACCTGAGTTTCTGGGTTTACCTGCATTTAACTTCAATCATACCTGTACTGGATGGCATCCAAACCCCATGTCAGAATCCTTTGCAAATCTTAGCCCATAGTGAGTCACCGCATGGAGTTCCAAACATTTGGGCTACAAGATATATACATAAACAATTCAGTAATTAACTAATTGGTGGTGCAAATGCCTTACTGTGAGTCAAACTCACCAGCCTTCAGCAGTGCACACATAGCAGGAGATTTTCTTGGATGAAAGGATGGGAGGAAATGGCCTTAAGTTGTGCATGGGGAAGTTCGGATTCAATATCAGAAAAAAACTTTCACTGACAGTGTGGTCAGGTATTGAAATAAGTTTCCCAGGGAGTCTGTGGAGTCACCATCTCTAGAAGTGTTTAAGTGTAGAAAGAATTAGATGGACAAGGGTCAACAACACATTCTTTATTGTCACTTTGGCTATCCAGGTACTCATCTTTGTAGGGAGAAAGGAGCAAGATAGAGTACAGTTTTCAATAAGATTATAACTACATCTATCAGTACTCACATGACACCGTGATGACTCACATGAGTGAAGTATTTTGAGTACACAGAGCAATTTCTCATTGGATTTCTGGATAGAATAAAACTCAGTGATTGCTATCTCTTCATTTATGAACATAAACACAATTATGTGATCCAGTCCTAGTAGGAGCCAGACTTGACCATTTAGTATTCTTTTATTTTGCTAGGAAGAAATTGTTTTGGGTTGAGTTAGAGAAACACTTAAGCATTTGATTGTGTGGACAACTTATTCTGTGTAATGGTAATACATCACTCTATTTTCCCTATAAATCTAGAAGTGCTGTTTGGAGCTAACACAGGTGAGCACTGAAGGCTTTTGCTGGAGATGGAGAAGATAGGTTGAGTCATTAGCAATTCCTGGATAAAATGCTTGAGCAGCAGTCTTCACAGAAACACAGTTGGTCACTCCATGGAAAATTAAAGAGAGTTTTTTCTCTTACCAGCTTACCAGCTCATGAATGCAAAAATGTTGATTCTCATTACTCGTCTTCTTACAGTTCCAGTTTTCTCAAGACAGGACTAATAATGAGTGGTAAGACAAGGAGCCAAGAACTGGAATTCCTCTGTATTATTGCTGGTCATTCTGCCAACTTGTTAGAGGACATTCGGCAACAACAGATGTATCAAGACAGCACGATGAGAAAAGCAAGAGGTAACAAGCTAGTACCAAGCTTTTTAGGCCTGGAAACCACAGCTGAGAACTGAACCTCTGGCTAACACTCCTAAATGACAATATACAGATATTTCTACATGGCACTATGCTAGATGGTGTATTTTCCTATAAGTCACACAGTTCTGATAACACTTCCCAATTCATGGTTTGCTGTCAAGCTAAATTTATCCAAGTCAAGGATTTTAGTCTTTGAACCTCCCATTGAGGAAGTGGAAATTATTACCAACATCATAAAATGAGTGGGTGCTGCTTAGACTGAGAATTAGCTCCTCAGAAAGTGGTTGCTAACAAAATAACAATGGGGAAAAAAAGCGTCTGCCTTTCAAGTCAGTCTCTAATAGGAATAGAAGCAGCCTGTAACAAAGGATAATTGTTACAGTTTGAATCCTAGAGTGGAAATTAAAAAGATGAAAGAAACAAATAAGATTTTTCCTTTATCTCAGTACAATCTGAGTAACAATCCTGTCATTTTAGTAAGACACCCTCCCTTTTAGTCAAAGAAGAAAAGCATAACTAAACAATGTAAAGAGAGAACCTTGTTTAGAACTAAGAAACACAGATAAGAAAATGCTGAATTGACCAGTGCCCACAATATTAGATTCATCTCTTTAAATTTCTGTAGATGATATATGGGAGCAGTGGAGTGAATACTGCAAGAACAATTTCACATAAACTGAGAGAAGATTGACAAACATAGTTGGAAACTTAATCAGTTAAAGCTAGTAAACTGCTTTTCTGGTTGTGGGGGGATAATAGTCGTAGTTAAGAGGAAATCTTTTGAGTGTCTTTTGACTGATTGGAAAAAGAGGAAAATTACACAATTCTCTTAATCACAAAACTTTCTATTTTATTGGATTTAAAATAATTTTAAATAATTTTCTTTTTTTTTGTTGCTTTTCCAAATATGTGTTTTCAATATCTAGTGAGGTGAATACTTGTGGGAGGTGAAGTCTGTGGCCATGTAGACTAATTCCAACAGAACAACAGAGGATGGAACACCATTTGAAACTGCCAGTTGTCCTTTTCTATTTAAAGACAGTGAATTATTTTGTTTAATGTTCTCCAATGCACATAAAAACAGTTACTTAGCTTTTCTGAATGTAGTTCTCAATCGTGATTAAGTAAAATTCAAGAACTTACTTAGCAATCTTGTCTTTGCAAGTTTTACAAAAGTTTCGTTTAAAGCTTTTACCCCAATCTCTTTTCAAAACAACACACTATTTTATTGTGGAAAGATGGTAGAAAATTAATTTATGGCCTATTATAAAAAATATTTTTCCTGTTACTACAGCAGGCTGTCTTGTAGCATAGAAGCCTGTTTCTTGTCACTGACTAGAGATTCACTGTAGATGTTGCTAATCAACAGGAATCTGTCATTTTAATTGACAGTTCACTTAGGACTGACAGTTATTAAAAGCAGACAGCTAAAACAGCTTAATAGTTACCTAGACCACAGTATCTCTTTTAGAAGTGTAACCAGTATTTTTAAAAGTATTTAAATCAGAATAACAAACAAATCTAGACTAGTTCATAAAGCTGAACATCAGGAAGGCTGTTGTAACCATTGTTTTCCTGATGGAACACACTGAGATGGTAAGAATATTCTACCATCACGGTTTGGGTTTGGTTTCTTCTCCAGTATCAGCTTTCAGCTTAACACTGACACTCTACTCCTGGGCACGAGCCCACAGCTCTTGATAGATCAATTAAAACAGGTTTATATTCATCTTGTTATTGGAACATCTTCATCTGATGCCTCAGTCATTACATTATGTCTCTGTTTAGGCTGTCCAGGCCTGTCAAGGAGATCATGGTCCATGTTGAAGGTGACTAACAACCCACAGGGCCAACTCCTGATAATCCCAGAGCTCCACTTGTCTGTCTTAGTCTGGAGACTTAAGTGGAGTTGGGGTCATAAGGGCAGGTTATGTCAAGATTAATGGTAACATCTGTAATGATCTGTGGCTCCAGGATTTCCTTCTCCAACATACCAAGATGATAAATAAGCTGAGGAATGAGTATCTAAGCTGTGCTATGGTTCTGCTTGAAAAAAATCTACCATATTTTCAAAGCCTCTCGTTAGAGCATGAAAAGAAATGGCATTCAATGAAGAACAGCACCTCTTCAGTTATGTCAAAATAGTCTGTTTACATATGCATGATATAATCAAGATTTATTCTTTAAACACCATGTACTGGGCTCAGTTAAAAAATATCCTCATATGCATGAAGCAGAGAATCTAGTATGGTAAGCCTTCATTAGCACATAATGTTTTAAGTATCATTATCCCTTAGGATTAAAATTTACTCATTATTTCACTCCTAATATTTCACTGATTTTTTTTCCTTTCATTTTGACAATTTCAGTACTTTCTTTCTTTACAAAGTAGATGAATTAAATAGTTTTAAGTTAGGTTTAAAAATTGCCCAAGCTCACAGAAATAGGTATTTAATGAAAAAATAATTTGTACCTTAACCTTCTGTTTGGAAAGATAAATCTGTTCAGGTCTTGACAACCCCTAGAAACATTCAGTATATCTCACTAATTGGATTCTGTCAAGAAAAAAATCAGTACATTTTTCATATAGTTTATCAAGTTAGTACTTCGGCAATATCTTTGTATTTATCCCCTACACAATTTCTTTATGTTGCCCTTTAAGATCTTGACACTAGTAATCACAATATACAGACTTGAATCCCAATTTATATAGAAAACCAAATCAGTTCTCAGAAAGGCAGAATTCCAGATTTGGGCATTCTGATTATCAGGAAATCATTCGGTTTGGTACCCTAAAGCAGGCCAGGGTTGCAACTTGCCTGTTACCATGCATGTGATATCCTCAATGTTTAACATTAGGGAGCTGGGGCCACTTTTGGACTCTGTGACCCAGTCGAAGCAGAAGGGCCTTAGGAATAACCTAAGGCACAAAGGTAAGATCTAAAGGTCCATTCACTGTAAGGGCAAAGAGTGTTTCTACAGCACAGCCACAATGCTCAACATCTAAGCAGGGAAGAGGAGAAATGTGACTGGTTGTCTTTACCCATTATGGGCTTTCAGCAATCAGACCCTTGCTTCCCTGCCGGAACACTGGTATTACTTCACTGTCTACAAGTCCTCTTGTGTAAAATGAGGCTCTGTGTTTTTCTCTTCCAAGCAGTTTTTTGTTGTTGTTGTTGTAATTCCTGTGATATTCAGGCAATTTCTCATTAATTATTGAGAGAGATGCTGCAATGGGGCAGGGTCTCCAGAGAGGACATTCTCTCCTGGGTCAAGTACCACTGTACTGGGGCCCATTCTCTTCCTGACGACAGACAGCCTTTGCTACTTCTGATTGCAGAGATTCTTTAAATCACTTCATGCCTTTTCCTGACTGAGAAATGAGATTTAATCGCAGCAAGCACCCAGCTCCTGAGAAGATACATCACAGTCTGTTTCTTGTACAATTTGCTGTCTCCAAGGCTAAGCAGCAGAGTCTTGTTCCAGAAATACATTTCTAGGGACCACCTTCACACTAAGAAAACTGCACTTTGCGTCTCTTTCTCAGCTGGCTATGTGGTTTTGCAATCTCTTTTAACAGTGTTTCTTGGACCTCTCACCATTCCCAGAGTAAGCACCTTGCACCCCAGGAAGAGTTTGCTCAGGCACAACTTGTGTTACCAAATGATTATAAAATAGTCAGGCTGAAGAAGCAACTGTAAAAAGAAGAAAGATCTATAGCTGGACCAGAAGACATGATGGAGTGGTGATACACTAAATTGAAATCTCCACGGATAAAAGGCAAGGACTTGCAAAACAGCAAAGTGTGTTGTGGCACACACCAATTTTAGAATAATTTTTTATCAGCCATTCACTTGAAATACTTTAAACTCGTTTGGCAGTCTAATTCTTCTACGCCTCACTGCAAATCTCTTGAATGCCATTAGCATTATTCAACAATCTGCATCTAATTTATTGAACTTCTTTACTATGGGATATTAACCAAAATAATCATGCATTAGGCATAATTAGAACGTGACTAAATTAATTTCTGTAATGCTGATCATAATGGATAACTGCAAAAGTAATTCACACCTCTGTGCTGCAGAACCAATATGATGCTTAAGTCAGCTCGCAGTATAAAAGGTACATGGCACATAGACTGCCATGAACAAGCACCATAATTTGCAAAATATTAACTGAAAGCATGCCTGTTGACTTTCAGAGTAGCAATTTACAGTGTTTCATAATAGACTATGATAATGTAATCACAGACTGCTGTAATTGCACTGAACTTGATCATTAAATTCATGGCTCTTCCTTTGTGCACCCAACCAGCCGTTTCATCCTAGAAGGCAACCACCTTGGGCAAGCACAATTTGCCCTTGTGACTCTCTGCTGGTTGTTCTCCTTAATCTTTTCTTTGTGCACTGGAGATGGTTTCCAAAAGCACGTGCAGCACATCTCCATGATTGTTTTGGAGACTGAGGGAAGCTTGATGAACCAACAGTTCCTCACATCGTCCGCTTTACCTCCGTTAAAAAATGGGCACAACAGCCTCAATGCAGTTGTCAGGGATCTCCTTGATGTCAGTGCAGTGACAGGCAGTGCTGTCACACTGGACAGCATTTGTGCACGGTTACAAGGTGACTTCAGAGCTCTGCACATTGACGTTTCTAACCCATTTCTCCCCTGTTGTCGGCAACTCCTTTCCCTCAGAGAAGATGCTGGTACACCCTGAAAACGGAAGCAGTCTTTGCCGCTGGAGACTGCAGAAAAAAAAAAAAGTATCAAGTATTTCTGCTCTTTCCATATGCACCAGTGGGTTGTCATCCTCACCCACCAACACAAGGGAGCTGCAGGGATTTCTGTACAGATGGTGCTGTTTACTCTAGCACCATGAATAAACCATCTCAATTAAGCACTGATGTAAGCACTGCTGAAATAGCTTACATTTGTCTTGATTCTGTTGAAATGTAATTCTTCAAAGAGAACTTGGCAGTCATCCCTTACCCTTTCATCAACCTAAAGCAATGGGCAAACACAAAGGTTAATCACAAATATGAAGAACCAGTTGCACAACCCTGTGTGATCAAACCTGATGTTCAACAAAATATGTAACCTGACACACTCTGGAAACACATTTACCTGGGCTTTAACCTTTGCTCCATAGGACAGGAAGGGACATGTTGCACTGCAACAAGCTGGTGACTTTTCAGTTCCAGCCTTGCCAAACAGATGGAACATTTCCAGAGCAGCAGTAACATCACTGGCTGTAAGAAAAGAATGTCATGACTATGTTTTTCAGTAAGCTACACTTACAAAGTCCTTTTGAGGCACGTGAATCTGAACAATCCTCAAGAAGTGCTTGGAGTGATAATGGATGGGATGAGTTGCTTAATTCATGTCTCATTCTGAGACAAACATTGGGCAACTTGAGAGACAGTAAGCGATAGATCGCCAGCCATATAGCTGTAAGGCAGTTATCAGCTTGGCTACAGGCTAACACAGAGTGAAGGAATCGTCTGGACCTAAGTAGGTAAGTTTCTTTGTATTTCCATAGCCTCTACAAAAATAGCAACTGAGTGAGGATTCTACAAGTATTTTTTTCCTACTGTCCTAGGTTGCAATATAAGATATTCTATTACCATCTCCACAAGCTGTTAAAACAGGTGGGGCACTGTTACCAGGTGTTATCTCTGTTAATGGGCCATCAAGATCCCACTGCATGACTCACTGTAATTACCTCATCCCATTGTGAGACGCTATTCCCAGGGGGGAGGAGCCAAGCATTCCCACCTGGACATAACCTGGGCCTTGGAACTGCACAAGCCAGCCCTGCCTACTGGATTCCCAGAGGACAAGACCTACCACTGGACCTTCAGGTGGAGACCAGACTTTTCTACAGGATCACCACTTCAACAGAACCACTTCGCTTAGACTATTACCACCACCCTGACTAACAGGGTGTCAGGTTGTATTCAACTTTGTCAGTGTTTTTCCTTGTACTATTTCATTTTATTTAATTTTTTCTATTAAATTATAATTCTGACTTGCAATCTCCCACTAGTTTGTTTTCAAACTAGTGCATCTACCTTATTCTGACTTATTCTATGGGTGATTTCAGGTAACTGCAAATCACCAAGGTAGTCTGATCCTCCAGGGTGAGGACCCTTAACACTGTCATAATCTAACACTCACAGAGCCAGCACATCTTGTAACACACTGGAGAGTCAGATAAGTAGTATGTAATTCCACTTAGCCACACGAACTGTTTCACAAACCAGCACTGTGCATATCAGAGGAGAAAAGTCATTTTTCAGAGACTGCCACTAAACAGGAAAGCTCTGTGATGTGCAACAAGCATCAGAGAGCTCACTTAATCCTTAAGGGGAACACAGAATCACAGAACATATAACAGTCAAGGTAGAAAATTCTTAGTTATTTTACCTTTTATTTTTCTTTCCTCAATTCACCACAGCTTCACAAAAAGAGAAGCAAAGGTGTTGCAAACATTTAATGACGGCATTTTGGTCTCCTCTAACACATACTGCAAACACATCAAAAAGAAAAGGATGCCAGTTCTTGCACTGGCATCAAATAAGACACTGATTGGATTCCTCATCTCTAAAAAGGTAAATTACTTTTATTAAAAAAAAATTTTTCATGGAACAATTCTTAAGACAAAAATGGTGATGTGCTGAGAAGGTTAACATACCATGCTCAGGAAGCATCAGTTGATGCCAACAGACAAAAAGGAAAAATACTTATATAGTAGTGATCTTTCAACAGTGCTAAACTCCTTTAAAACAGCTCATGAACAGAGTTCAAACATGCCAACAAATACCCTGCCTTTTCTAATTCATACAATGCAAATGAATATCCTCCAGTTTCCTTACTCTGGAACCACAACACCTGCAGTATGGGAATTTGCACAGATATGAGTTCTTTCTAGCATTTTTTTTAAGAACAAGAGTTAAACTTGAAATGTACAAAAGGTTGGAGTGCTTTAAGTCAGAAGTCTATGCTGGCTACGGAACAATGTAGCCAATGTAAACATTTGCATCCCTTTACTCTCTCTTCATGTTTGCACACTTCTCTTCATAATATCTCTGTTTTCACTTGAATGAAAAATGAAAGCAAAGACTGCTAAGATTGAAGGTTTCTTATGGTTCAGAGAAGAGCAAAATTCACTGTGCAGAGTCTGAATCCACTCAGTGGCAAATTCAAGTAGCAAGGTCCAGCTAGCTGGCTTAGAGTCAAAACAATCATAAGTACCAAATCTGTTTGGAAAAAATAACAGTTGAAAGAAAATAGTGGAAGTACTGAGACCTAACTTGACAGGACTGCTGTGTGCAGGAGTTGCTAAGAGCAGCAGCTGCACTCAGGAGCCAAAAGAGCTGAGAAAATCACGGTGAAAAGGAAGAACAGGAACAGAGGCATACACAGGCTTGAGAGGAAGCTGGAAAGAGTGCTGTGATACACAGTAACATGGAAACTTTTAACAGCAACCTGCTACTCAGAGCTAGCTTAAGATGGGCTTGGCATGGTGTAAAAATGGTAAAATCCTCAGTAGCTGCCCTGCTTGAAGGAAAGCCTAAAGTTAACAACTATATTCCTTAATCCACCCAGAATTTTTTCCACATCCTACTGCATATGCCATTACAAAAGCACCAGGCTAAAGTGAGTTCTTAGGGGCAACACAAAGCCCAAATCATCAAATTCAGCTGTCATGTGAGTTACCACTTGTAATCAGCAATTTTTGACTAATATCACAAAATACTGTCCTTGATGTCTCAGGTGAAGGAATAATACTGGAAATAGCAGGTGAAATATCTACTTTCATCCACTAGTAGGACAAAATAATTTTTTATTTCTGAAGAAGTTTTTTATTAATGGCAAAAAGTTGCTCATCATTTTGATGTGGGGTAAAAAGGACAAAATAAAAGATGAAGAACAAGAAGCAATCAGAACTACTGGTGGAAGACTCTACAGCTTTAATAATAGTAAAACATGCCCAAAATTGCAGTGATGAGTAGAAATGTTGAGAAAAAGAGCAAAGAAAAAAGGAAGTGAGATATCACTCACATCTAAATACTATTTTCTGAAGGAAGTTATTGAAATGTTCCAGGTGAACTTAAAACACATCTGTGTATGATATAAGAAACTGCATTAAACACATTTAATAAGGTCATGCAGACTGCAAGTACTATGTCTACCATGCTATACATACACAGTTCACAAAAATTACCCTGATGCTCCTGTTTTAAGAAGAGTAGCGTCTTTGGCAGAGTATGTCTTTTTTCTTATGATTACATCAAGCAGACCATGAAAACAGAACAGGAAAAAGACCCTGTACTCTACAATCCTTACAGGTTTTGTAGACAAATCTTGTACATACAGATTTAAACATCTGTGCCCAGAAAGGGTTCTTGGATGTGTGCAAAAAACCAGACGTGCACTCAGCAAAATAAAGTATGTCCTTCATGAGCAGAAATCCTTTCACCACTGCTCTATGGTAGAGTGAAGCATGAAGACTAGAGCACAACTGGTATCTCTTACATTCAAGGAGGGGTATACAACATCAGAAGATAGCATGTCTGGAGTATATAAACAGAAATACATGATTCCCGTTAATTAAATTGTAGGCCCCATTACTACAGGATGTTGTGAAGGAAAAATGGGTTCTAGAAGAGATTAGATGAACTCACAGAGAACAAAAGGTCTGTGACACAACATTAAACACAACTGTCAGGCTACAGCTGGGTCAGAGAGTATGTAATTGCTGTCTGCTGAAAGGTGCTGTGACGTGCTTGAGAAAGGACCACTTTACACATGACCAGGCTGCTATGCTACATCTCTTCCTTGCCCCAGCTGGAGACAGGATACTGGGCTTCACAGACCCTTACTCTGATCCAAGATAAAAGTTCTTCATCCACTCTTCCTTCTTCCACTGAGGCAGGTCAGCAAATACTACTTTATTAACCTTTGAACATTTTGTCTTGGTTCAAAAGAAGATTCTGTAAGACCTTCTAAAGGAGTTACAGTAAGGCCTGCAAGCTGAGAGGTTCATTATATATTACACTGACACTTCAGGGATTTTGGACTGCTTCAGATCAACCCAATAAATTGGGAGCAGTGGGTTCCTGACAACCATATCATAAGAAACTAATAATTCTGTGGTACAAAGGACTTTCTTAAATCTCAGAAGCAAGATTCATAAGAAACCTCAGGTGTGCATGATGGCTTTAGACTCAAGGACAGCAGGTTCAGATTGGATATTAACCAGAAATTCTTCCCTGTGAGGATGGTGAGACACCGGGACAGGTCATCCAGAGAAGCTGTGGATGCCCCAACCCTGGAAGTGTCAAAGGTCAGGTTGGAAGGGGCCCTGAGCAACCTGGTCTAGTGGAAAGGTGTTGCCATCCATGGCAGGGGGTTGGAACTGGATGATCTTTTAAGGTCCCTTTCAGCCCAAGCCATTCTATTGTTGTCTGACTCTATGTTTTTAGATTTGTTCCAGTACACATGACTAAAAGGAGTTCTACAATGTGATGGCATTAAAAACATCAGATATACAAGTACAACTAACCCACACTATTACTTCAGTCTTCTGCCAAATGCAATGAAAACCACCTTTCAAGTTTACTCACTGAAGCTGCATATATTTGTATTAGTTACTCTGTTGGTCTGTGTATGTAGCTTGCATGTGAAATACAGCAAGGCCTTGTTCAGGAGATTCTTCTGCTGGAAGGAACTACGCTTAAACAGCACAGTTCAAGATAATTTCACTCATGAGGTCCCAAACAATGCCCACACCTTATTGTTTGAAACCTAATTATCAATTTGTGAAAAAAAACCCCATTTGATTTAACTAAAAATTCCCCAAAAACAAAGGGTTTTTTTCAGTAATCTTTTCTCCTTAAGAAAAGAAACATTTTTTATATGAAACTGGGCCTCCCAAAAATCTGGTTTTGTTTGTTTAGTTTGGTGCTTGGGTTTTTTTGAAGTTTAATCATTTTTAGTACAGCTGGAAATCTTTGCCTTCAGAAACAGAGGTCTGCAAAAGTGAGAAGACAACTGATGTTTACAAACTTCACAAGAAAAGTGCTCTAATTGCAGAGGAACACAATTTTTTTAGATCAATTTGGTTTAAACTAATGTTAATAAAGTGTCAACAATTCAGACTTTTTGTTTTGTTTTTGCATCAACAATGACTTTATTAAGAATAATACAGGTTTTGGTCTCCTGCACGCAAGTTACATTCCCATTTCTTTATTTTTCTCCCAAGTCATTTCTTCATTGTGAACTATGTCTTATGTAGCCACAGAATCAGAGAATCATTGAATGGTTTGGGTTGGAAGGAACTTTAAAGATCATCTAGTCTCAACACCCTGCCATCAGCAGGGGCACCTTCCACAAGGTCAGGTTGCTCAGGGCCTTGAATCCAAATGTCTGTCCATTGACAGCACAGACCAAGGGAACAAATACTTCAGCTGCACATGCTAGTTTTTTCTCCAACTGAACAAAACCAGGCAGTTATGCATGTTCTAAAATACTCTGCCACATGCAGATGTATAAATACAGCACCCAAAGAAGCAGTGGAACGGGATGGTTCCATCATGATTCCACCATCCCTGGAAGTGTTCAAAAAATGAGTAGTCTGGCACTTTGTGATATGGCTTAGTGGACATGGTGGTATTCAGTAGAAGGTTGGACTTCATGGTCTTGGAGGTCTTTTCCAACCTTAATGATTCTATGATTCCAAGACCCAGTATGACTTCTGGAATCCAGTATTTTTGGTAATACTCTGAGGAAAAACTTATGCAGATAAAATCCTGAAATGTTTTACAGCAAAGCACTTTTCACATATGTTAGAACACACAGACTCTGATTGAAGAGACCCTGCAAGTGAATCCAAGTTTCCTCAAGCTGCATTGACAATTTGGATAATTCTTCCAAGAGTTTTGGCTCCGATGAAAGAATCTTAAGATGTAACTGAAAATGAAAACAAGCAGTTAGTGAAACAAATATAGATAACAAAAAAATTAATGAATTCCAATACTTTGCTTTCAGGAAATGTCCCAAGTAAGGAAAGGACTCTTTTCCTTCAACTAATTTCCTCTGTTTAATACTGTTTTCCTTTTGCTAGTCTTTGCAAGAAATTTTTCATGTACTAGATAGGATAAGGCAGTAAAACGTCTTAAATATACTATGCTTTTACTAGATCCTCTTCTGGCACAGCTGCTGAAATCTATCCTCATCACACACTTCCCTAGAGGGTAACTTCCTCTACTTTCTGACCTGCATCACAAATTCCTCTTTAGGCTAGACAGAGATATGCTAAGGTCAATCAAGATTATTAATTTAATCATCCATGTTGCACACATCAAGAAGAATGATGCCAGCCCACTCTATAGTGATACAGATGGATGACATCTCCTAATGTGACAGACTCCAACTTTGTTAAAGCAGAAGGAAGAGAAACCTTCTGATCTTGTAGCAATTATTACCACTTAATGGATGGAATAGTTATTTTCCACGCTACAATTTAAATCTAGGAGTCTTGCTATTCAGCTTTAGTCTGAAAGACAGCAGGTTCAGTTTGGATATTAGACAAAATTCTCTACTGTGAATGTGGTGAGGCACTGGAACAGGTTTACCCAGAGAAGCTGTGGATGCCCTGGTGTTACATGTGTCTGAATGTTTATAACAATGTTTTCCAAGTAAACTGTTCTTAATTGCTTTCAGATGGTTTCATAAACCAGAGTATTTTAAGCACTTGTACATCACAAGGCTTTCAATCTTCTGCAGAACCGCTTTGTCTCAAGAGCAACAGTTACTGTGCTTCAGTACAGTAACTTTCTAACTCACACAGGCCCTGGAAATATTTAATTAGCTCTGTGATACTCAACAGGTAACACAAGAAAGGCAGCCCACTGACATGGAAAGTAGGTCAGGCTTGCAATGTCTAATGATAAAACCACCCAGATGTCTAATTAACTTCCCAACCATTGTGCATTAAATTCTTTGCTTATTTAAGACATAGCATACCTTAGTTTAACAATTAACAAACCACTAAGAATTTAGGCATGTTACAAAAAAAACAATTCTAAGGAAGGAATACTCAAACAAAACCTGTGTGGCAGGTGCCTCTTGACAACATCTTTTGTTTTGCAAGCTTTTCTTGACTGTGACCAAGTGAGTTGCCAAATCATCCAATACATTCAGTTAGACATTTTAAAATGATTCTCAGCCAAAATCACTTAAGATAATTCGAGCAGACAATTTACACCTCTTTACTGCACAACCATAATTTTAAATAGGACTAACATAAAACTTTGTAAGAAAATTGTTACCTTTAAAAATAGCGCCAGGTATGCCTGAGTGAGTTCAAAGTTGTACTTTTTGTTCAGCATCATCCCAATCATTCTCAGAAAGCTCAGCATCACCTCCATTGAGCCACCACCTTCAGGGGCCAAACCCTGTAGTTCTATCTCAATATTAGACGGCCCCAAGCTTTTCAGTAAGTCAAGTGGAGCTTTATCTGTGTAAGAACATTGAGGGACACGTTATCAGTAACATCTGCAGAAGAGAATCGTACAGATCCTTCATAATACAGGCTTATTCCAAAATTCTTAAGCAGCGACTATGAATTTCAAGTTTCTACTGTTTCCTTACTCTTTTGTTTTCAACAGTGTCTTCCTCTCTTTAATTTACTGTCCCACCATGTACTAGAAGTACAGATGCACTTTATTTGTAAGTTCACCTTAAAAATACAAGTAACATCTTTGTATTTGCTTCACTTTTTTCCCTTTTCTTTAAGTTAACAAAATTTCTAATTAACCACATAACATTGTAATTTCACATCTCTTGGCAGAAAAAATGAACATACTTGAGATTTTGAGCTGTTAACCGTGAATATACTCTGAAAGACAGAGAGCACTACTTTTACTAGGCATCTTTACTGTAGTTGACATTAAGCAAAACTAGAGATCTTCTGGTGCATGTAACATAATTACTACTTTTGTTAAGTGAATGGTTTACGCTTTTTCTGGAACCTGGAGGGTGCTGGGGGAAAATCTCTTCCATAGTAAAAATACATGCAATTTACAAACTTTCCTTCTCTTCATAAGTGCTCCTTCTCAGGATTTCTACCATCCTACCTGATGACCTATGAGGATTCCATCCACTTGCTTTAAAAATGAAGCAACAAAAATACATTTGGTTGCAAATGCAACTGATAGTTAAAACATTTTTAAAATGTATTCTGATTAATATTTCTTTTGCTAAGAAGTTGCTAAGAAGACCAACTTCATGGTAACTAATGGTATTAGACATTGGCTAATATTCCTTAGGTGTTATAAATAGATATTTGATTTCTACGAAAATCATTAGCTAGTTTTAAATATAACTGATTTTAACAGTACTAAACGGATGCAAGAAATATTTTTTATTACATTAAAAAAACAAAAGATGGAACATGTTGTGCAGCTGATACACATACAACATGGAAAAGGTTGCAGTTCAATCTGTGTTCCACAGTCTGGACCTAAGGTGTGAAACCCTCTTTCCATCCCAACAGTAAACCAGGATGGTTTCCAGCATGATTCCTCTTATTTGCATGATGCAGTGGTTGTAATCTAGGAAGCCAAGAGCCATGATCCCCTTCAGTAGCTTCCCCAGCCAGGATCACCAAGTTCCCTGGGTTGTGCCTGTGCACAGACCCTGGAGTACACCTGCCTTGCAGCAGAGGTGGCCTGAGGCAGGTCCACATGTCCACTACCACAATGCATCATCAGAGTGCACTTGCTCCCTGCTGCGGTCAGCCTTCAGATGCTTGGCAAGGTTTTTAAACATTCACCTCTTCCCTACGTGGCTCTGAAGCGGTTTAATAGAATACTGTCAATCGAAATACTAAAAGTAAAGAACACATCCCATTTGTGACAGAAAGTTCTGCACACAAGATGTTTTAAGTGCACTTGAAGAAATACCAGCAGAACTGCTTTGTGGACAAGCTACTGTCCATTTACATTCCAAATCAGCTGTATTAGCAATCATTTCCAAAAACCTGAGTTTCAATGATTCTGTAGCATCGCAAGATAAACATGAAAAACAGCTGGTACATTCCACAGGTCGTTAAAGTGATTGAATTTCAAAATGAACTGAATGTTCAAAGAAATCCAACACCTTATTTTTGTATCATTTATTTCTTCATAAGCTTTAAATTATGAGGCAATGAATTAACACTGTAAGTTCACCGAATTAAACTGAAAGGAGAACTCGCTACGCACATTATGCTTCAGTGAATCACCAGACTACTCCTTCCCTTCCCTTCCCTTCCCTTCCCTTCCCTTCCCTTCC
>VZTJ01004168.1:0-25794 GCA_013397795.1 Orthonyx spaldingii | reverse complement strand
TCCCTTCCCTTCCCTTCCCTTCCCTTCCCTTCCCTTCCCTTCCCTCCTCCCTCCCTTCCCCTACAAATAATACGTAGCAGCTTTTCTGGGTGAGATCATCATAGTGTTCAAAAAAAGTTAATGATCTTAGGAACACACCCTTCTTTCTCCATAAGGATTTTAGCCAGAATTGGGTTACACACTGCAGACAAGCTGCAGTAGCAATGGACCTTTGATCCAGTCTCACTACTTGTGTATTAAATAATTTTCTTTGCCTTTCCTACTGTACTATGCATATTTTTTTCCATACTTTTTAACATCTGTTACAATTCTGACATTAGAAATCACACATATATCAAAATAAAAGCAGCATCAACATTTTAGTGAAGTATTTTGTTAACTTACATTCGCTGGTGCTCAGGGCGTCTTCAAGATGAATGCAGAAATCAGATTTCTGTGCCAGTACTCCAAGGCTTACTACCTTCGACTAGACCACAAAAGCATAACAGTGTGTACATGAATATGCAAACACACTTTTACAACTCAATGAGATCATTTTCCTACTGATAGAATAAGATTTTGAGAAATAAAGCAGTAATGTAGTTAAGTTAAAACTGATACTTTAAAGTCTAGTGATTTAACTCAACACTAAATAGCATTTAAGATTTCTTTTAAAATACACTACGTAAACACAATTACATTGATTCCTGTTTTCACCTGTGTATCATTTTCCTCCTCTGGTGGAATGTATCGGGGTATAAGACCAGGAGCTGTTGGGATGAAGAAAGGTGCTGACTTCGGAACTTTTGGTGGCTCTCTTGGTTTATTTTTTTTCTGTTAATTAGATATTTGAATTAAAATCATTATCATCATAGAGCACGTGGGAATATTTTGTTTGTCAAGAGTTTTATTTTTAAAATACTGTGAAAACTCTAGAGACTAACTGAAAAGTAAATATACAGGTAAAATATTTTAGCACTAATTATGAAGCTACTATTTAGCAGAAAAACAACCCCTCTCCCAAATCCCATGCATTGTGAAAAGCACCATATAGACTTCTACTGCAAAATCTTGAAAAATACCTGAAAAGCAGGATCAAGTTTTGTGAATAGGTAATGAATTTAATAGAAACAAGGCAAATATATCTGGATGTATGCTATTTTTTTGCACAGTTTCAGTACCTTGATAATATCAAGGTTAAGGAGATTTTTCCACCTTGATTCCGGTAACAAGGAAAGGGTCACCAGCTGCTCTCCCAATTGGTCAGGTGAGACATATTCTATCATTTCATCACATGGCTCTTCATCTCCTGACATATCCACATCTTGCAAAAACACATATCTTTTATGAACATTCATATTCCACATTCATTTTTTAAAAAAATCCAGCCAAATACTTTTATTTATTTCACAATTTTTGGATAACAAATGCAAAATATTTATAGACATAGGTGCTAACATAACACAGAGCTGAAAAGCTACAGAAACAATCTGTATTAACCTTACAAAATATTAAATAATTCTAAAAGATTATAGCTAAGATGCAGAATTGAATAACCAAAATTTTAAAGACTGATAAGATTTGTCTACTTTGGCTGAAGTTATATAAAAGCAACTTATAGAATTCTTAAAGAAAACAAAATTTTGACAGGAATCCATTGTTCTAACTGTATAAATATATACACAATAATTTTAGTTCTAAGTTACAATGCTGTGATATTCCTGCATTTAAATCCTAGCACCATATTCACTACCTCATCACAACCTCTTAATAGATATGACTGAAGTGGCACATAAAAATGAAGAAAACCTTAACATTAAAGCACAACATCCCACAATAAAAGTTATAATGTCAGTCACTTGATTTTCTCTTGATTTCTGGTGTGATCTTGACCAAACATGTCTACTTTCCCTTCTTTTTGCAAAATATTGCTTGTCTAAAACAATTAATCTAATAGACAAGCCTGAAACAACACAGGAATGTAACCCATTAAGAAGCCTTAGCATCTAAACAGGAACTTTACATTTGCTGAAGACAGAAAGTGGATTAAATCGTTCAGCCAGAACCAGGATAAAAACATTCAAAGTTTTGGGATGAATACCCATCACCCTAATTTAAGTATGTAAAACAAGTATGTGCTTGCAAAAGCAGCCACGATCATGAAGTATGTTCTCGTGGCCAATAACTAGGTGTGCTTTTCCTCCAGACGGAGATGCAAATGCAGGCACTCCAAACTTGGGCAGACAAGATCCCCATCTAGAGGTCTTCTGAAACACAACCACTTCTATTAATTTAGCTAAAAATCCCACTTAGGCCCTTCTTTCAGTGGGCACAGGTCAGCTGAACTCAATTCTCCTGCCAACAAGACAACAGCAATGGATCCATGGCACACAGGCACGGAAGCAAACTGCAGAGGGAAAATAAAATAGGCTTTCATCTGAGGGTTACCTTGCACGGGGCAGGTGCTGGGGAGTGTCACCAAAGAAGGTTCATAATCTGCAGGAAGGGGCCGTAATGACACAAGTGAATACAAAGAACGGTTTGACCTGAAAAATTAAGACAGGCATTTTAAAAGCCATCCCCAGATGAATGGGAACAAGTTCTTCAGGCATGATTTATACCTCAGTCTAATAATGCTGCAGCAAGGCAATTCACCAGGCTTTATTCAAGATTAGTTCTCCTCATTTATCAGATAAGCAGGAAACGAAGTGTGGCAATAGACTCACCTGAACATCTGAAATATATTTGTTATGTTCAAGTACTACTGCCAAGAACATAATAATAACAGGCTGCAGGACTTCAATGTTCTTCTTGAAGTGAGGGGCCCAGAAATGAACACAAAATTTGAAGTGTGACCTCACCTGTGCCCAGCATAGGGGCAATAATTGCTCTGGTCCTGCTGGCCAAAAAAATATTTACCTGTGCCAGTGCTCCATCATGCTCACAACCAAGCATTTCTTTCCAATGTGCAATCTAAATCTACCTCCTTTCAGTTTGAAGCCACTCCCCCTTGTCACTCCAGGATCTTGTCCAAAGACCCTCCCCAGCTCTCCTGGAGCCCCTTGAGGCACTGGAAGGGGCTCTAAGGTCTCCCCAGAGCCTTCTTCAGACTGAGCATTATGCACAACCCATTAGGCAAACATAAATGATTCATCCTGCTTTCACAGGATTTTAGGGTAATACTCTTAGCAAATTTTCTTCAGGTTTGAAACACGCACACAAATAATTCCGGCAAATTGCTTCTTTTGTCAATATAAACCAGGACTAGGTAAAAATGTCTGCCATTATTCACAAGGAAGCACTTTTATTAACCACAGGAAGGCCTAACAACTGAACACTCCTCATGTAAAACTACAGCCAAAATATATAACCTGAAATAATCTGTCAACTGAATGGGAAAAAGACCCAAACCACTTTAACAATGTGTTACTTCACTACTGGACCCAAACAACCATTTGCTTTAAAGCTGTACCAGGAGGAAACTGAACTAAAATTACATTTTATCTCTGTGCTCATTTACCACTAATAAAGATAAATAATCACAACTTTCACATACTGCTCAGAAGTCTCAGACAACATTGTATAGCAGGACAAGACAAGCACTTCAAAAAGAAAAACTATTTGAACAAAGACACTTCAAAGTGGGGTGGGGGAAATGGAGTCTAAGAAAAACTTTAGGAATGGAATAACTGGAATTCTTAAGAGTAAGAAATATTTAGAAAAAAGAGGTCACTTAACTATCAGGATAAATATTTTAACTGTGAAAACTTCATGACTTACAAATCAGAGCAATACAGAACACCTGTCTTAATTAGAACCAGCGCACACAAAACACTGCAGATGATATTTCACAGGGCAATTCTCCATTTGCAATACAGGTGATTAAAAGGACTCTTTCCCATTGCAAATTCTGTGTAGAAACAGATTACATACTCACCACAAATAAATTCCAAGATCATCCACATGTGCTGAAGCCAGAAAATCTCCTGTAGGGGACATAGTAAGGCTTACAGCTGCAGAATCTACCAAAAAACAACCTATGAGGCTATGGAGAAAAAAAACACAACAGAGAAATTATCAGTAAGATAAACTCATTTATTTACAGATTACAGCTGAACACAAAGAGGCCACTAGAAGTATGGACACAAACAAGGGTAGTAGAAGTATCCAAATATATCATATAAGCATAGAAAGTGAACAGCACTCTGCAACAAACCATTTGTCTCTACAAAATTCTCTAAAATCAGGTACAGCTGGCACCTCCTTAGACATCCACACCCTGGGGAACATGCGACGAACAATTCAACTCCTTATGCCTGACACAAACCTTCTTAGTGGCCATAAATTCTGTACTTCCAGTCAGCCCCAGTTGCTCAGACTGACAATTCCCCATCTCTGCATATTTCATACACAGCTGGTTAATACTAGCACCTAATGTTTCTAAATGAAGTATGAACTGTATAATGTAAAGTTTGATTATCTGCAACAGTTTTGGTATTATCACATCTTCAGCCTGATAAACCATTCCTTGACAATTTTTTTCATGATTGCAGAAAACGGAAAAAATACCACGTAAAAACTAAGTTAAAATATTCATTATGCAACTATTTTAACAATGAGACATTTCAGTTCTGAATGATGCACTCCCTAGCAGACTTCCACTCAAGCTCAGGGTCACAGCATTGCTTGTTACTTGTTGAAATATAAATTTCAGTTACTGCAAATTTTAAGCAAAAGTTGAATTGGACAACTAGTTCACCATGAGAAACAAAAAGAACAAATGAAGAGTATGAATACTTTGTTCTTGTTTACAGCTCTTCAGCTGCGCTCTGTTCACTAACCATAGAAAAAATACTGACGCAACACAGCAGTTTAAAATGTAAAATCTTCTAGGAATGTATTTTCTTAGATACTGAGCACTCCTGTGATAGTTTGAGAGAGTATGTCAAAAATAAAAGTCTTTTTTCCCTGAACAGAGTGTTTTATTCCCTCTGCATGTTCTTAGACACATACTGCAAATCTCAGGTAAGAGTGAAATCATTTATCACTTTCAATATAAAATATATAAACACTAAACCCATAAATCCCAAACTTATATCAGATACATTTTGCACACAGTGCACAATGGCTAGAAAAATTCACCCTAGATACCTTTTCCTAGTTTCAAATCCATCCTTTTATCACTATCCTTATTTGTAGCTGAGAAATTCTGTTCAATAAATCAACTGTAAACAACTCCAAAACAAATTTAACAAGAAATTAAGTTTTTCTACTGACTGAACTTATATCATGATTAAAATTACAGAACTGGGGGAAGGAAGGATCAACCTACTACAGGAAAAAAGAAATGCTTTTGGTTTTTACATAAAAAGCTAAATGAATCCTGCCTGGGGGCTGAAGGCATCTACCTTTATGCTTCCTGCATAACTGCAAAACTGAAACAATGGAAAGCATAAAACTGCTGAGCTCATTTTTAACAGGTCTCTTACGCTGTTTTTTTCTCAAGTGCTCCATCCAACCTACGAACAGTCAGCTTGTATTTCAAGAAATGATTCTTTCCTTTGTCTTTGCAAGCTGAACAGCAGAAAGAAACATCTGCATAATGCCAGGGTTCCTGCTTATAACTTTTTTTACACAAATTGGTAACTTTTCCCCAGTTTTCTAAAAGCCCTACATTAAAAACACACACAAGGAAGACTTACATTACATTACATAAGGACAGTTAAGCACCACTTCCAAGTAAAGTAGATGCCCACTTAAGAGATATCAGACCATTTATTAAAATCTGTTGGTAATTTTTGTAATGTTGGATTCTTAGAAACATGTTTTCCATCTTTTTACAAGAACAATAGCAAAGCTGGGGCTTTAGTACACACAGTTTATGAGATGTTTCTTCTATTTATGAGCCACAGAGGTAAAGGAAGCATCAGGTCTTTTATGAAAAGCTGTTCTTCCTTGTCAATACACTCCTCTGCCTATAGTTATGGGAAAACTTTGCCTTTACATACTGGGAGAATAATTTAACCTAATTACTTCTAAACCAGGGCTTGTCATGTATCTGCCCAGATTTCAGCTTGTCCTGAATTTCAGAGACAGGAGACAAAATATTTAATTTTTTTACATGTAAAAGAGAACTACTGTCAGACTGCAAAGTATTACGTTATTAAAGAAAACCAGAAGAAACTGATATTAATTAATGCTGCAACATTTTGTAGGTGTATTACTTTGCAAGGGAAAGAGTGTTAGAAAGACCAAGACCAGAGTGCTAATTTTCTTCTCATTTATACTGTAAAGAAGACACTTTAATGTCCATCCTGTCCTATTTGAGACTAGTGTCACTCATACAAAATTATTAGCCAAATCATGTCAACAAAAATAAATGAAACCTTTCAGCTCCAGGCACAACTACCAGAGCTGCATACTGCACAAAACGACCTTAAATTATTAAAAAAAAAAAATAAAAAAATATATCTGATGTCCTGCTGAAAGAATGCACTGGCAGAATGCAAAGTTACTTTTCAGCTTGTTTTTTTTCTGGGCTCCTGAACTTCTTCTAGGTATGTGCCTACTTCTCAGCCAAACTTTATTCTGGGAGAAGACTGCTCACAGTGGATCAGGAAACAGTATTTTTGGCAGTTGCAAGTACAAACAAATGAAAAATATAACTGATGTAAAGCCATACTGTGTTGTTAAAATCAATGTAAGTGAAAACAGGCTTCTCTTTACAAAACCAACTTGAGTACTGCATCCAACTCTGGGGCCCCCAGCACAAGATACACAAAGTTAGAGCAGCTCCAGGAAAATGACACAAGGCCTGGAACACATTTCCTATGAGGAAAATGAGAGAGCTGTGGTGTTCTTCACCCTGGAGAACAGAAGGCTCTGGGAGAGACAACCTTGTGGCCTTTCAATACTTAAAGGGAGCTTACAAGAAAGATTGAGACAGACTTTTTAACAGGGCCTGTGGTGACAGGACAAGGGCAGCAGCTTTGAACTGAAAGGCCATCAGTTCAGATTGGGTATAGGGCAGAATTTTTTTACGATGAAGGTGGTGAGGCACTGGAACAGGTCATACATACAAGTAGTGCATGGCCCAGCCCTGGAGG
This sequence comes from Orthonyx spaldingii, assembly GCA_013397795.1. Taxonomy (NCBI): domain Eukaryota; kingdom Metazoa; phylum Chordata; class Aves; order Passeriformes; family Orthonychidae; genus Orthonyx; species Orthonyx spaldingii. The sequence goes on along the minus strand of VZTJ01004168.1, from coordinate 18,709 downwards.
TGTTCAAGGGCAAGCTGGGGCTCTGAGTAATCTGATCTAGTGAGAAAAGTTCCTTTCCCCATCAAGACAGTTGGACTAGATCTTTGCTTCCAACTCAAACCACTCTATGATCCTATGAACACTTCAGCATACCACAGTGCAATTCATGTTAAGCAATCTCTTCCCCTTTAGATTATAGTGCTGCTTCCAGACAATGAACAAGTTCACACTCATTCCCATTACATGGAAGCTCCTGGAGTCACCAACAGATCTTCAGGACAGTGTTATTCCACAGACCCAGGAAAAGACACACAATGCTAGCACTGGACTCAGTTAAAATAGTGGGCAGAGCTGTTATACTATGTGCAACTTTGAATATCACATCTGGTGACAGATAACTAAGCCAGAAGGCTTTCTGCCATTTATCAGACATGATATGTTTTTAAACTGACTCACCATCCAGAGGGAAGGTCCCAAGTCTTAATGGAGCAGTCCATTGATGAAGTTATCAGCCAACGACCATCAGGACTGAAAGTCTAAAATAAAATAGTCAATTTAATGGCACACACAATAAGCTAGTCCCCACAGGAAGGCCCTGCCAAGATTAGACTGCTCCCTAAAACCAGGGTGAAATGGTTTGGCCATAAAGCAAAACTGACAATACACTACTGGAAGTGAGAAAAGAACAAAACCAGAAGCTTTTCAAGAACAGGTCCAAATGTACAACACAGCACATATCTTACTGTTAGTCAAAGCACTCCAATACTCACCTTTATGTTGATGGCGAAAACCTATTCCTAAGCATAAAGCTGAATAAGTCAAGTAAATACTAATTTAGTAGCATTTATAAATAAATTTGAAGCTAAAAACTATTTCAATGAACACTAAAATGGACTATTATGTACGATGAAAATAAGGAATTATCAACTTGCTGCATAATCTCAGATCTGTTTTCAGCTTGCTCATCTTTTCTGTTACGCACATTTGAAACTACTGTACATTTTTTGCTCCTCAGCATGATTTTCATTATTCCCAAAGCTTTGTTTTGTTTGACTCCTAGATCAGCTTGTTGAAAAGTTATTGTAAAATCACAAAACACATTAAAAAAGATGGCAATTTGACCACTTTACATTTTAAAACTAATATAGCTGAAAGAGCTGTGGAGCTGAAATACAGCTTTACTGTTCACAGCTGAACATAATATCCAGTGATTTAATACATGCAGAGAAATCCACCATCTGTAAAATCTGTTAGGTACCTGTGTATGTCACCTGTTACAGAAAATGAGTTAACAATTACCATATCATTAATCCGTCCATGGTGTCCTGAGAATGTCCTGACAATCTTCCTGGTTTCCATATCCAAAACACTAATAGTGAAGTCATCAAAGGCAATTCCCAGAATACCACTGCCAAGAAACATCAACACACGTGACAGGGAATACTCCAAAGACAAAAAAATTAAAACATCCTAACATTACTCCAGGTGTCTTTTATCCTAAAAATAATCAGTGTTACATTCCTTCAGTCTAACAAAATGTCTTGTCATCCTGTGTCTACTAGTCAGTTGCATTTCAAAGTGTCAGAAATATAAATTCTAATATATTCTAATTAAGACTACTAATTGCCATTCTAGACAAGTATGCTCACCAAACAATATGCAGAGGAAATAACTTCAGCTTCTCACCTGTCTCTGTGAAGCAGAATTCCACTTGGAGAAGAAGGAAGTTCAGTGGAATAAACCAGATCTTTCGTTTTGAATTTCCAAAATTTAATTAATCCTTCACTACCAGCTGTGATTACCAGCTGGTTCAATCCATCCACTGCTACCCCTCTAATGGCCCCTTCATGTGCTGCAAATCAAGAGAAAAGAGAGTATTATTACAGAATTTTAACTCAGCACAGAAATCAGCTGAATGCCAAACACTATTTTGTTTATCTTTGCCTGACTACAATGAATGAGCATATGACAAGTCGAAAGCCACTTGACAGGATGTTCCAGTATTCTAAAGTTTTTTCATCTTTACAGAAACCAAACTTATTTCAAGCAAACACCTAGAATACAAGTAAGAAGTGCAACTGAAGCTGAGTATTAACTCTTATTTCTGCTTTCAGTTTGGGGAACTTTTTGTGATCATGATATTTGAGGGACTTCTTGAATCACTCAAGGAATGTCTCCAAGAGGCCCAACCACTCCAGACAAAATTTACAGCTTCAGTTCAGGAACAAAGCCTGGGAGTTTTCCTAGGTTATTTCACACTGCAGTGTAAAGACAAGACATAGCTCCTTTGGTTTCGGACCAGTTTTATTTCTTAATCTACGCCTAGAGCTACTGGCCAGTAAGCAACATTAGAAAATTCATCCCACTATCAACCAGTGATTTTATAAAGAGACCACTTCATGTTTGCTGAGCTAGATGGCTCTTAGAAATCCAGGAAGTCTTAAGGGTTCATCAGGACTCTTTCCTTGTTTCTACAAAAAAAAACATTCAGATCACAAGTGCCAAAAAAAATGCATGAGAATACATGACTACATATATATATATATATGTATGCAACTGTTAAAAGGAAATGTCAGAGTAGTGTCATATTATGTCCTAAATTTGCAGCTTGGTAATTAAAAATAACACCATATGCAAAGAACTGGACTTGCTTAGGACTTCAATTTTTACATTCACGTGAAACATCCCTTCATTTCTAAGCAGGGAGTGCAAAACAGATGGGAAAATTTATCTAAGAGGTAGAACTCTATAAAACAAGAAGCCAAGTACTGGAAACGTGATTATCTCAAAAAGAGTGGAGGCCAGAGGATCTCATTTTAGTGCTAACCATTTTGGTAATTGACAATTTAGTGTGAAATAAAATCAAGGATATGCTAACGTCAGAGCTGTTAAAACTATCAAGGATTCTGTCCTTCAGATCAGGTTTCTGACTGCCAGATAGGACACTGCAGCGCAATCAGAAAAACTGAGATGTATCCCGAATTCAACTCAGAACCTATGTCAAATTTTCAAAATGACAGAACACCAGGTGACTGCTGTTAAGAGCCAGTATTTTGGAAGTTTAGGAGTTCTTACCTTTTTCTTTGCCGTAACGCCCTCTGTGAATGCCAGACTGCATGTTGTACACATCCACCTGTCCAGTTGACATCCCAATTACAGCAAAGTTACCACACGAGGTAATGTCAACTGCCTTTCAAGGGGATAAAAAAAATTAATCAACAAAACAAAGCACCTATGAAAACAATTCTTTAAGTGTCTGCCAGTTAGTGAAGTTGTTAGAAGGTACACAGCATATCAGAAACACAAAACACTAACATTTTCTTTGAGGAAACCTGCACAGAACAAATGAACAATACCTCAAGAAAGCAGGGAGAAGCTGTCAAAATGAGCAAACAGTCAACATGTAATAAATATGGCCATGTATGGTTAAGAAAGAGAATGAAATCCTAGCTTAGTGACATCCATCAGAAGCCATAGGTAATAATATCAATATTGTAACTTAAATAATCAAGATATCCACAAATTCAGTCCCTAAGGCAAAGTGTAAACGTGGCAACTGCATGTCTCTTTCAGTGCCCATGTTACCAGTACCTCCCAAATTAGGGTGAGGTCACACAGAGTTTAAATAGGAAGAAACAAAGCAACAATGGTCTAGATATCTTTGGAAAGATACAGTGCAAAGAATCTAGTAGTCAAAAGGAAACTGGGTATTTATAATTTAATTTATCTACCACTTAACTACTAAGCAAAAGGTAAAAAAAACATGTATCACAAGACACAGGAGTTGCATGAACCCCTAGCAAATGAGGTGTGGCACAGTAATTCCACCTTTAAGAAGCTGGTAAACCTCAGCAAACTTTTGTATCTCCATCCCTGCACGTCTGACACAATGCCATTGCATCCAGCTCAAGCTGTAAAGGATTTCTGAGGTACCATCCTGCCCACAATTTGGAAATATACTTGTTGTATTGCAAAAAAAAAAAAAAAGGCCAGAGTCTTCAGCAATCTGCATTCTCAGAGCAAGTTAATCATCACAGGCAAACAGACAACTCCCCATCACTGTGACAGAATAAAGGTATACAGCAACCACCTCTCTGAACCATACAGTTAGTGCACTTAAGCTGAATGTTTTAAGGAAAAATACAAATGCAAAATTTTTCTTAAGACCATAAGCATTACAAACCAGCTCATTGGGCACACTGAGCTGGCAGAAAGCACTCTGCAAAGCAACTAAAACACATCTAGACAGTGCTTTTTCATTCTAAGCTTTATTTCTGTACCAACAGGAATCAAAATAGCATACAGTGTGAAATTGAAGAAATCCTAAATAAACTTACTGTTGCATATATGTCAATAGGTTTGTGTTTGCTAAATTCTTCTGGCCTCAGTTTGTGAGCTCCCATGGAGGTTTTCTGATAGTTCCAGGTTGTACAGGTTATGTACGCTTGATGGCAGGCAATAATACCATCCCAGTCACTCTGATGTGCCACTTCTGCAAGGCAACACAGAGTCCTTTTAGAAACAGTAACTCTAAAGTCAAACTTAAGCTCTCCTGATATTTTAAAATACCTTTAGACAGAAGAGTTCATATTTAGTGTTTGTGTTGCACAGTCAAAAGGCTACCACTCAGAAAAAACACTGGGCAAACAGTTGTGCATAGGTAGTGTAACTAAAATGCTAACAACAAAACGACAGGCATTATTTTGTATGTTATGTTTTGTGTCTTTGCATATTTTAGCCTCTGCAGTTTGAAAAACATATTTCAATGTAAATGTTTTAAACTTGTTTAAATTATTTAGACTGCTCATTCCAGCTGAGTGTCTAACTTTTTCCTCAGCTCTGGAAGCAGCAGAAGCCACCAGATAACAACTTAAAGCCAGGTTTAAGAGCTAAACCTACTTCAGATAAAGAAATACTTTTTTTGCATTTCCAGGATAATTGTTTACCAAAAGTTCAGTATTCAAACTTTGTAATCAAATATGATATATGGGGATCTAAATAATGAGCAAGTTTGATTTTTCTCTGGAAACTTTTTTTAAAAATGAGAGCTTGAAACTGGGTATTTCTAGAACTTCAAAGATTACAAGAAGATACAAACTGGTTCACTTAACCAAATAAAGACAACAGAACAAAACAGAAACAACTCTAAAATGTACTTAAATAAATGGGGGCTTATGTCCTCAAACACAGGCAGGTCTAATACTATTTTTAAAATAAATTCATTTAAAATATGAATCTTAAAAATATGCTTGCAATAAGTATGCACAGTCAGTCTGTATCACTGAAGTCAAATGGCTCCACAGAATTGTAAATCCGTATCTTTCAACATAGGAAGCAATAAATCATCCTCAGAAGAGAAAATAGCCACACTTTTGACAAAACAGGTTTCAAGTCTGAAGAGGAGGTCATTAATTTTGAAAAAGCACATTTTGATGAAGCAAAGATAATTGAAATTCTGCTTAAAGAAGTTAGATTCATTATTTGCATATGGAACTACAAATGAATGGATTACTTGAAATTCGACTTTGAAAAGTGACTCAAATAAATGTACTGAGGGCACAAAAGCAACTGTAACTGTAACTAAGATTTCCTCAGCTGACAAAGATCTTCATCCTCCACCTGGCTGCTGGTTCTCCAGCTTGAAATAATATGTACATCAGGAGATTTTTGCTCCCGTGCAGGAGATTTTCAAGCCAAGAGCCAGACTAGGATGTTTTAATATAAAATGCTCTTTTTGAAATATTGGAACAGTCTACCAAGTCAAACGCAATTTCAAACAGTCACTCAGTAGGTCATGAAAGGCCACAGAATAATCTAATCTTGATATAGCAAGAGCTTTCAAAACAGTAGTGTTTTGAGGGTTAAAAAATGAAGTGAATACATGAAGATAATGTATTTACTTTTAGGCTGTAATCTATGTCAAAGACCACTCACCTGAAGCAAAGGCTGTAATCGGTGGAAGTGCCATCGTATCCAGCTTAAGGCCTTTCTTTTTTGATTTCTTTTTGTTAATTGAACCTTAAAAATAGACATTAAAGGTCCCAGTCTCATGGTTAGAACTGAGAATAATGGTTTAAAAAGGACTGTTAACAAAATGCAAAGCTCCTCTTAAAATTAGAAGCATTTGGCTTACAAAAACACATCACTGTTCCCTAGGTTTGAAGAGCTGAGAACACTAACACCGTTTCTGTCAGAATTCATACAATGCTGAGCAAATCACCAGCCTTTTACATTTACAGATGTGAATTCACTACTCAACCTACTTGTTCCAAGTTCTTGTGCTGAAATTCTGAGCCAGAGGTTCCCCCACCACAGCTAAAAACATGGTCCTACAGACATGACTACATAAAGCAACATACAGCACCCAGCCCTTTCAATAACCAAAGAATGCTGAATTTCAAATTTATCCTGAATTAAGTGTTATGCATCTTTTCAAACAGATCCAAATACATATATAACAATATAGACAGATATTTAAAACTAAGCATTATTTCAGTCTTTCTGATCCTTGCTCTCCCAAATGGAAGTGTTCCTTAGCCATGGTATGATGTGCAAGATGAGCTTAAGTCAAACTCTACACTAAATCAACGGAACTCAAGCCAAGAAATATGAATTGGCTAAAAATTTAGTCAATTGAACAGAAGGGAAACAGGGTAAAAAGTTGTAATTACATATGCTGAAATCTCAGCCACTGCTTTATACATTTTTAATGCAAAAATCATGCCCAATGTTTCCCACAGTGAAGTAACATACACTTCACTGGATCAGAAATCACTTTTTTTTAAGTACAAACAAATCTCAGAGTACACTTCCAGCAGGAAGGACTGAGTTTGCAGAATAACTCAGGTGACCAGCTTTTACAGAACAGTTAAAGTGAAAATAAGGCCTGTCTAATGTCCATAAATACTTTTCAGGACTTCTTTTCACCCATGTTTGCACTTTGGCTGAAATACTTACCACGTCCTAAACTTTTATTGAACTTTTCATGCACTGTTGAAAAAGACTGCAATGTTCCATCTTGACCTACGGAAGTATTAGCACAGAGCAAGAATCAACTTTACTCAAAAGCTATTTGTGCAAGAAAAGTAAAAGATAAGCAATAAGCAACTTCAAACACTATAATAAGGTATTTACTAAAAATTCTGGTCCAAGAATAAAGACAGATATACTCTAAGTAGCAGAACTAATGGAGTCTAATTTCCTGTGGCCTATATCCCATTCTTACTACTCTGCCCCATACATGATCAGAATGACCTCTCTTCACAGACATCTTTTCCATGTTCAATTCCTGACGCTGTAATGTCCGTGGCATTAACGAAATATTATGAAGTTAATTTGAGGAGATGCCTCTTCTAAAGAAACCAGTAGCACTTGAAAGGAAATCCTGATTCACTTGTGCTGCACAAAGTTTTAGCATTGTTTCAGAAAGGAGTGTAGAGGGTCAATATCTCTACACTGTAGATAAATCAGATCTCAAAGGTTAAGACATTTTTCATTTTAAAGGTTGCCTCTGTGCCCTCTCCACTGCAAAAGAAAATGTGAAGATGTGTTAAGCAACACTTGATTAATACTGTGGTTTGTCTGGTGTGAGCTGAAATACTGGCAAGTAACTCGTTATGTGAATCCAATTTACTAGCTGGATGACCAGCAACAGATTTTAGCACAGGTGGTGTAATGTTTTCAAAAATAGCGCATGTAGACAATTAACTACTAATAGTAATTAGAGACTCGGTGGTGAGTCTCTATTACCCCATTACTAAAGTAGTCTGGGGTGCAACACCACCTGACCTAGCACTTCCATTTCCTGAGGGGTCTTTATAAATATGCTAGTTTCTAAGGAAGGGTAGTTACTTATGCATTTCTACACTTTTAGATTAATATCTCAGTAAAAAGCAACCTTGAAAATATACATTACAGATACAAGTAAGCTGTAGTAAATTCCATAGACAGTGCAAGACACAAAGCTTGAGCAAACTACTGGAAAAAGTAGTTACTAAAAATTAGTTAATAAATGCATCATGCTGCTTATGTTTCCCCTGCCACAACCAAATTTCTCTAGTTACAGGTTTCATTCCGACCAGCTGATACTTGCTCAAAAGATAACATAACATTTTTATTCATCAAATGCATAAATATGGGCAGTAAGAGCAGCTCCTTTGCTATTCTGCTTTCAACTACTCTTCAGCTTACTTGCTGATATGTTACTCTAGGGAAACCCTAGTTTCCTAGAATAGGAAAACTCTACTGAAACACTTTGTTGCAGAAAACTAAACTACACTGTTTATGTTTTCTACTTACTATGTTTCATAAATACATTATACAACACATGGAATATAATCTAGTGTATTAATAAAACAAAGACACTTAGCTCTGCATGTTTTCTTTATCACAGCAAGAAATCACACTGAAAAAGAATGGTAATTCATACCTGCACTAAGAATTTGCTCTCCATTTAGCCCGTGGTATCTGATTTTTGTTGGCGGTGCACTATGTCCCATTCGGCTTCTCAACACACGACCTGCACCACCAGGTCCATCAAAAATCCACACCTGCAGCCCAAAATAAGCAGAAGAACCAGGCTGACAAACACTGCCTTGCCAATAAATGCACCTCTTGTCAGTGGAACATGTTTAGCTGGGAGCTGGTGCTGCCAATTTCACACACTGGCTTTCATCCTTAACCCCAAAACTTTGGAAGTTTCCATCACAGCACCTGACCGTTTCCTGTTCATTCTGCCCCTCCACCAAAGCCTAGTGGCATCAGAGGACAAGCAGCATGAGAGACTTTTATCAACAGCAAGTGCTTATGATCCAAAACATTATAAAAATAGATCAAGATTTAAGAGAGTGTACAGGGATATAAAGTGTGGTTCTGGAAAAGCGGGTCCAAAGTTTTGTTCTTCAAGGCTACTGCAAAGCAGTAAATGAAGCAATGACAACACAGCAGCAAATCTGTTAAAATCCAACTGAGAGCCAGCAACTTGAGTCTTGCTGTGTTGGTTTCAGAGAGCAGCAGTGACTGTAACTCACCCGTAGAGCATTATCAGCACCATTAGTAATAAGAAGTGGCTCTCCAGGGACAAATGACATGCCAGCTACTGCTGTGGAATGGGCATCTTGCATCTGACACAACAGTTTCTTCTCTTCTAGATCCCACAAAGCAATGTGCCCAACTGGGCTACCAGCTGCCATTACTGGGTGTCCATCTGCTCAAAAAAAAAAAGAAGTTCAAAAGGTTTGCTTATTGACTTTCAGGTCTTAAAACTGATGCAAGAAAAGTCTACAATCACAAGGAAAAAGAAATCGCAGGTTGATGCTAGAAATAATACAGGTTTTAACAGAAATATTGTAGTATGTCAACCAGAAAAAAAACAAAGGTCACTGATAATAAAACCAGGAATTTTTCATATCAGAGAATAATAAAATACCTAGATCCAGCAATCAGAGCTAAAGGTTTGAAAACACAATAGATGTTGACACAAAAAGGCTCTCTTTCTACTTCTCACAAGTCTTTCTACAATTTTATCCAGTAGCATTCTTCTTCAACAGGGTCTGCATTCAATCTGTATTGTTAAGACTTGCAAGTCTTTTCAAATGAAAGATTAGATTCAGTATCAACAGCTCTGTAGGCAGGATCACCATTAAAGTAACTAGCTTTTGTAACCAGGACATGTTTGTTAGCCAAGAAAAAGCTGTGAACATAAGTAAGATTCCCCAGTAACATCCATTCAGTAGTCACTGAACTATTAACATTCTAACATTGGGGGGGAAAGACACTGCTGAGAAGGAGGTTTAGACACTGAAGTAGGATATACTGATTACAGTAACTCTGACAATTGGGTACTGTACACTCTTGGCACACTCTAAACAAGTTTTTCTTCTCAAATATGCTGTATATCACTTCCTGTGCACTGAGAACACAAGAAAATGCTACAAAATGCTATAAAACAACTAGCATGATGAAAACACATGATCTCCCTAACTTATTACTACCTTTTCTAGATTACCTTCAGCCTTTGAAAACTAAAACTCTCAGCACAGATTTTGATTCTGAAATGTTTTATCAAACATTTCCCTCTGTCCCACTTAGTTTTAGTGCTTTCATACATATTTTCACTAAAAACACACAAGTACGTACCTGTACGAAAAGATATTGCTGTGATGGGACCCCAGTCCTGCTGAAATTTCATCAGAGTCTCATCAAACTTAATATTATGTACAATGATATGACCAGATACAAGGCCAACTGCAACAACGTCCACTGCTGGAGCCTGCAAGAAATGAAAAAAATTCTTTTTCCAGAAGCTGAGACTGCTTTGAAACACAGATCACTTTAAGTGTCCAGCAGCTCTGGTAGACCATTACACACCCTGTCACATTCCCCTACATATTTACAAGTTTTATCCTGAACAACTGCTGACCAAAAACTACCAGTGTAATGAAGCTTCATGATATACATGCATCTTGAAAACTCTTTGAATTCATGACATCATTCAGTGAAGACCACAGATGTGATGAACACAACACACATTAAGATGTTAAATGCAACAGAACTAGGAACAGAGGAAGAGCAGATAACAAACTTTCAGTCAAGAGAGGGATGCTACAATTACTTGAGAGAATACAAGCCATCTTTACTGCTGTCATTTTGAACAACAATATTTTGCCTGCTGTTCTTGACCAGTTATGTATGAAAATAAAAGATAACAAAAATACTAACTTGTGCAAGAGTTGTGACTGCTAAGCCCCATCCTGGAAACGAGTACAAGAGTTTGCTGTAAAACAAACACAAAAAACCCATAAATCAACTAATCCTTGAGGATTTTCAATGACAAAATGGTTGCTTTATATGTACTTACACAGAAAAGTACATCAGTTTTCTTATAAATCAGATAAAAGGGAAAAAAAAACCCTGTGATATTAATAAGGAAGGTTAAAAAATAGAACTTATGGCTAATTTTTATTGAAAAAGCCCATATTGTGCATTAATACCACAATAGTGACATAACTACACCACAAGAACATGTGAAACAAAAGAAGTATCAGCAGTATTGTGGCAAGCTAAGTTAGGACAATGAAACACTGATTTATGCAAGCTGACTTAACACCTATTTGCAGTGTGAACATTAACATGCAGTGAAGCTCACTGTACCTGTAACTTTCATTATTTAGAAAAGCATCTGATCATGCCAGTATGAAACACTGGCACTATGGATGATGATCTACTGGGACATGCTCAGAGACAACTGCTTGTCTACATGACTCTTATCTGAGTCTAAGGCTCAAATGCCAGTAATTACCTCCACTCTACCTGCCAGCACTTCCTTGGACCCACAACAACCAAAAAAATCAATCTTGGAAGATGGGAGGCAGAAGGCCCGAACATGCTATTAATGTTATTTTAATAGCTTTCATGGGAAAGCTATTTGATTCTAAGAAATTAAAAAACAAAATAATTCCTGAACAATCCCTGACATTTTGCAAGGAGAGTAAACAACACGCAACCTGAAAGGCATCAGCATTCAGGGAGCAGCAGCATTCTTTGTTCCTGGAGACATACCAGCTGAAAACCTGTGCCAATACTCAGTAAAAAGATACCAACCTTAACAGCATCATTTGTTACCTATCAAACTACTTGGAGCATGAAGTGTAGCCAAAGTATCAAGAATCTTACTTGGATCTTATATTCCATAGCTGCAAGGCTCCTTGTTCACTCCCAAGGAGAATTTTATTCAGATAGGTGCTGGGATGCAGAAGGGCAGAAACTGCAAAAGTGGCTTTATCAAAATCTATCTGAAGATATTCTTCTGCAAAAACAGTAGGAAACAGTGTTAGTGTGACTAGCCACACAAATCTGCAGGCTTGTCATCCCTTTGCAAATGTAAAAGCAGGACCGATGTTTACTCTTCACATCCCGCAACTGTTGTTTCTTACATTAAAGGATTAGCTAACGTGTGACAGGAGAGGCTGAACTTCTTTACGCTGTAACATCTGTTGGCTGGAAGGTGTATTTTTTTCTCTGTAAGGCTATCCACTACAACAATACTGGCAATACTGTAGTGATTTATATCTTTCTGAGGGATTCCTGCTCCTGCCTGAGCAAAACACCTCATCTGATTAGCATGCCTTTTGTTTGTTATGGCAACTCCAAAACTCTAAAGCTTGGTTACAGACACTTTTGACAACCAGCATGCAGGGAATAACACTGATCACAACAATGAATGCTTTCTAAAGAAAAATGTTTGGGGCACTGAAGCACAATTTCACAAAGCACTTGACAACAGCATAAGAAGATCCTGATACAAACAAAAACATTATTCTTTGGCATTCAGTCATACCCAGTCTGGTAAATATCAAGGAATTACAGGATTTCAGAGATAATGCCAAAGCTGCTCTATCACAGTCTTTATGAGAAAATGGAACACTAAAATTTAATTTTCATAAAATCATTCTCTCTTTATATCTACAGGGATCCCTACTGGGCCTCTGCACATGGTACAGTATCCATTCATGAAACCTTACAGCAGGATTAGGACTTCAGCTCACCAATTAAGTAGTATAACCTTTTAAGATTTTTTTTTTTAAGAATAAACTACTTCCAAACATGTGCATTTAAAAAAACCCCTTCTTTTTAAATTACTGAATGTTTAACAGTGCTATCCTATAAAGCAGCAACAAAAATAAAATCTCGCACCTTCTGACTGTATATTCCAAACAATAAGAACATTATCAACATCCACAGAGATTACATGATCACCAAAAGGCTGTAGAAGGTGTATCCTTGCCTTGTGGCCTTCATAGGTATGAACCACCTATAATTTAAAAATAGAAATGCTTTCAATAAGCTGTTAAGGTAGAATATCATGTTAACATAATACTTAAGGACAACTCATACATGCCTGCAACGAGTTCAAATAAAATTCATGGAAGGGCCACACAACTTGAAGAGGAAGACAGATAATAGTATCTGATATTTTAAACTGTTGGCAAAAAACATGCTACCTAAGCATTTTTAATTATTTATTTGCAATTAATTTAGCTTATGTGAATTGATTATTTTTTAAGAAATCTTTAAATAGCTACTTAATTATTGCAATTAATATGTAAAACACAATGCAGCCATTATGGGGTTTGCTCTTACATTCTCCTGGTTTAAGCTTTCTACTCCTTATTCTACAGCTTGTTTCCCTAAAAACGAAGGTACCAAACATCTATGGAAATAGGCATTTGTAGAAAATTAACTGCCTTGATACCACAAACACTACACAACTGTTTTATACTACTAATAATAAGTTAATAGAATAAGGAATAAGTGAATAAATAGTAAAAGTAGTAAGAAAGTTAACAGAAACCTCTTTGTTCCTGGCCAAAGCATGGAGAATATTGTCATATGAAGCAAATATCAACATGCTATCTGCTGCCAAACATGAGATGTCTTGTGGCAAAGTATTACCTGTTGATCAAATGAAAGAAAAGTTAAACAAGTTTCAGGTTTCTAGCAAGAGAGAAAGATCGACAGTGTACTTCTTTGGATGGTGACCCACAGAGAAAACCCTCTGGTTGAACATTATGTTGAATTTTAAAGAAACACACACAGTTCAGAAGAACGCAAATATTACTACAAAACACTACAACAGTAACAACATCATAAGTAACACAAGATTGGTAGAATATAAGATCATTCTTTTGAAAAACAATAATAAATTAGTGAACTACATCTGTAAGTAAAGGTATATGTTAGCTTTGTGAAGGCTGGAAACATAGGTGATAAATTAAAGTCTCACATGAGCAATGCTTATGAAGTTATCTGCAGGCCTGGGAGTACGTGACCCACTCCTGCACCTATCTCCTGATCACACTGAGAATTCAATGCTCTAAGAATACATCTCACTCCCCACCTCATGACAGGCTCAGAAGGAGTAACTAATAGAGGGATATTTACTTTACTAGCCCAATAGGTAAAGAGTCAAAGTTCCAGACCACACTGAGAAACTGCTGGTGTAGTTCCAAATGGTAGAAAATGGAAAAAAAAATACTGTAGGGAATAATACTCTCAATCCAAGAAAATATAAAAATGCAAATGACAGCACTTAACACTTCCACAGAGAAACGCCAGATCAAAAATCACTGTGGGAGTGCACCTATGATACAAACTTGCCTGGTCTCACAGCAACCTTTCCTACAAAGGTGCTTTGTACTGTGAATTATCAGCAGACACAAAGAAAACTGCACCCTCTGCTGTACTGCAGCACAGCTTTAAAAGAAGTAAGTAAAATAAGAAACATTATAAAAGATTGCACTCTATGAGGTTTCATTTGCTTGAATGCATCTTCCCACAGCACCTCGGAAGGGACTCAGGCGTGACTCACTACCTGAAACTCAGGTTACAGATAACCTGGTACTCTACAGGAGCTGTATGCAAGGCTGCTTAGGCTAAGACACTTTTAGGCAGACCCAACTTAAAAAGTTCAGAGAACCAACCACATAACATCAACAAACCAACAGCATCATAAAAAGAGAGGCACAGCATTCAATTACAATTTTGTATGTCAACATTTCAATTTCTCAAAAAGTTTAGCTGATTACATATGCAAGATGTAGCCCACTGAACAGAACGTGCCATGTTTTTATGATTTTGCAAGATGAAAAAAAAAGTCACATTAACATGTTTACAGCTTTAACAATGCGCAGCTGATCTGCTAAATCTAGTCCTGGTCGCGTGACATTTATTCTCAAGTTTACAGGTGCTCTGTTAATAAAAAATATTTTATATTTGAGGTCTCTGTAAAAACTTTGTGGTATACAGAAGTAAAGTCCCTAGTTTTCAAGACAGAGTGCATCCCTCTGAATGTCTAAAGGTCACATGAAAACGACCTTTGGAAATCAACCATTCAACATCTCACCAGCTCCTCAAAAAGCTTGATTATCACCAGTACTAGACTGGGTTGGCTGCAGCTGTGCCCAGATGAGTCTTGAACACTTCTGGGGAAGGAGTTCTGCTCAAGGTCTACACTGCACCACAGTCACTCTTAGGACCGCTTTTCCTGCCCTGCACTGTGAGCCCCTCAAGCTGCAATCCGTGGCTGTTGCCCCTTGCTGCCCTGTCTACCACAACCACTATCCACATGAATCCAGCTCTGCCATTTCACTGCCCTTCAGGGAACAGGCTGCCTCTGGGTCACCCCATATCTTGCCCTTCTTAGCACCAAGCAGATCCAGTTAGGCCAAGGTCTCTTGTCACACTGCACGTTGTAGGCCCAACACTCTCCTGCTCCTCGGCATCCCTCCTGCAGGAGGAGGGGGAGCTGTGGAAGGGACAGAACCACACTGACAGGGTGCTGCAGCCCAGGCATGGCCTCACCAGCATGAGGTGCAGGAGAAGAACAGCTTTCCCTGGTCTGCTGGCTGCATTCCTAAGGAGGCTCAATGCACAGCCTGCCTTACTCACGGTTACTATGCTGTTGGTCCACATCCAGCCTGGCACCAGCACAGCCCCAGCTCCTTTCCATCAGGATGCCATGCAGCCAGTCAGTTCCCAGCTTGTTCTGTCCCAGGTGCAGCAGGATTCTGCGCTCATCCTCGCTGAACTTGGCAAAGTTCCCGTTGGCCCAGGCCTTGTGTTTTGCAACAGCTGCCTGGACTGAAACTCTGCCATTCTGGGTGTCAGCTACTCCTCCTAAAACAGCATCCTCTGCACACTGCCTCATCACCCAGGCTGCTGGTGATGGTGCTGAAGAACACAGGTCCTGCTGCTTTGTCACCAAAGGCCAAGTAAATGTCAAGCCATCAATTCATGTCCTTTGTATCCACTGGTACAACCAATTCCTAACACTCCCTGAAGACGCCCACATCTATTTTCTTTATGCAATTATTCTCCTCCTACAACAGTCTTCTAATAATCATAAAATCAACAACATAAAAAGGATCTGAAATTGGTTCAATGAATTGATAATTGAGCTTTATTCACTGTACAATCCTTAGGGCTTGGAGGTGCTTTTGAAAGAACAAGATGGTAAGAACAGGAGGTTCACAAGGTATGTCTCTAAGAGAATTAAATTCCAGTTTCAACAGCAGTGCTATTTCCAAACTGATATTTTATATTTCTGAGACTCCTTTTGATAGACCTCAGACTAAATACTAGTACTTACAATTTATTTTCTTGTTTTTGAGTTGAGAATGAAGTACAGATGTCAGACATGTTAGAAGAAAAACCAAAAAAATAAGAGGAATGAACAATTTGTGCATACTTACTCACAGCAACAATACCAAGCTTCTTCACCTGCAATGAAAACGTTAAAAAGGCATTTTTAGTGATTGGCTGCGATGAAGTTGCTATAAACAGAAATTAAAAGTTCTAGGAATTAACCTAGATGAAACAATCAATTTGCATGCCTCACAAAACAGAAGAATTATTCATCCTAGTTTACAACACTGTCTATTGAAAAACAGACAGCAGGCCAAAAGGAATGGGACAATGCATTTGCCAAAAGACAACTACTCACTCACAGTAAGTTGTGCTTCCTGACGTATTTTACCCTCATGCAGAGGAAACTAAGGACGTGTTAAGATACCCTAAGGAGCTTGGGTACCTTAATTTCCAGACCATCTCTGCTTCTACCTTATTTTCACTACAACCACACTGCATTCTAATTTTATCTCTGCTCGCACAGAATTTGCTTTAGTTGCAAGCATCTTCTAAGCATCTCTGCCCAGTGATGATCACTGCTGTGCTTCAAAGGCTGTGAAGAAGCCCAACCGGAGTGAACGCTAAAAGCCGCCACAGAAGAGCAGGAAGATCCCTGACATCTGCACTCAGGTGTTCGCTACACTGAATTCTCTGTAATTACTGTTTCTTATACAGTGAAAATGCTTCCACACTACCCAGCGAAGTCACGCAGTCTCCCTCTTTTTTGTCATTCCAAATCCACCCTGACACGTTGCTGTATAACCTGCTCTAGGTGACCCTGCCTGGGCAGGGGGGCTGGTCTGGGTGATCTCCAAGAAGTCCCTTTCAACCCTACGGGTTTTGTGATTCTACACTGCAAAAACAGAGTCCGTATCACAGGCTCTCATCTTGCTGCACTCAATTATGCTCATCTGTTTTCATACAGGAGTTTTAACAGGACCTGACCGCCCCCGCCCCTAAAATATAACCCTCAAACGCTAAAGCAGAGCGGGTGAGCTTTGATTTATCTCATAACGAAGCAAAAGCTCCGGATGGATGGGCTGTGCCGCATGGGCTAGCGCTGCCCGCAGGAGTAAACAAGCCCGTTCCCGGCTTGTTTAGCCGGCAGCCTTCCTCCTCCCCTCCCTCCCCGGCTCCCTCCCGGTCCACAGGAGCCGCAGCCCCGCACACGCTCCCGCATCGCCACGGCGAGGGCGGCCGGGGGGGCGAGGAGGAGAGGAGGAAGAGGCGGATCTCCCTCCCCACGGCCGGCGGGAGCGGCACGGAGGCCTAGAAAGAGAGCGGGCACCGGGACACCGCGCACTCACGTTGTAGGTGTGCACGCTGCGCCCGAGGGCGACGGCCAGGTAGAACTCGCGGTGGCGGCCGTGGTAGCGCAGGACGTGCGGGACGGGCCCGCTGAAGCGGCCGAGCACCCGGAAGACGGCGAAGAGCCCCGCGCCCTCCCGCGCCATCACCCCGCACGTGTCCCTGTCCGTGTCCGCCTCCGCCCGCCCTGCCGCAGGAAGCGTCCGGCCGCTTCCGCCGCCGCGCCCCGCCCCGCCGTGCGCCGCCGAAAGCGGCCCCGCTCCGCACCCGCCAGCGCAGGCCCCGTCCGCGTCCCGCAAACACTCCACGCGGCCGCGACTGCGCGGTTGTTTTTTGGGTTTTTTTGGGGTTTTTTTTCCTTTTATTCTCCTTTTTTGTTTTTTGTATCCCCTTTTATTCGTCATGTCGTTATCCCCTTTTCCCCTCGCAAAGCACCAGGTGTGGTTGCGGGTGGCCCCCACCGTCTCCGGTGGCGCGTCCCGCGGGATGCCCGCGTCCGCAGCCTCCGAACCTCCCGACTTGTCTTGGTTTGGGTTTTTTGGTGGTGGTGGTAGTGTTGGTTTTGTGTGTGAGTTTGGGTTTTGCCTTTTTTTGTTGGTTTGTTTTTGATAAATTAAGGATATTAAAAAAAATACCAACCCGCAGGATGACTCCGTTGCCATGACTGCACAGCGGACAACGCTGGTGAAGTCCGGCAGAGGAGGCAGAATGAAAAGCCGCGCCATCCACAGGCCACCTATGCCAAGTTGTTGTAGCTCCTCCACAGCGCCATCAGCTCTCGGGCTTTGCTCCTGTCACACGGGGCCGGGCTCACCGTCCCGGGGCTGACCCGCTGCGCCGTCCCCGTCCCCTCCCGCGCCGCGCAGCAGCCGGGGCAGTGCCGCCTCAGGATGGAGCGGGTCAGGCGCCACAGCCGCGGCCGCTCCCCGCATCCCCGCGCCCGCTCCAGGAGGCATTCCAGCAGCCGGCCCGCTCGCTCCGCCCGCCGGGAGTCCTGCGAGCGAGCAGACGGCCGGTCACGACCCTTAACTCCTGTTCCCTTCAGCGCCTCCCCACGCATCCTTAAAAAGAGGCTGCCCGTCCACCACTTCTCGCTCCTCATCCTTGCCCCCTTCTCCCCGCTTTCGCTTCTTTTCCTACCTTCCCCCTCCCTCACTTCCCCCCCTCCTCCGTTTTCTCTTCCTCCTCATTTCCCCCCATACCCCTTTCTCCCTTTCTTGCCCCCCTCTTCCTTTTT
>VZTJ01004167.1:10821-20994 GCA_013397795.1 Orthonyx spaldingii | reverse complement strand
GATTATAGACTAAAAATGGCCCCCCAAAAATGGGATTGCAGCCTGAGAATGTCCCCAAAAAAAATCAGATTATAGTCTGAAAACACTCCCAAAAAATTGGAATTATAGCCTGAAAACATCCACAAAAAATGGGATTATAGACTAAAAATGGCCCCACCAAAAAATCACATTATAGCCTGGAAATGTTCCCAAAAAATTTAGATTAGAGACTAAAAATGTCCTGAAAAAAAATGAGATTATAGCCTGAAACTGTCCCAAAAAAAGATGGGATTATAGCCTGGAAATGTCCCCCAAAAGTGGGATTTTAGGCTGAAAATGCTCCCAAAAAATGGGATTACAGCCTGAAAATGCCGGAAAATGCCCACAAAATGGAGTTAAAGCCTGAAAACGCTCCAAAAAATGGGATTATGACCTGATAACGTGGGAAAACGTCCCAGAAAAAAATGGGATTATAGCCTCAAAATGCCCTCCGAAAAATGGGATTATAGCCTGAAAATGTCCCCCCCAAAAAATCATATCATAGCCTGGAAATGTTCCCAAAAAATTTGGATTTGAGACTTAAAATGTCCTGAAAAAAAATCAGATTATAGCCTGAAACTGTCCCAAAAAAAGATGGGATTATAGCCTGGAAATGTCCCCCAAAAGTGGGATTTTAGGCTGAAAATGCTCCCAAAAAATGGGATTACAGCCTGAAAATGCCGGAAAATGACCACAAAAATGGGGTTGTGGGGGAAACGGAAAAAATGGGATTACAGACTCAAAACGACCCAAAAAATGGAATTGAGGTGGAAAACTTCCCCCTAGAAATCGATAAGGAGAAATTTGATTTCTTTGTTGAATTTCCCTCCATGAACAGCAATAAATTTCCAATTTTTCATCCAATTTCCCTCCACAAACAACAAATTCCTGACCTTTTTTTGGATGTCCATCCACAGATAACAAGAAATTCTTTTTTTTTTTTTAAATTTCCCTCCACAGACAACAATAAAATTCTAATTTTTTATTTGATTTCCCTCCACAGATGAGAAATTCCTGACTTTTTTTGATGTTCCTCATAGATAACAAAAAATTCAATTTTTTTCTTTAATTTCCCTCCATGGAAAACACCCAAATCCTAATTTTTTTCCCCTATTTTCCCTCCACCACTAACAAATTCCTGATCTTTTCTGAATTTCCTTCTACAGATAACAAGAAATTTGATTTTTTCCCTTCAATTTTTCTCCACAGATGAGAAATTCCTGATTTTTTTTATGTCCCTCATAGATAACGAGAAATTTGATTTTTTCTTTAATTTCCCTGCACGGAAAACACCCAAATCCTAATTTTTTTCCCTCCACAAACAACAAATCCCTGATTTTTTTTGGACATCATTCCACAGCTAATGAGAAATTTGATTTTTTATTTGATTTCTCTCCACAGATGAGAAATTCCTGATTTTTTTTATGCCCCTCATAGATAACGAGAAATTTGATTTTTTCTTTAATTTCTCTCCATGAAAAACAATAAAATCCTAATTTTTCCCCTATTTTCCCTCCACAAACAACAAATCCCTGATTTTTTTTTTTACATCATCCCACAGCTAATGAGAAATTTGATTTTTTATTTGATTTCTCTCCGCAGATGAGAAATTCCTGACTTTTTTTTTTTACGTCCCCTCATAGATAACAAGAAATGTGATTTTTCCTTTAATTTCCCTGCACGGAAAACACCCAAATCCTAATTTTTTCCCCCCTATTTTCCCCTCCACAAACCACCACAACCCTGCTCTTCCTCCAACGCTCCGACCTCTCCCTGCCCTCGCGCCACCACCAGAAAAAGACAGAAAAAAACCCCCAAAAAACGGAAACTTTTGGGAAAAGAGATTAAAAAAAAACAACAACTCTTCCATGCAGAAAGATCACCTGTTCATATTTCTCTAGCTCAGAGTGGTAAATCTGTCGGATCTGGGACAGCTTGGCCCTGTAGTCAGAGTGCTCAATGCTATTGTCATTGGGACAGCCACCTGATGCCACTGCCGGCGTCCCTCCTCCTCCTCCTCCTCCTCCTCCTCTTCCTCCTCCTTCTTCCCCTCCTCTTCCTCCTTCGTCGCCTCCTCTTCCTGTTTCAACCCCGCCTCTTCCTGCTCCGCTTCCGTTTCCGCCTCCTCTTCCCGCGCGCCGCTCGGGGCCGGACACGCCCTCGGCCAGCAGCATGTTGTCCAGACGCATCAGCTGAGCGTCCGGGGGGTCCTCCTCGGGGAGGCTGCGGGTGCTGAGCACTGGAGAGAGGGGGGGAAAAAAAATGGAAAAAAGTGAGGACAAGTGGGGGAAAAAAAACTGGGAAAAAAAAAAAAAAACGCAAGGTTTTAGCGTTTACGGCGTTTCCGCGGCGGTTCCGGGAAGAAAATAACGGATTTTGTTGTTTCAGGCGGTTCTGGATGGATGGCCTGGATGGTGAATGCTGAGCAGACAAAGAAAATGGAAGAACGTGAGAAAAAATGGGGGGGAAAGGGAAAAAATTGGGAAAAAATGGGAAAAAAATGCAACGTTTTAGCGTTTACGGCGTTTCCGCGGCGGTTCCGGGAAGAAAATAACGGATTTTGTTGTTTCAGGTGGTTCTGGATGGATGGCCTGGATGTTGAACGTTGGAGAGACAGAGAAAATGGGGAAAAGTGAGAAAAAATGGGAAAAAATTGGGAAAAAATGGGGAAAAATGCAATGTTTTAGTNAGGTGGTTCTGGGTGGATGCTTTGGGTGTTAAAAGATGGAGAGACAGAGAAAATGGAAGAACATGAGAAAAAATGGGGGGAAAAGGGAAAAAATTGGGAAAAAATGGGAAAAAATGCAAGATTTTAGCGTTTCCGGCGTTTCCGCGGCGGTTCTGGGAAGAAAATAACGGATTTTGACGTTTCAGTTGGTTCTGGATGGATTTTGTGGGTGTTAAATGCAGGAGAGACAGAGAAAATGGGAAAAAAAGGGAAAAAAATGGGAAAAAATGGGAAAAGATGGAATTTATCGTTTACGGCGTTTCCGCGGCGTTTCGGGGAAGAAACCAACGGATTTCGTCGTTTCGGAAGGTTCTGGATGGATGTCATGGATGCTGAATGGTGGAGAGACAGAAAAAATGGGAAAAAATGGCAAAAAAATGGGAAAAAATGGGGAAAAAAATGGGAAAATGGAAAAAAAATGCCACCAAATCCTTGGGAATTCAAACAAAAAAAAAAAAAAATCAAGTTTTTCACCACCAAATCCTTGGAAATTCCCCCCAAAATTGAAGGATTTCGCCACCAAATCCTTGGGAATTCCCAAAAAAATTCCAGGATTTATCAACTCTCAATCCTCAAGGCTTTGAGTTTGGATTTGGGACACCAAATCCTTGGAAATGCCAAAAAAAATTCAAGGATTTCACGACTTTTTATCCTTAAGGCTTTGAGTCTGGACCAAATCCTTGGGAATTCCCCCCAAAATTGAAGGAATTCTGTCCCAAATCAGCATTTTTTGGGATAATTCCCCAAAGCCTGGCGCCAAACCCTCAAAACTTCCGGATTTTTTATGGAATTTTAGGAAAAAAATCCCTTTCCTTGCCCCCCAAAATCCCGGCAGCTGCTCTGTGGATTCTCCTCATCCAGGGAATAATTAAAGGAAAATTCAATTCCCCTCATTCCCAATTAATCCTTAATTAAACCCTGAGTATGCAAATGAGGTCGTTACAATAAATTTGCATCTCATTAATCAAGGAGTTGTCGGTAATGAACTCGGAGAGTCCCAAAACATCAGGATCTGCTCCGGGAAAAGCAGGAAAAGCGGGAAAAGAAGGAAAAATGGGGGAATTTGGGGTGGGAAACACCAAAAACACCAAAATGAACCAAAGTCTGATTAATTAGGGCCAAAAGTTAATTAAAAAATGATTGTTTTGGGTGCAGAATTCCTAAAAAATGATGGATTAGGGGCGGAAATGACCCAAAATCTGAATTTTTGGGGTCAAAAATGAACCAAAAATGGAGCAATTTGGGGCAAAAATGAGCCCAGAGCTGCTTAATTAGGGCCAGGAATTAATGAGGCAATTAATTATTCATTAATCTGATTAAAATTAATTTAAAAATTACAAATTAGGGCCAGAAATTACACAAAAATCTCAATTTTTAGGGTCAAAAATGACCCCAAAATGGACAAATTACAGGCAGAAATGGTGTTTAATGGGAAATGAATTTTTGATTGAATTTTTAATGGAAAATTAATTAAAAATCGCTGGGCTTAATTGAAAATTAATTATAAAATGCAGGTTTTAATGAGAAATGGATGAAAAATGGGAGTTTGCAACGGAGAGTTAATTGTGAAGTGGAATTTTTAATGGGAAATGGATGAAAAAATTCACTTTTTCATGGAAAATTAACTGAAAGTGGAAATTTTGATGGAAAACTAATTCAAAGAGGCAGTTTGGGATGGAAAACTAATTTTAAAAATTGGGTTTTTAATAAAAAATGGAGATTTTTGGGATGGGGAATTTGATCCAAGTAAAAATAGAAAAAGGAAGGGATTCAAATCCCTGCTTTAATTGGATTGAAGGGAATTTTTTTATTAAAACCCATCAATATTCCCAATTTTTCACACAAATTTAATTCATTAAGTGCTTATAGGGGGGTAATTAATGGTTTGATTTAATAATTCCAGGATTGTCTGGAATTAAATCTCCCAACCCAACCCAATTTCCAAAAAAAATCTTCATTTCCCAGCATTCCCAAACACCTTTTTTCCCCCCCAAAAAAACTTAATTTCTCCACTTTTCACCCTTCTCATCCCGATTTTGGCCCCAATTCCTTCCAGGAAAACAAAAAAATCCACATTTTTCCAGCTTCCAGGGGGAATTTCCATTAAAAACTAAAAAAATTCTGGAATTTTCCCATTAAAAAAACCCTAAAACTTTGTTTTTCTCCCTTCAAAAAAAAACCCCAAAAATCCAATTTTCAGCCTAAAAAACTCCCAAAAAAAAAAAGGTTTAAATGGAGAATCCGTGAGGGACAATTGGGATGGGGTTTGGAAATGGAAATGGAGGAGAAAATGTGGGATTTTTGGGAAAAATGGGAATAAAAATGAGAAATCCAGACCTGTTTTTTCCTTGATTTCACAGAGGACGCTGAACAGGGCCGGCTTCATCCTGTGGCAGTTCAGGGCATGTTTCCTGCAAAAAAATTGGGAAAAATCAGCCCAAAATCCATGGAAAAATCCCAAAATTCGGGTCACGCCTTGGGAGGAGCAGGTACGTGAACAAAATCCTGGAAAAAATGGGAAAACCCAGGGGGGAAATGGGAATTTTTGGTGATTTTTTGGGTTTTAATCTCACTTTTCTGGGGGGGACATGGGCTGGGAATGGCCAGAATTCCAAATTTTGGGAATTTTGGACTAATTTGGGGAGGTTTGGGGGAATTTTGGGAGCTGGAAGTGCCCCCAAAAGTCCATTTTTTAACGGAATTTTACAAAAATGCAGGTTTTTTGCAGGAAAATGAGGGATTTGGGGAGCATTTTTTCATGGAATTTTATATAAATTTAATTTTTTTGGAGGAAAATGAGGGATTTTGGGAGCTGGAAGTGCCTCCAAAAGTCCATTTTTTTCATGGAATTTTATATAAATTTAATTTTTTTGGAGGAAAATGAGGGATTTTGGGAGCTGGAAGTGCCTNAGGTTTGGGGGAATTTTGGGAGCTGGAAGTGCCCCCAAAAGTCCATTTTTTAACGGAATTTTACAAAAATGCAGGTTTTTTGCAGGAAAATGAGGGATTTGGGGAGCATTTTTTCATGGAATTTTATATAAATTTAACTTTTATAGGAATGCAAAAATAAAAAGATGGCACTAAATATAAGGATATCAAAATTTTGGGATCACAATCACCCTTTTTTCTCCCATTTTTCTCCTGGAATAACAATTTTAATCCCAAAAAAACCACAAATCCCATCCCAAAATCCAAGGAATTTCAGCTTTTCTGGCCCAAATCCATCCCAAAATCCAATAAATCCAGGGAATTTCGGTTTTTCAGGCCCCAAATCCCCTCTTGGGTGAAGCAGGGTGGTGGTTTATCCCAAAATTCCCCAATTTTCTGGGATTTTGGTGCCAAATCCCACCAAAAAAAACACTGGGAAAAATCCCCTGGATGCAAAATCCACCTCAAAAAGTCCCCTTTTTAACCCCAAAATCCCATCTAAATCCCATTTTCAGCTCAATTCCATGGGATTTTTCACGTAGGATCCCAATTTTCCCGGGTTTTGGGCACAAACTCCACCGGGAAAAATCCTCTCACCCCTCAAAATCCCTTTTTTCGCTGCTTCTGAGACCTTTTTTCCCTCAGAAATTATGGATTTTTAGCTCAATTTCATGGATTTCTTTAATATAACCCCCCGATTTTCCAACATTTTAAGGCACAATTCCACCAGAAATCAGCTGGAAAAATCCTCTGGATGCAACACTCCCCTCAAAATCCCTTTTTTTGGTGCTTTCGAGCCCTTTTTCCCCTCAGAAAATCCATAAAAAAATCCATTTTTCCCTCATTTTCCCCCCAAATCCCGATTTTCCCGCCCTGCGAACGCCCCCAGTCCGGGCTCCCCCTCAGCCAAACCCCAAATCCTGGGATTGCCCCTCAAATCCCGGAATTTTTTTCCCCTCAAAACCTCGCGATTTTTGCCCCCAAACCTCGGGATTTTGCCCTTAAAAAAAAAAAAAAAAACCGCCGGGAATTTCCGGCGGAAAAAAAAAAAACAACCAAACGGCGGGAGAACAAAGGCGGCTCCCGATCCCATTGTCCTCAAAAAACCGGGAATGTGAGGGGAAAATCCCGCCCCAAACCCCTCATTTTGGGGCTAAAAACCTCGATTTAGGTCCCCAACCCCAGCGCTGGTTAATTAAGTAATTATTCGTTAATTAATCATTAATTATTCATTCATTAAACCCCGCCCAGCTCCTCCCTTTTCCCAACTTCCCGCCCCTAAAAACTGGGAGCTTGGATGCTAAAATTCCCCAATTTTGGGGCTTTCCAAGGGCTGGAAAAACTCCCCGGAATTTGCATTTTTAATAGGAAATTATTAATTAATGCCTAATTAATTAATTAACGCCTCAAAGCCAAGAAATTTCGCTGCCGAGGGGTAAAAAAGTGGATTTTCCATGAAAAACTCTGGAGAACTGGGAGGCGGATTGGAGGGTTTGGGTCAACACTGAAGGGATTTGGGTTAAAAAAAGCTCATTCCTCGATTTATGGGAATTAAAACTCCCAACAAACTCCAAATTATCCCGAGTATCCCACAAAAATCCTCGCTATTCCAGGAAATCCACACTCAGGGAATCCACACAGGTGGGGGAATGCCCCAAAACAACCTCAGGAAAAGGAAAAAAAAAAAAAGGGAATTTTGGGGGGGAAAAATTCCCAAAAAAGGACCCAAAAAAAAGAACCTTAATCCCAAATTTTGAGGGTTCGGAGGGAAAACTCCTCCCGGAATTCGGAATAATCCACGGGAACAGCTGGAATTCGGGGCTGCCGCACCCAGAAGGGGCCGAATTTTGGGGCGAGATAACGAAAAACGGCGACTTTTATCAGCCCCGACCGCTCCCAGCTCCTCCAAAACCGCGGGAATGAGGGAAAAACACCCCAAAAAATGCCCCATTTTTGTGGGATTTGAGGCATTTTCCCCCCCCGGAGCAGCTGCTAATGAGGGGTCAATTACCAGCAATTAATTAAGGAATGCAAACCCATGGAATTCTGCTCATTCCCAGCCGGGTTTTCCCTAAAATTCAGGAATTTCTAGGGAGGTTTTATCCCAAATTATCCCAAACTGGGAGGTCCCACCCCCTCCTGGCCAAAATTCCAGCCCCAAAAGTCTCCAGTTTTCCCATTCCCGAGGTTTTTTGCCCCATTCCCGGGGTTTTTTTCCCCAATCCTGGGTTTTTTCTCCCATTCCCAGTGGGGTTTTCCCCATTTTCCAGTGGGGTTTTCCCAAACTCCAGATTTTTTTTTTCCCCCAATCCCAGGGTTTTTCCCCCATTCCTGGTGATTTTTTCCCCAATCCTGGGGTTTTTCTCCCATTCCCAGTGGGGTTTTCCCCATTTTCCAGTGGGGTTTTCCCAAACTCCAGATTTTTTTTTTCCCCCAATCCCAGGGTTTTTCCCCCATTCCTGGTGATTTTTTCCCCAATCCTGGGGTTTTTCTCCCATTCCCAGCAGGTTCTGCCCCATTCCAGGGGGGTTTTTTCCCAGTTCTGGGTGGTTTTTCCCCATTCCCAGTGGAGTTTTTCTCCATTCCCAGAGATTTTCCTCATTCCCAGCAGGTTTTGCCCCATTCCTGGGTGTTTTTCCCCCATTCTTAGTGGGGTTTCCTCCATTTTCCAGTGGGGTTTTCCCAAAATCTCAGGGTTTTTTCCCCCGTTCCTGAGGGGTTTTTCCCATTCCCAGCAGGTTCTGCCCCATTCCAAGCAAGTTTTTTTTCCCATTCCCAGTGGATTTCTCCCATTTTCAGTGAGTTTTGCCCCATTCCCAGTGGACTTTCCCCCATTCCCAGGAGGTTTGCCCCAAAAAACCCACCGGGAATGGGGCAAAACCTTCGGGAATGGGGAAAAAATTCACTGGGAATGAGACAAATCTCTGGGAATGGGAAAAAACCCATCCGGAATGGGGTAGAACCTGCTGGGAATGGGCGAAAAACCCCAGGATTGGGGAAAAACCCCTGGGATTGGGGGGGAAAAATCCCAGGAATGGGGCAAAACCTTCGGGAATGGGGAAAAACCCATCCAGAATGGGGTAGAACCTGCTGGGAATGGGCGAAAAACCCCAGGATTGGGGAAAAACCCCTGGGATTGGGGGGGAAAAATCCCAGGAATGGGGCAAAACCCACCGGGAATAGGAAAAACTCCACTGGGAATGAGGCAAAAGCACCGGGAATGGGGTAAAAAACACCAGGAATGGGGCAAAAACCCCGGGAATGGGGCAAAAACCCCGGGAATGGGGCAAAACCCCCGGGAATGGGGCAAAACCCCCGGGAATGGGGCAAAACCGCTCTGAATGGGGGAAATCCACTGGGAATGGGGCAAAAGTCGCGGAAAATGGGGGAAATCCACTGGGAATGGAGGAAAAACTGCTGGGAATGGGAAAAAAATCCACCTGGAATGGGGCAGAACCTGCTGGGAATGGGAAAAACCCCTCAGGAATGGGGCAAAACCTCACAGGGAATGGGGAATAAAACCCGGGATTTTGGGAAAACCCTACTGGAAAATGGGGAAAACTTGCTGGGAATCGGGCAAAAGCATTGGGAACGAGGGGAGAAACCCAGGGAATGGCAAAACCCCACTGAGAATAAGGGAAAACTTACTAGGAATGGGAAAAACCCCACTGGGAATGGGGCAAAAGCACTTGGAATGAGGGAAAAATCACTGAGAAGGGGAAAAAATCCCGCTGGAAAAGCGGGAAAAGCTTCTGGGAATGGGGGAAAACCACTAGGAAAGGGGCAAAAATACTGGGAATGGGTCAAAACCCTCTGGAAATGGAAAAAGCTCGCTGGGAATGGGGGAAACCCACTGGGAATGAGGCAAAAACACCGGGAATGGGGGAAAAACCGCTGGGAATGGGAAAAACACCGGGAATGGGGCAAAACCGCTCTGAATAGGGGAAACCCGCTGGGAATGGGGGAAAAACCGCTGGGAATGGGAAAAACTTGCTGAGCATGGGGTAAAAGCACCGAGAATGGGGCAAAACTACCGAAAATGGGGGAAACCACACCGGGACTGGGGACAAAACCCACTGGCAATGGAGCAAAAACACCGGGAATGGGACAAAACCTCTGGGAATGGGACAAAATCCCCCCCCAAAACCGGGAAGGAGCCGGGGAATCCGCGGTGGGAAGCGGGAGCATCAGCCGGGATGCGAGGGCCTGAATGGACCGGGAAAACCGGGAAGAGCGGGGAAGTTTCCGCCTCAGATCCCTCCCTCAGTGTCCCCGCGGTGTCCCCTCAGTGTCCCCTCGGTGTCCCCGCGGTGTCCCCGCGCTGAGTCACGGCCGGTCCCGCTGTCCCCGCTCCCCGTCGCCGCTGTCCCCTCCCCGTACCTGGCCTGGGCCTCATCCAGGCTCTGGTCGGTGATGGCCATGATCTGCTGCAGGACATCGCCGGTGTCGTGCTGGCCTGGCCCCGCCGGTGGCCCCGCGGGTGGCCCTGAGGGCGGCCC
>VZTJ01004161.1:696279-822574 GCA_013397795.1 Orthonyx spaldingii | reverse complement strand
CCTTCCTGGCCGAGCTCAGGGACGGCGCCCGCGCGCGGGGGTGGCCGTGGCCGCGGGGGCCGGGCCGCGGCGGCCGCCCCGGGTCAGCGCCGTGAGCGCCGCTTCCAACGGGAGGCAGCTGCGGACAGCGCCGGGGAGGAGACGGGAACCGCCGCCGCTTCCTTCACCGAGCGCTCGAGCACACGGAGCGCGCTGGAGCCGGCGGGCGAGGGGCCCCGGCTGGTGACAGCGGGACCCCGGCAGCCGCTGCGGACCCCGGCGGTGCCCGGGCTGGGGACGGCGAGCTGCGGACTGGACGGTGCGTTCCACATCGCATGGCCTGGACCGACTCCTCGGGAAAGCGTGAACACGGGAAGCTGCTCCTCATCGGTGCGATGGATTTCCATTTCAAAGCCAGTGTACGCGTTCCACGGTTCTCAGGAACAAGCTCATGTTATAATCATCCACAATGCTGTGAAGATTGTCACTTTAAGTGCTTGATAGGCAACTTGAAATAAAACCACAGGTCCCATGGTAGTACCTGTAACAATCTCTGTATATACAACAGTAATATTGTATATTCGATACAGTTTTGTTACAAAAAGGGTTTTAAGTGTTGATGATGATGGACAGGATAATGGGCATTTTACAGGGAGGTAAAAGCGATTCAGTAGCTATCCTAAAAGTACATCTCAAGTCTATCGTAGCAAGAAGGGTTTACAGGGGAAAAAATGACCAATAGAGCCACCCTACATATAAATGGAAATATAGACATATAATGGAAAATGATGCATCCATCATGTATAATACATTGGGCAGGTTTGCTTAAGGTGCTGTATCTGATGAGGTCTGTGACACTACAGCAGTTAACCTTCCTTCAGAGCATGTTTCACTGTTTGATCCACTGAGCAGAGGCTCATTTACCTGGGCGAGGGTAATTTCCATTCCTTCTATCAGCCCAGGTGAGAAGAACCTTGTACACTGAGATACAGTTCCCACCATTGCTGGTAAAATTAAACCTCCATCAACAAAGACAGGTGTGCAAGGATAAAGAAACTGCAACTGCAGCGTGAATTACAAAGGTCTGGCTGGCAAGACAAAAGGAGTATATTGTCAATTCGAGCTGGTATTT
The DNA here is from genome assembly GCA_013397795.1 of Orthonyx spaldingii. Classification (NCBI taxonomy): domain Eukaryota; kingdom Metazoa; phylum Chordata; class Aves; order Passeriformes; family Orthonychidae; genus Orthonyx; species Orthonyx spaldingii. The sequence goes on along the minus strand of VZTJ01004161.1, from coordinate 821,463 downwards.
GTAGTCCAGGTTGTCTTGGTGGCTCCCTGCAGATTACCTGTGCAGTGGTAGAGAAGTCATCATCCCGTGGGGATGGTGCTCCATTACAATCCCCAAGAGTTTCAAGATGTACCCCACTCAGATTGCCAGAATTCTTAAGTTTTATGAAAAGAATTTTCAAGATTTAAGTTGTTTTAAGAAAGCTGAAAATGGGAAGCAGGACATGGAGTACCAGCTGTGGCACACGGTTGTGTCATCCCAGTGTAAGGGAGCAAAAAGAAAATTAACTTGGAAAATACATTTGCTGTCACGATGCTTTTACAGCTACTTACACTACTTTGTGAGTCACCAGTACAGACAGACAGGCACCTCCTCCCCCCCTGCCTCACCCAAACATGCACCTTTAATTTACAGGCAGGTCAGCAATGAGGAGTGAAGGACGTGGGATGAACATACAGGGAACACAACACAAAATGCTTTACAAGAGAACAAGAGCTATGTTCCCTAAACATCTGGGTCATACCTATAGCTTGGAAAATACTTTTCACATTTCACAAGGGTTCACAAATCCTTCACACATTCATTTTTCCTAGCTTCTCTTTAGAGCCTGGCATCAACCTGTATTGTTCTTGTCGCTGTTGAAAGTCGCTGGCTCATGAGACCTTATGTAAGGTTGTGTGGGTGAAGAACTGCCAGAAGCATTACCATCTTTGTAAGCAGAAATAATTCAAGTGTCAGATTTGTTTCAGAGAGGGAGGCTTGATCTACAATGCATGTGCCAAGTCGGGATGTTTTGGATCCAGAAGTTCACGTAGGCAAAACCAATTGTAGGTCACGCTGTGCTATTGAACATACACATCATTGTCAGCTGAAGCCCGGTTGTTGGTATCCGGCTCTCCAGCGGAAAGCCACGACAGGAGCTGTCATTCCCACTGAGCTGAATTAATGGGGACCAGTTACTGCAAGGGGAGGGGGCGCAGGGTACGCGGCTCCTCCCTCGGGGCTGCCTTCCCTCCCCGGCAGCAGAACCGAGGGCTCTGACCTTGCGGTGAGCGCGTTCAGAAATGCGTCTGCTCCAATGGCACGAAGGATCAAATCCCTCCCAGTTACCCGCCTTCTGTCCGCGCTGCTCCGCGATCCAGCTCCCGCGGGGGTGACAGTCGTGACAGAGCAGCAACGGGAGCGCGCAAGGCCAGGAGCGCCCGAGCTGCGGCCGCGGAACACCGGACACGCCTGCTGCCATCACCGCGCTGCCCTGCCCGGCTGCCGGGGGGGTACGTGGGCAGCGCGTTCACGAGGATGGAACTGTGGCAAGGAAGGCTCAACAGGCAAAGCTTGGATTTTAGGATTTAGCATAAGTACTTAGGTTGAAGCATCTTCCATGTTCTAAATCAGATTCTGCCAGATCAGCACTGGGGATTTTTCAAGACAGACCCATCCAAGGCAGTGGCACAGTACTGTGACTTCAGTCTGGTCTAATGATTTTAAGAACATAAAATAAAAGATTACTGAGTCAGACCAGCTTTTGTCTAGCCCTGTAACCTCTCTGCAGCAGCTGAGTTAATGCCTATTATCTGTAAACACCCCACAGTCCCCAAACCCTGTCAGAGATTATAAGAGCTTTCAAAAATAAATCTCACATGGAAACAACTAAGCTTCAATCACAGTTTTGGTGGGCTTCGATTTCATCCTCTCTCATTAGGAGAATTACAAAAGTTCATATGAAACATCACAGGGCTGAATAAATCAAATTTTAAGCAGGTTCTATCCAGAACTGGCTACCCTAAGAGCATGAGGAATGGGAATAAAGAGACGTGGGAGAGCTCCCAGTGCCACTGTTGGTGCTGAAACAGGGGTGTGTGAAAGAAGAAAGTCTCACAACACCATCAGCCAGTGCCTCAATTAAGTAAAAAAACCTAAAACTTTGTTCTCCTAAAATCTAAAGGCTCTGATGATCTCTGTTTAGCTCAAGGATGTAAAGTCCTAACTGACTCCTCCAATTTCCACTGGATAGGACGGGTATTTGTGGTGGGTCTTCCATTGATAAGTGAGGAAATATCAAAGTCTCGTTCTTGAATGAGACACCACATTTTGTAATTGTGGCTCTGACTGTACCAGGGATTATAATAAAAATGTGACAGTTGCTGCAGGTGAAATTGCTTGCTCGCTGCTCTACTGTCTGGCAGAGGGTTTCTTGTCCAGACCCAGCCATGTCAATGACTTCCACATGCATGTCTGTCTTCTTGATGTTAAGCAGAGATCTTGGAGGCATGTAGGTGTGTGCAAAGAGCAGAGTGTAGTGCCGTGGATGGCTTGAGGGTGCTGGAGAATGGATGAGTTGCTCCAAGTGAAACAAAGAGGGAATCAGCCCTCCCTGGTGTAAGCACCCAAACAGAAGTGCCCCCAGAAGGTTGAACAGAACAATGAGGAGTTTCCATTTCACAGCTCTGTTTGGTGACGCGCTGAACAGGACCAAGGGCAGGATGAGAGGGATGAGAAACCGAGGCTCCTGGTGACTGAACAGGGAGAGAAATGCCAAAGGAACAAAATAAAACAGTAGCAATGTTGGACTGCCCTCAGAATGCACCAACAGCCCAGGCGGCCCACGGTAACACCATCTGACCACCATTAACTGATGGACATACTTCCTTAGCATTTTAAAGCCAGCACCAATGGCCAGAATATGTAAGATCCCAAACAGCATGACTCCATTGACTGTAAAATGTGTAACTCGTGGGTGACTTCCGTGCAGTGCAAGATTATGAGGATTAAGATTATAGCTGAGAAAATTGAAGGGGGTTACTACCATTTTCTCATGTAATTGAGCTACTACATCAATTAGGCTGCTCTTGTTAGTGCTGTAGAGGTTGTCTAAGCTCACAGAGGTAAAATAGAAGGTGTCAGCAGTTACAAAAACAATAGCAGTAAAACATGCACATAGAATAAGCTTCAAAAAGTGGTTTATGAGAGTTTTAATGCTCTTTTGAGAGTCAACAATTAAACTGGCCCAGTAAAGGAGGGGCATTAGAGCAAATGCCAGAAAGGTGGGCCTGTTGAAAAACCCAGCAGTTGTTATGACACCTATGAGAGAGCTGCTTGTAGGCTCTGCTGAGCTGCCACTGGACTTTCTTGAAGAAACCAGTACCATGAGAAGAGCAAAGAGGAGTCCTTCGAGTGTGTTGGTAAACGTTCTTGTATAAAATACCAGTGTGACATATGATCCAGCAAGAAGTACCAGCGCTTTCCATGGATCTGCTCCCCAGAAAGGGGCTAATCGATAAACACTATAGTCGAGTGTGAAAGAAAAGATTGTAAAGAGCAGGCGAGGACATACAAGAAGAGTGTAGCTGTTGATGCAACTTGAACAGATGTCCAACTGCTGCAAAGACTTGACCACCCAGTATGTAACTCCGGATGTCATCAATGGGAAAACAACTGTTCTGCAAGGAGAGCTGGAAAGGAACTCCCACGGATAATAGACCTGTAGGTTTAAAATATCTCCTACAAAGGAAGAGAAAAATACATACATAGATAATACAATTTACTCAGTAATTCAGCATTAGGGATACTACTTGGTATAAGACACAATACAGAGCAGCTCCTCAACTTTTGAGACTGGTGGCAACCTTGACATTTTTAGGAGCGTACCATTCATTTTTACAAAGAATCGAGAAGCCTGTCACGGTAATGCGGTTCGAGGCGCCACTCGCTGTGGACAGCACAGCGCAGGAACCCACCCACCCGGCCAGCTCTGCGGACCCTCTCCCGCCCGGCTTGCGGGATCCCTCGGGAACACCCGGCGGTGCGGGACACGGTCCCCTCCAGCCCGCGCGGGGCCGGCCCGTCCCGGCCGCACGCCTTACCTGCCATGACCTCGGGCGCCTGGAAGAACTCGTCGGGGTGCAGGTACCCGCTCTGCGGCAGGAGGCACCAGCCCGCCCGCAGCGCCGCCAGCAGCGCCCACAGCGCCCGCAGCGCCCGCGCCGCCATGCCGGGCCCGCCCTCACACCGCCCGCCAGGGGGCGCGCCGCACACGGGCCAGGCGCCGCAGCGCCAGCCCGGCGCGCATGCGCAGCGCCCCCCCGCCGGCTGACAGTGGCGGAATCCCGGGATCGGCGGGGCTGGGAACGGCTCGGGATTCGCGAGTGCAACCCGAGCTGGGATAAACGGGGCTGGGAACGGCCCGGGATCCGCGAGTGCAACCCCGGCCCGATACCGCAGTGTCAGCCACACCACAGCACGGACTGCCACGGCCAGGCTTGCTTTAAACACCGCCAGGGACGGGGACCCATTCCAGTGGCTAATCACCCTTTCTGTGAATTCCTCCCGATGTCCAACCTGCACTCCCCTGGCACAGTTTAAAAGTATGAATTCTATGAGTCAGTTCTCTCGTCCTGTCACTGCCTGGGAGAAGAGCAGGTTACACCCTCGTGTCAGGGAGTTGTAGAATGGGATAAGGTCACCCTGCAGCCTCCTCCAGGCTAAACACCCCCAGCCTCCTCAGCCGCTCTTCCAGGCACTTGTGCTCCAGACTCTTCTCTGGGTATTTAACGTCACTTTAACGTCAGCACTTTAACGTCCCAGCACTTTAACGTCATTCCTGAATTAAGGGGCTCAGAACTGGACACAGCACTCAAGGTGTGGCCTCACCAGGGCCAAGTGCAGAGGGACAATCACTGCCCTGGACCTGCTGGCCACACAATTTCTGTCACAGGCCAGACAGAATGCCACTGGCCTTCCTGGCCACCTGGGCACACACTGGCTCATGTTCAGCCACTGTTTCATAATTGACCAAAAGCACAAGGAGAAGAAACAGCGGGGACCGCAGCTGGGCACAGCTTGCTAGCAGTCATGGGTTTGAGTGCTGGGCACGGCGTCACTGCTCCCTGCACAGACACACTCACCCCACCGGGCACAGCTGGGGGCTAGGATCGGTCTGTGGCCCACTCCAGCCCCCGTAACTGGGAGCAGTGGAACAGTGGGCAGTCAAGGGGAAAGGCAAATATTCATGTTCCAAAAAAGCAGTAGTTTAGCTACCAGGCTGGAGTCTAGTTAAAGTGTGATTACTTCTCATGTTTATTTGCTATTTTCACTTATTTACATGATTACTATCTGGCTTTACCCGGTTTTTATTACACCAAATGTCTGTTCATCCCAGGATCATGAGGTGGTCTCTACAGTCAGGAGGACAGTGCCTGCCAGCAGCACAGCAACATCTGTGGTTAGCGCAGCTATGGATAAAAATAAAACCCGAATGCTATAGCCAGTAGAAATGGCTACTCAGAAGTGAAGTACTTTGTTTCACCTACAGCAAATACAAGTTTCATGCACAGATTCTCAGGATAGCCCTGTGTGGAAGGAGGACAGCCATAAGGTTCTTGATGAAGGCTGCATCAAATTAAAGATCACAGAACATTTCTGTCCAGCTATGAGAGCACTGTGGAAAGTAACAAGCTCAGTGGATGGTCACATTTGACTATGTTCTTTTCTCTGTCAAAGGGTAGCCCCCCTTCCAGTCTCCTTGGGCTTCTCTTTCATCCAGTGACTTTGGAAATCTCCCCTACTTTCTTCTGCTGGAAGGTAGAAGACTTTGTCCGTGGCAGAAACTGGACTGTCTCTGTTCACAGCCTGTCCATACTCTGTGCACTTACCTCTGTGGCAGCGGAGCTCAGGAGAAACAGGTAAACCAGGGATGTGGAGTCTGAACATAACCAGCCAGAAGGGGGCTAGAGAGAGGATTCACTAGACAAGATTTTTGATATTGCCTTCCAAGAAATTCTTCTACAGGTCAGAAACCCAGTATCCATCTAACAGTTCTTGGGAATCCCGGGTGGTTCAATATCAGCAACAATGGCAGAAATACTCCAGTTTGAGACTGATCTTGTAAACTATGTTGATACTGTTTTGCTGGTTTCTGCCCCAAATTCTACCCCTTCCACACAGACAGGGGCAGCTTCCAGCCCCACCCCGCTCCCTGACGAGCAGATGCTGTTGGCACTTGCCCTGCAAAGAGGCAGGAAGAGGCATTCACGTGGTAGCACAGCACATTATTCAAACAGCAGCTTTTCTGAAGAGAAGGTGGCAGGGCAGAGGTGGCCTGGAAGTTCCCATTTGGACCATGCTAGTCCAAGCTTTGCATCTGACATAAAACAAGCAGGGGAAGGACAGCAGCCATGAGTGAGTACTGTGTTATCTTATTACCTGCCCCAGAGCACTGGGGTGTTTGCATCCCTTCAAGGGACTCAATATATTCACTCCCCAGCCATTCTGTATATGTTCTTCTCTCTTCTACTGGCACAATCTCAACAGTAGAATCCTTAAAAATCAAGTCTTTTCCCTGAAAAGCTGAAGAATCAAACATTTTGAATCCATTTCCATTGCTGCTGTTTCCAAAGTAGACCTGAAAATAATGAAAAATTCTCAGTATTTTGCAAGATGAAATGCCATGTTCCTGTCATACAACCTGAAAGATAACAGGAACCGTTTTGTAAATGAAAAATTCATACACAATAGCAGAATCTCTCTTATGCGTTTGCTTTTAGACGCTCCAGTAGATCAGATACAGAATTCTGCCACTGGCAATTACAGGAACAGCATTTGTGATTTTGTTTTTTCAGTTACTATCTGGAAAAAGAGCTGTAGTTTTTAAAAAATTCTCCTGCCTAAATACTGTTATGCAATATAGGGCTTGGCTGCCCAGGAGTTACAGACGTGACTGAAGCCTAGCATAGAGATATTGCTCAGTCTTGCTTTTCAACTAAGTAACTTCATGATGGAGAAGAAGGAACCTCGCTGTGGCAGCCGGGCACACTCTGCCTGCATGGTTTACCATGTACATGGGTCCATCATAAACAAACCAAGGAAAATTCCAGAATGGAAAAGCGTTAACATGTATTCTGTTTCTTGTAGACCTCAGTGTAACACAGAAACAGGGGAAAGTCATGGGAAAACAGGTTAAGCTCCAGGGAAATTACTACTGCAATCAGTGTCTGGGCAAAAAGTTGCAATTCCTTGTGCACCAGGGTGGTTTTACTGGGTGAGTTATATGGGTTGCATTTTACCTTCTCTGTCACACTCCCAACAGCGCTGTGCACTGTGCACATGCTGCCATGATGCAAGATATGGCAGCATGGTCCTGTTGTCTATCCTTGGACTGCATTAGCTCCTATAGACTCTCCCCAAAAATAGATGGATTATTAGTACCTGGGCTCTGTCCAGTAGCCCATATAGAGCAAAAACGTTGATATCTGGGTGAACCATAACGGCCTGAGCTGGCACCTGAGCCAGGTGACAATCGGCAAACTGGGTGACTTCAGCACGGGCACCATTTGGACACAGTAACTGGAAATCACTTGACTTCAAGTTTTGGGCCCAACTATCAGTGTTTTTACCTGAAAAAGATAAACTGGTCATTGTCAAGCAATGAATACTTTACAGCAAGAAAAAAAATTGAATTATAATAAAGAGACATGTAAAACTAAGTACCATCTGTGTTCTCAAACACTGTTGAGTGCTTCACAAAGGCCACATCCCCAGAATCCTCTGCCAGACACCTAAAGGAAGTCAAAGATATAAACTCAATTCAAAGTATCTTTATGTGAACCACATTTTTTTAATAACTCATAGGTTTAGAATGCAATTTTTTTACAGGCATTCCTGCAAATGAATGTACTGGACTCAAAGTTAGTAAGAAAAACCAGAGGAATTAAGCATCTTGGATGGAGAGAAAAGCAACATCTTTGCAATATAAAAAAAAATTATTCTGACTTACAAATTTCAAGAGTGGAATAGAGTAGAAAAAATGTATTAAAAGCAGTGTGAAAAACAACAAAGAAGACCAGTATTAGATGAGTAAAGAAATAGAAGATCTATTATTTGATAGTCAGTGCAGCATTTGCAGCCCTGTACATTGGAGATCTCTAGTTAATCTAACTGAAATTTCTAAGGGTATTGTTCCAGAACTAAGTTCAGTTTCCTCTAATTTTCTGAAGCAGAAGCAGCCCAACATGCCAAGGAACCCTAAAACCAACTCCTCTCCTATGTAGGTTATTCTGTAAGTGTTTTCAAGAAGCATTTCCTAAAACAAAATAATTAAATCCACCAATGAAATAGATGTAAAGCTGTAACTGCGCATGACTTATGTAGCACAAAATGCAAGGGACAGTTATTACTGGTAACAGGTACCAAAAATACATGTTACAATTGCACCTGGTTTAACATCAGCAGTTCTAATCAAAGGTTTTACCACAATGTGGATGACACTGTCACACAGAGAACGAGGACTCAGTGGGGCTGTTTAATGCATTTCCCCATCAGAAAAAGCTGTTTCTAACACATTTTTCACTACTTTGTGCAGTTTAATTTGCCCCAGGCAGTGGGATATACACAAACTCAATGGACTCTCACACCCCTAGTCAAGTTAGTCTGATGGCAGTGGGATATACACAAACTCAATGGACTCTCACACCCCTAGTCAAGTTAGTCTGATGACAGCCAGAGTTATAGGAATCTGGAAATCTGAATTTTAAGTTCATCTCAATCACCTTCCATAAGTCATTCTTCTTTCAGAGGGGATCACCTAAATGTCACAGATAGACCTACCCCTACCTTGTAGAAGACTGTGATCCTCCATTTTTTCACCCAAATTCTACCCTTTTAAATACTTAAAACTTCCCACATCACTCAATGAATTAAGCACCTTCTCTATTAAAAAGAAAAAGTGATCTCCATATAAAGTTTGACTGTATGGGCACTATTACCAAATGCACAACCTTAGAATTATGAGCAAGGCTGATGCAGCCTGTAACAGCATTTGTTGCTCATTCATCTGGTGACTGGGAGCTGGGTCTGTTAATCCATGAAGTACAGCAGAGGATGTGGAGTTTGCCTGCAAGGCATGTACCCAGCAGAGCAGCTGGACTCAACTAAATAGATTTGCAAAAAGTAGTTATCCAAGTCTAACACTTCAATATTTACCAGGCAGCTGCTGTTGAAGTCTCCTCCCCTGAAGGAAAAAGGCGGCTTTCTGCCAGCTGTTACATGCATCATTACCTTCCGAGGTGAAGGGCAGGAAAAGGAAGTGCTTGTTCCAGATCTAAGAGTTTGGGTATGGCCCCATCTGTACATGCTCACTGTTACACAAAGTACTTGTTCCATTTTATACTATTTCCCCCCCTGTATTTTTAATATACTTTGTTTTGAAGAGGATTTGGTAACTGAACATTGGCCATAGCATAGGTACAGAAATCTACTTTCAGCTACAGACACCAATGAATTAGAGTAGTGCAGACACACTCCAGGCTCCCTGTCATGAGCCTGTCACTCTCTACACGGACTTATAGCAACCAGATCCTGGCTACTGTGTGCCTGCTTCCCTGCTAGAGCTCCCTATGGATGACCAGAGAGGCAGACTCCCTGTCCCACTAGATTAAAGCACGACTGGAGACCAAGCACAATCTACTTGGTCCCTACAAGGTGGGTGCTCTGCACACACACATGGGTTGGGCTATTGGTCACCTGGCTGTCTGCAAGGCAGCTGGCAAAGGCTGGGACATGAGCCAGCGTAATGCCTTGTGTCACTCCTGCATTGGTAAGGACACCTGGGGACACATGGCCCACCTCATTTACAGCACCTGCTGCAGCAACAACAACCTCTGTTTGCTGACTGGGGTGAGAACCAGGTGCTCCTTGCACTTTGGCAGGCTGACACACTAAACCACAACCGTAGGTATCAGTTACCTGAAGGCTCCGCTGTAGCTGTAATAACGTTCTTGGCTACTTGCACTGCATTTGTTGTTTCCACTCTCATCTCCAATGCACAGTTGACAGAGTTTTGCTGGGTAATTGTCCTGCTCAGCTGAGGGCACACAGCTGGCAGAGAAAAACTCACTCACAGCTGGAGACAGATAAAACCAACATAAGGAGTGAAAAGTGTGGGCTCTTCACAAAAAAAGGCAGGTACTAGAACACTAGAAGTACAATGCTTTACTGGAATTCACAAACTAGAACTTCTAAAATATTTTCAGAGCACTATTTAGCTGACTATGTAATGAAACCAAAGAGCTTCCTGGAAGATAGATAAGAAGTAGGCAATCAAAATTAGAATCTGGAGTTCTGTGTTCATAGATCCTTTTCTTGTTGTGCTACATTGTTTCATCACCTAATGCAGTTTGAAAATAAATGCAATAAAATCCTGAACAGGGGCACAGGGATGCATCATGTATTGCTTGGGATAATGGGGTGTGCTGGGGGAGCAGTCAGGAAAGCAAAAGTTCTCCTCTGACATCTGTTGCAAGCTCTGAGCTCCCAGTGTTAAAAGGACATGGACATTCTAGAGCAAATACAGTGGAAGGCCAGTAGGATGCTCAGAGGGATGAAGCACAACTTGCATTTACCAGGCTGAGAGCTGGGTTTGGTCAGCCTGGAGATAAGACAACTAACATTGTATTGCTATCTTAATTTACACAGTGGGTTTTTCAGAAAGACAGAGCCAGATCCTTCTCAGGGATGCAGAGCAAAAGGAGGAGAAGCAACAGACCAAAGTTATGAGAAGGAAAATTCTGATTAGATATAAGAAAATAAATCCTTTGTTCCAAGAATGGTCAAAGAGTGGTACAGGGTCCAGAGAGGTTGTGTGTAATCTCTGTCCTAGGAGTTACTCAGAACCTGCCTGGAGACAGCCCTGAGCAATATGAACTCCCAGACCTTCAAGAAGTTGGTTGGACTAGATGACCTCAAACAGTCCCTTCCAACCTAAATTAGCCAATGATTTTATGATAAAGGAAAGGAATACTTTTGTGTTAGATGTAACATTCTCAGTTAGACCCCTCCACTAGTCCACACTGGTGGCAAACTTACATTTTCAAATTATATTAAAAACACAACCCCTTCACAAACAGGTATGACTAAGATACAGCTATTACTTCCCTAATTAAAGTTTATCATTAGACTATTACTACATTTTTGATATGTAATACTGTTGCCTTACCTTGAGGAATATTACAGTCTCTGTTCTTAATAATCCCCCTCTTAATTAGTACACCAATGGGAATATTCCATCCAGCATTTCTCCCCAGCCCTGTGTGGCAGGACTTCTTCCCTCTCAGGTCATTGATGGCGAATGCATTGGACACATTTCGTTTCACTAACACCACAGCATAGTATCCATTGCTGCTGTCATCAGCTTGTAGGAAAAAAAAACCACATCACATTACAGTTTCCCTTAAGCATTCCCACAGCTTAGTGATCATCTATGGATCCATTACACTCATCTGGTGGCAACTTCAATTGCACCAATAACCTGCTAGTCAGGCAGTATGGATGTACATGTAATTACCCTTCACTTTGACTCCCACACACTGCTGCATTCACCTATGGTCTGTAAGCTGGCACTGCTACACACCTGAGCTGAATAATCTACAGAGGAGATGATGAAAGTGTTCTTGTTCCCACCAGCTCTTATAAATACATCCCTCTGAAAAACAATGTTTGGAGCATAAGTAACTTAGCAAATTTGCTTCAGGAAGTTATGTTTATGTGAAAACTTCAAACCAGCTTTAAAACTTTGATGAGTTTTGCAGCAAATTTAGATTCTGCCTTAGTGACAGTGTAGACACAAGCCCTCTTTTAATCAGTGACTCTGAAGCAGTCACACTGACAGGAAGAATTTGATTCTAACTACAATCTACTGTGCAATTTCTGTGGTTTTGCTTCTCTTAAAAATATTTTGACTTTGTGAATACTAACCTTTTCCACTGAAAATATTTTTCTTTCAGAATTCAAAAAACAAATGAAGAGGTACAAGACTCAAAACTGCCAAAGACTCAACCTGGTTCTGCAGCAGGACAGACAAAAGTTGCCTCTCTGTAGAAGCTCATCTCATATCCTCCTCTATCCATGATGTGATGGTAATAATTGTTATTTCCTTTGAAAACAGCTTTCCCAGCAGGGCTGGGAACAAAGGACTGTGCTTTTAGTGCTGTTTTCAAACAACCTGGAAAACTAAGGTGTCTATTTATGTTTCTAGACCTTCTTACCAGAGTAACTTTCTCCAGCAGCTGGTACAAGGCCATATGTCTTCCCAGCTGTGTAAATATCAGCTCCACCCAGAACTACAACATCATTTTCCTTTTCCTGAAAAATAAAAGAAAATATAGGATTTCTGTGAAAAAACCCAGCAGGTACTTTCCCTGTTACAATGATGGGGACCTTTATGGTCACACCTGTGGCACCTTGAAGGGAAAGTCTTACAGCAAAAGACCATCCCACTGCTAAAGAAAACCTCCCAAATGTGCATAAAGCATCATCAGTGAAACAGGGACAGGAGATTTCACACACAGAGGCTTGAGTTAGATGGGAAACAGTGCCCTTACCACAGTCAAAGATCGTCAGGGTCAAGCTCATCCATATCATCTGAGCTACAGATTATCTCCTTGGAATCCAGTGTTCCTACTGGTCACCAAAGCGAGTGCACTTATCTAACCCCACCTACCCAGCAGAGAGCAGCTTCTGTTCATTTGGTTTATGGCACAAGGATTGTAGCAGCCTACCTGGATCATCTGCATGCACTCTTCCTTTGTCGCGGCTGAAATACACTGAATTTCTGGCTTCAAATTCTTTTTCCTAAAGGCAACAGCCATTTCACCACATTTCCAAATCTCCTCAGTGGATACAACACACCAGTTCAGGCTTTCTGGCAATGCTGCACAAAATTGAAAAGCAAATACTACATTCACTTTCTTTGCAATAGACAAGGAGGCATCACACTGCCCACTGTCACTTATGTTCCACACGTTATTGAAAATATTTGCTTCTGTGTTGCTCCCCATCCCTCCAGCTCAGACTTACACTTGATCAGGAACCAGGGCATTCCCTGATAAGCAATTACGATCACACTGCAAACCTCTCCATAGCAAAGGAACAATTCCTACAATTACTGACCATTAAGCCCAGCCATGATGTGTTAGTTGAGTGCAGAGAAAAGCCACCCTGAACACAGGCTTCCTCACAGTGACAGTCACGGAGCAATGTCCAGAAGAGACAAGTCAGGAAGATGAGGGGCTTTGCCACAACACAGAGCATGTCTGGGAAGCTCAGTTGCCAGGATTTTTAAGCTTCTTAAGGCAGGGATTCTTATAACCTATGTTTCTGACTTTCCCAGAATGCCTATTAAGTAATTTCTACTTTCTTCTGATAGCAGGAAAGACCATAATACTTCAATAAAGAGCAACTGAGGGTTCCTTTGGCTTATGGAGGAAATCCTCTGCTAGGAATCCATTCATCCATTTTTATAGACTACCTGAAGATTAGTTCAGCAGCACATTATTATTTCCCCTTGTCAGAAGGTAAGAAATTAAGTACCAGGTGGGAGTAGCAGCTTACCAGATTAATGTCTCTAACACACCAGAAAGAGTAGAAAATGCCTGCATCTTATAACAAATCGGGCCAATTTGCACAGGAAAATGTTCTGCAACGCAATATTGTTCTAGGTAAAAAAGTGACCTTTGCCCATGCTCCCAGATCAGACTGGCATCTTGCCATAACCCTCCAAGAGTGAGAAGAAAATAAAGCAGAATCAAGATGATCTGTGTTATCAGCTATCTTTTTTCTTGGCTATAAATAGGAATCTACAGACAACTTACTGTTGGGGTTGCAGCTTACAGCTTGCAAGGCACGGAGATACTCATCACCTAGCCATGCTTGGTAATTCTGAGCTGTGATTGCAACAAGTTCTATGGTGGCATCTCGGAACAGAAGATTTTGGGCACCGTAGGCTGCAGAGTCAAACATCTGAAACTTGGTGCCCACTCCATTAAATCTTTGCTGTAATGTCAAAAAAGAAAGAAGCACCTGTCACACATCCCTGTATCTGGGATGTGTGAGATCCCCTTCAAACCCCACAGAGCCAAAGGTGCTCAGTTTTCAGTTTGGTTAGACTGGTGGGAGAACCCTTCTGAAAGGCAAAGTAGCAATGAAGAAACAGTCTCCCACCTGTCCCTGGTTTAGGAGCTGGAAGAGGGCTGTCCCATCTGTGTCAGGCCGCACAACCACGGCCCGAGCGGGGACTCGGGCCAGGTGGCAGCTCCTCCACTCTGTCACCTCAGCTCTTCTGCCATCGCTGCACAGCAGCTGGAAGTCCCGAGAGCGGAGCCGCTGGGCCCAGGAAGAAAGGCTTCTCCCTGAAATCACACAGGATGTGCTTAAGGAACAGACATCAGATGGGGCTGATGCTTCTGGCTCCAAGCCACCTCTAAGCCTCACTTGCACATGTGGAGCAGAACACACATCTCCTGAGCAGCTCTGAACTATTCCTGACTGCACAGCATATCCTGTGCATCTTTGTGGTCCTTTGAGACTGCACTGAGCTGTACTGGGGTCTGCAGCAGTATCAAGAGCATCCCTAGTTCAGAATCACGTATAGTATTTTTGGTTTGGTTTTTTTTCCCCAAGGTCAGACAGGTCCATGATATTAAAGCAATGTTATGCTGAAGGTAGTTTTCACACAGTGCCAGATAGGGCAGGTTAACTGTCTCCTAGTCTCCACCAAATCCCTTAGCAGGCTGAAGCAATTTAATAGCCCAGGTCTATATAACAAAAGTTTTCTGCTGTTGAAGCTCTCTTTCCAGAAGCAGCTTAAGATTCTCCCTTTCACCTTTACTGAAACTATCAAGCATGTAAATCTCTATCTCCTGGCGCACACCTCAGAGGGTGCATCTGTTTTCACTATTACAGCAGGTTGTTTCTGATTCCTCAATTCAAAATACATCAAACATTTGATATTATACTGTCATTACAGACACCGTATTTCAGACCCTGCAGCCATTATTCAACAAGCTTCAGGATTACTCACCATCTGTATATTCAGGCACTGTGCTGTGCTTCACAAAAGCGACATCTCCATCATTTTCAGCCAAACACCTATTAAATATAAATCCAACCACAAAGATGCATTATAAAACCCCTGTGCTCTGGCCACTGCCGGCTGACAGCCGGAGGGCTCTGTGCTCCGTTCCATCAGCCACAGACACTGACCTATTTCCTTGTGCTGAGAGTTTTGCTCAAGGCAGAGACTAGTGGCTGTTAGAGCATGAAGTAAACTATCATTGTCATTTGGCGAACATGAACAACATGTTCAGTGCTGCCTGGGACAAACGCCATGACCTCTGTCCAGGACAGTTCTGTGTCTAAGGCAGTCACACAATCCTTTGGGGACTACACAGGGAGGAGCAAGTGTTTCTCATAAGCAAATTCTGCCCTTGTTAATACTATGACTTGGAGGCTGGGAGATGCAACACAGCACACAGATGGAAAAGAGGAAAATAAAGATTGGTGTGCAAAAATGGAGGGCAGAACAACACAGTAATTCAGTGCAGCTGAGGTGGGATGACTGAAATAGCCAAGTAGGGCAGCGGTTCAGCTCTCAGGCTCCAAGGATCATCAGGTTTTACTAGTAAAGCCTGCTGAAACACTCAGATTGTGTCAACAGCTGCTGGACAAAGCAAACAGCAGTGGGCTTTCCCTGCCCAATATATGTGCTAAATATCCATTTTATTTTAATATTCAGTTATTAATACCTGAAATAATGGGTTAAGAATCACTTTTGTTCAGTCAGCGTAAAAGCATGGCTATCCTAACAAAACTACAGATTTTCTGACAAGATCAACTGGAAGCTCTGTAGGTTCATTTTCCTGTCAGTGAGGCCTGGACGTGATGACTATGTAGAGGGTACAGCAATAAAAAATTTGACAAAGATATGATTTTTACCTGAAAGCCCCACTGTAGTCATAGTATTGCTCTTGGGAATTTTGTTCACATTTGTGCTGTCCTTCTGAGTCCCCTTTGCAAAGCTGACAGAGGGACTTGGGATAGTTCACACCATTTGCTCCAGGAACACAGCTTGCACTGAAATAGTCACTTACAGCTAAATTCAAAATTAGAATGAGACATTTTTAGCAATGAATAAACAAGATCCTACAATTTCATTTTAACACATCCACACAGTACATCTCTAAAAAGACTTGGAAGGCACAAGTTATTTCCTTCTTAAAAGATGGTTTTCAAGTTTAAAAGTCAAAACACTGCAGCCTTCATCAGACCTACATTAGCTCTATTCCATTGTACAAGGCACATCAAAGTCAAAGAACAAAAGAGCAGCTGAATCACACATTTCTGTACACACACACAGGGTTCCGAGAGCATTGCTTAAGAGATCTTTGCCCTGTAACTCTTGCCTTTTGGGAGGTCACATGCCATTGCTGCCAGGTGCCCAGTGGCAGTGAGGTACCCCACGGGCACATCCCAGCCCGCAGTCCTGTTGATGCCTGTGTGACAGGAGCGCACACCCTTCAAGCTGTTGATGGTGATGTTGGAGCTCTTCTTTACCACAGCCACAGCATAATAGGAAGTTCCAATCTCTGCAGCATAGGAAGGAAGAGAAGCAACCTAAGTAGCCTCACAGCAGCATTACAGTGACAGACACTGATTTTTGGCCTCTAGTGCCTTCCCTACGCACAAGCAAGTCACTGTTCACATCTGTGGTGACAACCTGCCTACTGTGAATCAATGTACCCTGGAACTTTTTCAGTGTGAATTGTCTTAGTCCACAGGCAATCTGCTCTAACTTTGGAGGTCACTGTGCTTTGAAAGGGATTTTCCTTGCTGGAAGAAGTTTTCTACTACTCTAAATACGTTTGGATTGAATTGAAACCAATATAATTTATTCCCCAGTTGATATTAATTTTGTTACAGCAGAGTCAACTGATGTCTCTGGAGCATCACAGCTGATTTCATTCTCTTTATTTTGCAGTTTAATGTAACTCAGAGTCAAGAGTTGATGGTTTGAAGTGACCATAAGGTCATTCAACCTGACTTTATTTAGATCAGAAATCATTACATTTCTTTCACTTTTCTCTGATTTGAGCCCACAGCCTGACTAATGGAGATAGCCAGCCTCTGGATCCTGAGGCCCATTTGATTTTGAGAAGCCAAAGTACAGGTCCCTCACTAGAGTGTTTAAGGGGATGGGGAGGCTGCTGCAGCCGATCCAAGATCCTGTGGACTTAGCCCAACAGCCACTTCTGAGGATGCCTTTGGCCAGGTGACACTGAGACCCAGCTACAATCCCCACTCAGCTCCATCTCACAATAGAGTGATGGGACACCACTGCAAGCAAACTGCATCCAGAGCTCTCCCTTCCCTTGCATCTCAACGGTATGTGGGGCATCATCCAGTTCTAAACTACCCAAATGTGCTGATACTGAGCCCTTAGTCAGGATAAGTCACCACTAAATTATTGTCTCTGCCTTGACAGGAACTCAAAGCTTAAGGTCACCCAAACAAGGACCAGAATCTAGAATTTCCTCTCTTCCGGCAGGTAATCATATACACTAGTAAAAACAAAATCTAATTATTCTAACGTATGGGACAGAGAGATAAACCTAATAATTTATGGTTTGCAATTCATTAATCTGAAAAGTATGGAACAGAGAACACAGTAAACAGAGAGACAGTAAAAAACAAACAAAAAACAACCCAAAAAACTTATTACAGAAACAGCTATTCTGACCCAAATGCTTCAGGACAGACTCAGCCACAGTCCTGTTTCCCCAAAGAGTCTGTTACAGGCGGGAGCAGCCTAGAGGGAACCTGACCACTACCTACTGCTTAGAGTCTTCAAGAGGACTCCAAATAAAATGCAAACAGTAAATACAAGCTTTTTCTTACGCATTTTAAGTAATCTAAAAGGTGTTTAGTCAGAATATACCTTGATCATATACTTCTCCAACCACAGGTTTTAGACCATGCTCCCTTCCAGCCTGGAAAATCAAACGGCCATCCAGGGTCACGGCATCTGCCAAGTCATCCTGTGCAGACACGAGGGCAGAATATACATTAAAGCTTAATTATCAGTATTTATCAACAACCAGAGTATCCATGCATTTAGAAGAGGCCCCTTAACCTGCATTTGCGTGTTTTCTTTTTTCCAGTTATTTGAAGGGCACCCAAATTTCTGAACAACAATTGCCAAGAGGGAGTTTGGACCTTCCAAACTGCCTTCTTTCAGAAGCAATGCAGAAACCAGCCCTGCACCATGATGGCTTCACTAGTCTTAAAGAGTCCAAAGGAACCTTAGAATGGATCCTGCAGCTCCGTGCAGGATATTAAGGCCCAGCAATTTGAAGTTTCATTCATCTCTGTAGCTAGTGCCCCAAAGCTTGAAGATTTAAATAAAGTATATATATTTTTAGATCGTACACAGATAAAAATAATAGTTCAAAATAATATCTCTTGGGGCTACAAAACCTGAATGCCAAAGTGCACTCCAAAGCACCCTTAAAGCCTGCTGGCTTGTAGCTCAGCACACAGCCAGACACACATTTTGTGAGCAGGGGAGCAGGTGGCAATGGATTCCTGAGCAGGAGGAAAGTATCTAAAAAGACTGTTCAAATTGGGAGAATACAGATCTGAGGCATCCACTTTGGGGCAGGTGTCCAACAACACTGCATATTTTCTGTTGACTGTAACACCAAGCTGGCTGGGATCCTGCTACAGCTGCAGGATGCTCTGGATAGCACAGGATGGGACTTTCCCAGCAGCAAGGCCAGGAGAACTGTACACAGCTCTGGCCAGCAGAGCCAGCTCCCACTGAACCTATGGGAGCCAGGAGAGGGCATTTCACACAGAGACAAGATACTGCCGAGAAAATAATCAGCAGTGTGACATTTTGCATTTGTAAGCTGATTCCAAGTTTCTTATCAGTTTGCTTAACCTCTAGTTTGGCACTGGAAGGGGTAATTTAGTTTCTCCATCCCTTGGGAGCTTGCAAAGCACTGGTCAGGGGAGGGCTAGGACTGCCTAGCACACCACAGCAACTTGCCGCAGGCTGAACCACATAAAGAGCTTGAACATCTTTTAAGTGATCGTGTGAGAGCACAGGTAATATGTTATGTTGACATCTAAACCAGATTTGAAATTGCCATGTAATTTGAAATCTTTTAGTTGTTTGACTTGAAGGAGAAAAAAGTTGATATTCATTAATTAGCTGAAACAATAGATGTCCTGAGAGTTGCTTCTCATGAATTTGAGCTGAACAAATCCAAGGGAACCTGAAGTGGACTTGGGGTTGGGAGCTATTTGCATCTGAAAGAACAGACACAATCTTTCTGGAATAACTAGATATGATACTCCACTGGTGAGGGTCAGAGCACAAGACAGTTTAGGAATCAAATACAGCCTGTTGTTTAGGAGGGACACCTGACAGTGAGAAGAGAAGGAGCGGAGGTGGGAGTTAGAAGGATCTTACCCTCAAGAAAAACAAAATGAGCTTCTAGAATTGGTGGTGAACAGAAAGTAGAGCAGTTAAAATGGAAGGGTGCCACAGAAGTCATGAGGTATGTTATGTGGCCATATTTTCACAGGAAATAGCACTTTTCTGAAACTCTGAGCTGTGTTTAGCCATACAGCCTCTGATAAATAGCTTCTGTAAAAATAGCACAGCAAGACAAAAACAGTCTATTATCATATCTAACATGAATTAGCTTTCAGGCTACAGACCTCTCCTTTAAATACAATTATTGCTGAGGCGACATATCAACAGCAGTGTGAGCATTTTATGTTTTTTTGCAGCAAGCATTGCCAATAAATTTAGCAAAAGCATGGGACTCACAATTTTTTAATAAGTCTACACATGATGGTAATACTCTATTCACTATTTTCAGAAGAAGTTTATTTCTATATGTCACAACATTTGAGAATTACCTACATAAGTGTTTTAAAGACCTGCTGAAAATCAGCTCTGTTCACATTAAATATTGTCAGGTTCCCTAGTTAAATATTTAGGTATTTCTTAATTTTTACACACCTTCAATCAAAAAGGTTTTTTCCTTTATCCATATGCTAACACATTCACAGGTCTAAGTCCAAGTTATGCAGTGTTACAAAACAGCATCTGCCTCTTCAGCCAGTATATCCTGCTCCCTTCTTGGCCTCAAAGATCAGAGTTCAGTGCAGATGCCAACTCAGGGGTTCCACACAGTCTAACACAGAGTAGGCCAGCTTGAATATTTAGTAGATGATTAGCACAAGGAATAAAAACCAAAAAAAACCAAAAAACAAAAAAACCCAAAAAACACACAAAAAACAAAAAACAAAAAACCAAAACAAAACAAAACAAAACCAAAAAAACCCAAAAAAACCCCCAAACAAACAACAAAAAAAACCACAAAAAAAACCCTCTCAAGGACAAAGTCTTTTTTTGAAACCTTACAGTGAAAATTCATTTTTTCAGAAAGCAACTTACTCATGCTGTCTGCCTGCCTGCTACTTCCAAAGGCTTGCAAATGCAATTCTGTGAGCTCTATTTCAGAAGCAGACACTCGTCAGCCCTTCAAATGATCTGCTTTGCAGAGTCTAACAGGTCCCTCTGTGCAATGCAGCAATCACCCAGGTGGTTTTGGGAAGATCTGACATTAGAATGTCCTGTCTAATCCCAAGGTAAAATCCACATCTGTATCAGTATCTGGTCTCAGCATTCTTCAATACTGTTTTGACTCCCTTGCTCAAGAACAGAATTTATCAAGAGGCAATGAGGTAGTTTCAGGAGTCAGACAACCATTCTGCTTGATTGACAAAAATTACAAGATAACAATTTTTGAAATCTGTTCCTTTTTTCTGACCACACAATCATCTGCCTCATCTTCCTTCAAACTATTCTCTCACATCTCCTTTCCTTGCTCTGAACCTCTTGTCCTTGACAGGCTGCATCTCCTCCACAAAAAACTGATTCTTGGGCATACCTACAGAGAATACACAAAGAACACTATTTATAGACACAGCTCTCCCTTCCCCCACACTCTGCCAGTGAAGACAACCATGATTACCTGCCTCCACACTTCTTCCAATATCTGCTTTTTACTTCCTACTCCCTCCAAAGGAAGGAATTATTTTGCATACATCATTTCGCAAATCCACAAGTTCATGGTCTTTAAAACCTTCCCCAGAGGCATGCTCTTTTTGGAAACTGAGCACACTCCAGGCAGCTGAATTAATACAACTTAATACAGGTTTGCCCTTTGCTCACCCCACTTGCTACTTTGCCTCTCCCTTGTACTCAGTATTGGGAGATTTGATTTGATTTCACTCAGCTCATCTGTTTATATCGCAATTTCCATGACAGGACCCTGAAATGGGAGTTTGATCCAGAGTTTATCAAAATACAATCTACTTAGAGGCTAAGCAGCACAGCTTTAACTACTGTCTGCATCTTATAGCTCCATCCCTTCTTAAATATCTGCTAAATAAATCTGACACAATTCCCAAATCAAAGATTAGTATTTGGGAGGAATTATTTAAGACCTTTGCTGTGTTCCTAATGACTGGCCACACGTGAGCAGCCAAGCAGATGACATGGCACCATCCTGACATTCAAGTTCATATCCATACTTTTATACCTTTTTTAAAAAAGATATGCCTTGATTTTGCCTGGATGGTGAGACACTCACCAAAGTGTTGTGCACCTTGCCAGGGGATTAATATTAGGCGCATGAAGAAATTAAACTAATGACACTACTGTCACTCACAGCTCACCTTGATCATCTGAGTACAGTTAGCAGCTGACCCCCCAGCAGTACACTCCAGGGGGGGAAGGAGGCCAGCCTCACTAAAGGCCTTGCTCATGCCATTACACTTGGAAAGTTCTTGCTCTGAGACTGTGCACCACCGGACACGCTCCAGGCCGAGAGCTGCAAACACAACACCAAGAGAAAATATTATAAAACACATCAGAGCTTACCATTTAGAGGTTCTCCAAGAGCCAAATTTTCATTCTGCTTCTCCCTCCTAAACAGAAAAAAATCAGGGCTCACTTCACTGTGAGTCCTTAGAGATGATTCCTACTTTCATTCCCATTAACATGAATACTGAAAATTTTTTTGGACTGATCACAAGATCAGACTCAGATACTGAAATCTAGTGGCATTTGCTTCTGACATAAGAAATACAGGTACCATGCAATATGTCAGGGCATCCACACTGTTCTAAACACCTTGCAGAACACATCATCTCAATCAAGTCAAAAGCATTTGAAATTATTTAAAATGATAAGCTACAAAACCAAAGAGACTCTCCAAAGACAACTCTTGTCTCAAGTATTGCGGTTAGTACCTGGAGTCCTGCCCCAGTCCTTATTGGTCTGAATAAAAAAGCGACCTTAGGTGCTCAAAAGCCCTGCCACTAGGCTTATTATGAAAACTAGAAAAGTAAGTTTGGCCCTTCAAAACAGTCTTTCATTTGAGATTGTAACCACAGTCAGGAAAAGGGGAGGGCAGAGCCATGAATGAAAAGACTCAAGTTTAGTAGTGGAGATTTCCATTAATTAGTAAAGAAAGGTGCCTTTCAGTGGCCCCAAATGCCACCCTCCCAAGTGCCAAAGCTACAAACACTTGGTTGCTTTTGTAAGGAGATGTCATCGTGCGCAGACGGTGCGGTGAAATGGAAACACAAGCATGGGTTACTCTGATAAACAGGCACGGATCATTTTTGTAAGCAGGAACACAACATGCCACTGCTTTTCTACAATTTCCATTTTTAAGCTGGAGTCTGCTGTAAACCATTTATCATGTGGTTTTCTAATACCTCTAACTGGCCGTCTACTTCCCCCCCAGTGCCACGCAGCTGAGATGCCACATCTGACTGTGCAAGCTAAAAATGACTCCGTTAGTGCCCGATAGTGCTCCGTGCACATTTTCTGACTTAGTGGCTGCAGACTAAACAAGACTGTTGATGCCAAAAGATCCAATACTTAAACAGTGGGTTTGGCTTGCTGTTCCTCTGCAACACAGAGCCAACTCTACTGCTGTCAACAAACATTAAATCAGACTTGGAAAGCTTACAGAAAGTTTTCATAGCAGCATGTGTCAATAGAGGGAGAAACAACTGCCCACCTCTGAGTTGCAGGAATTCTGCAACCAAGATGGTTGGGAGAAAGGCATAACAGGTCATGGAAAAACACACCTCACAGAAACTTTACATTTGTTAACACCTCATCTGTTGGGGTGAAATTTTCACCATTAATTCCTTGGGACTGGAAGAAGCAGCCTGTTTTTCATTTTGGAGTTTTCTTTTTATAAACATAAGCAAGCAGAAATTAAATTAGGGAGTCAGCATCTCAGTATGTATGTATGCTGAGTGCCATTTTTCAACCTCAGCCTTATTTTAGATATAGACACACAGGAGTTAAGGCACGAACTATATGAAGAAATCATTAGCCATACACCTGAAACAAAGTTCATTTAGTTCTATATTTCAGCCAAAATAGCGAAACAGCATGAATCTGTTGGTTTTTTCCTCACTCATGAAAAAGATGTATTTATTGGTCCCTTTCCAAATTGCTGAAATTTGTTGTTAGAGGAAAGTCAGATCCGGGCAATGTCCTGGCTCCTTCCTTACAAGTTAGTCCATCTGAAGTGGGCTTGAGCACAGACAAGGCCTGCAGTTAACCTCTCTTCCTACTGCCAAGGGAAACTAGTTTAAAATATCAGGTCAGTGTCTGAACCCAAGTTTATTCTTAATTTTGGCCCTTCTGTATATCAGTAGATAAAGCTCGAAATGGCAGAAGTTGGCAACTTCCATTTGAAATATGATCAGGGTCCTAAACACACTTATAAACTATCACTGACAAACATACCAGTAATTCTTCAAAGTAATGGTACCACATTGTATAACACCTTATCACATGGTTATTTATACAGCTACTCTTACACCATCAAGGCCTTTCAACAGAAACAATGGGGAGAAAAAATAAGAAGAAACTAGTACCATTTCTTTTCTGAAGAACTAAAGAGTGCTTCAGAAACAGCACCTACACCTCTGGTGAAAATAAAAGCATTCACCACTACAATTTGGGAGTGACAGAAGAAAGCCAACATGATGTTGCACAGAGCACAAATAAGTGGCATAAAGCAATTATTTATATTTTTACAAAGTAAGTGTCATAGAACTGCTCACTATTGTGAGAAACTTGACACCACTGAACCAGAAATTGATTCAGTGCTGATGAAATATATTTGACACCAATGAGTCAAGATACATACACGGTGTTCAATACAGCCTTTTCTACTGCCTTTCTGTTATTTCCCTTCTCTTTATTTCCTGGCCATATGAGATTGGCTTTGAAGTGGTTCTAGTTTCCTTCTGCTCTCTCACATCACACAGAGGTCCCATGCCACAGCAAAAGCTTTTGGAGGACACTTACCAGCATGAAAGAAGAGAAGACAGAAGACATTCCTGGAGCTCTTCATGGTGAAAATTTTGGGATCTGTGATTTCTTCAGCCTTCAGAATTACCAGAGATCAAGGCTCCTGCAAGAGTGCTCTCTCCAGCCTGGTCTCAGGTGAAAATCAGCTGCATTCAATTGCCGATGCACTTTGTTCAACAACGTACCTTGCTTACCTTGGCACACGTCACCTCGTCAATGACTACTGGAAATGAAAGTATGC
This sequence comes from Orthonyx spaldingii, assembly GCA_013397795.1. Taxonomy (NCBI): domain Eukaryota; kingdom Metazoa; phylum Chordata; class Aves; order Passeriformes; family Orthonychidae; genus Orthonyx; species Orthonyx spaldingii. The sequence goes on along the minus strand of VZTJ01004161.1, from coordinate 796,993 downwards.
CTCTCTTCACACTGCCTCTACACTTGGAAAAAAAAATCAGACCTGGAAATTGCAAAATATCTGAGGTACCAATGAGGTCGCTCCTGCTTTGGCACCGCCCACAGACTTCATTCAATAAACTGCTACACACCGGCACACAGGGGTGGGGCAGGGCTGTGGAACCACATCCTCACTGTAAATATGAGATCTTTGTATTCCCTATACATGGGGCTCAGGAAGTAAAAGGAGATTCAAGGTAAGCAGTTTATCTGGCAGAGCAGACAGTCACTTGATGCCACATTCTCAGCATTGTCACAAATTTCATAAAGCCATAACCAAAAGCCCAGGCTCTACAACAGCAAAGCCTATACACTCTACAGGTGGTACAGCACACGCTAAGTGCACATTTCCTGAAATTTAAAAGCAAGTGCTATAAAATAGCTGAATTATTCTTTTTTTAAGGTTTAAGAGAAGGCTAGGAAGGATTCTCTCTCTCAGAAAGAGTCAAAACTGCTGACAGTAGCTCTGTTAAAAGCTGCTGTGAATTTTAGTGTAACTTTCACAGAGCAACACTCATTTGTGCTGCCCTTTTCTTCATTTCTCATTAGTCAATGAACTGTAGCTGCCTGTAATACTTTGTTTAGACAAAGCCATTGAGTGCTGCTTTACTCTGCTGCCATTTCTCAGCTCAGCACCCAGCTCCCAGAAACAGAAGGGCTGTGTCCCATGAGTCCTCACACCCAGGGAGAGCATGAGTCACACAGCTTTGTGCATCCCCCAGCAGCCTGCACAGCTAGGAGTGTGGCAGGATGATTCGAGCACTCATCAGCTACCTGACTGCAGTCTGGCACGATGCTAGCTCTAACCCTTACTAGCGCCTGTAAGACAACAGCTGAGTCAATTAAATGCTATTTCAAGTTTAGAATTTCAAAGAAATAGATAATGATCCCTCCAGACCTTCTTCCCAGACAAAACCTTATGGCTGAACTCTGATTCTTGGCTGCCTAGACCATATGGAATTAATCGTCCCTTTGCTGTCTTAAGTGTTAAAGAATAACCTGGTGCCACTGGAGTATTTCCAAATGTCCTCAAGGTCCCATTCCTTGGATCCTTCCTGTGCCCTTCCTACTGGCCAGATTAACATCTGAAGCCCTCTCTCCCTGATGTTTGTAGAAGGGCTTACATTCACACACAGATGACAAGACCGATGCACAGTCCCAGCGCCAGTTGCTTAAGACTGCAAGGGCAGGATTAATAAGACATGAATCTGGTACCAGGGCTCTCCTGTGGTTCTTCTAGTCCTCTGTGGGAAAGGTTCTGAAGGCAGAGGAGCAGCCTTTTGGCACGGGAGGTCTATTCCAAACACAACCCCCTCTAAACAATCACACAAGCACAGTTCATCAGAATTTAGATAATTTTCCTATTTTATTCTTACCTCTATGAGCATCTGTGCCTTAAGGAGATATTAAATTTCTTAACCTAGTTTTCAGCACTATTTAGCAAAAATGCCCACAAGGAAATAATATAACAATAATAATAGAGAGTGGCAAATACTTCACCAAGCATGTGTCTGTATAGCAATTACAAATAGTTGGGTTATCAGGCTGGAAGAAAACTCCCAATGCCTTCACTGGGCCAGCAAAAGAGTGGTAATGCATCAGTATGATGCCATTTGAATTTCCTAATTACTCTAGTTGTTAAATTAGAAGCCTTGAGCAAAGTACATGTATTGTAAAACATAACTCTAAAATACAGAAAAGTGTACCCAAGAATCAAAGATATATCAGCACCTGATGCTGGAAAAATGAGACCCAGAGAAACACTATGTAATGCAAAATCCTGACAATTACACAAGATAGGACAACAAAGGAGCATCAGGGCTCTGAGTCAACTTTTTCTGCCAGTGCTCAAAGGCAACATCGGAAACAAACAAAACCAAAAATGCAAAGCAAATACTCCAGAGTCTTTTGGGTTTTCTTGATCCAAAACTTGTTTTCACCCCAGCATGCCAATTGTGCAAGGTAATTGCTGTGGACTTCAGTCTGAGTGGAGTATTTGGTGATACCTGGCTACTATATGACAAGTGCTGGGGCAAAGTTCAGTGACAGTTACTCAGACACTCCAATATATGAAAGAGCAATTCCTCACAGACCTACTCAGCTGAACAGGGCTCTTTCTGATGGGTTAAAAAAAGAGGTAAAAATAAGTGTACACAATACAGAGATCTCAGATGTGTTTGCAGATTTGATAGAGATTCATATCCTTCTATGTTTTTTAGAGTTGGTCTTTAAAGACATCTCACAAGACACCTCAAATAATCAGTCACTTTCAAAGAGGGAGACAATACACTTCTAGCTCCCTTAAAAATTTATGACATTATAGATCAAAAGCTGCATCAATCCAGTACACCATGCACTTTCATGGGCAGGAATTCTCAGAAAGGCAGCACATCTGATTTCCCAAGTCTTGAAAAACAGGAACTCTTTTGGGCCATGCACCAGCAGCTTTCACCTTCTGTAAGCCTCATTAGCATTCCACATAACACCAGCAATAATTGTGTCACAAGTTTAAACCTGCTTTTAATGCAGTCACTTTACTAGCCCCAATGTGGTCACCAGTGTTTCTCTAAACACATCATTTTCATTTACAGTCTCAGTCAATTCTTCTAAAGTGCTACAACACCTATATTCATCATAATTAAAAACACACTTGACAAATATATTGTACAATAAAGTTTATTAGCTGTTCTCCTCTTTCTAACAAATGGAATGGATAGTGTTGATTATTCTTTACAAACCAAAGCTGATTTGGTTGTGTGACTGCCCCATGACTGCCATAAGTACATCCATCTCAAAAACAATCAGCTGCAAACAAGCAATGGCAGGTACCAAATAATAGGGAATTAGAGAATTTCATTATTGAAGGTTTTGGTACAACATATTCATAACATTCAGCACAGAACTTTGTGCATTGCAAATGGAAGATCTTGTGCCTGTGCAGTCCGAGACGAACATGTACAGAAAAAAAATATATTGTTGACTCTGAATCTCCCTTTGGTTAAGACATGCATATTACAAAGGGGACGGGGGAAGACAAACACCTGAAATTCCGTAGAAAAGAGGAGAACTTGCATGTATTTTTTCCTTGTACTAATATTCCCTGGACTTCATGCCCAGCCATCACAGCCCATTTGATTTTTCCATGATTAAGGAACGTAAATTCTAATTTGTTTTTTAATTTTTATTCAAAACAAAAAGCTAGGAGTAGGTGGTAAAAGAAAAATATATATTTTATATATATATATTTATAGGTGTGCGCAACTATGTAAAGAAAATAATTCCCATAGTTACAGAGTTTAGTTAAAGAAAGTTTAATATATATATATTTATTATAACAAAATAGGCAGTTATTGTGGGTAAAATATTCATTAAAATCTGACCCCTAAGAACACACACAATTTTAGGCTATGAATCATTCTCTCATTGCCCTAATGACCATCTCTGCAGCTGTTTTCTGAATTACTGCCAATGGAAATTTGGCATTCCTCTGAAAAATACAAGGTTTCCTAGCACCTAAACGTATTTTTAGGCTCAAAAAGTGTGATGACCATTATCTATAAAGAATTTCTGTAACACACTATAAATAGTGTTTCATGAGGAAGATTAAAAACATTACACATCTTTGTCCCTAGCAATTTTATTGGCAAAAAATGAAAAAATAGATTATAAGAATATCCATATGAAATTATGAAAATGAATATCCCTTTAGGAGTAGTAATGGGACTTAATGAAAATGCTAACTCAAAATTTGAAGGTTTCTCTCTAACTGCCTGAAAGAAAAAAAGATACTGTGACAATAGGGTTGAACTCAGAAAATAAAACCTGAAATTGATTGCCCTGACCAAACCATGCTATTAAAGTTAAGCGTGCAAAGTTACTCATAATTTACAACTTCCTTGAATACAACTTTTCTTTCAATTGTTATGAAATTTTAAAAGAATGTCTATAAAGCTTTTTCGAAAAATCTTTGAAAGTTACTTTCCCTTAAACATTAAGGAATTTTACCAAGCACTTCCCTCCCACCCCCACCCTAAACTAATAGCTGGTCAGGCCATTCCACTGTCATGTTTGAAAAATGGCAAACCAACAACACACAATAATACAAATTATTTAAACTAAGAGAGACACCAAATGTAAAGCATTATGGGAACTGCAGAATGTGATGGTTAGGGTATGAACCACGCTGGAAAGAACTAGAGGCAGGCTCCACTGGAAGGGCTTAAGAGTCGTCAGATGTAGTAGGTGATGTCAGTTAGAAAATGGAAAATAAAAATCTGTTTTCATAATTTTTCCTTTGCTGGAACCCAGATGTAAGGACCAGACTGTTCCTCTATGATCTGTTTCACTTGGTTGTAGATTTCTTCCAGTGTGTCTCCCTGGACAATAGCTGCAAAACACAATGTGGCAATCAGCAATCATCCCTCCTCGCTCCGTGCAGAAACCAAGCTGCTCCATGCCAAGCTGCTCCTTCCCCTCAGAGTGCCAGGAGGATTTCTGATTGCCGAAGCAACAGACACCCATGGACATTCCTGGATTCTGTGCTGGAATGAAGCACAGAGTGGTACTGCAGGACACACAAAGCGCTTCCTTGGGGACAGGAAGGGGCTTCCACTGTCCTACCAAGTACATACATAAAACTGAGGAGTTTTTTAACCTTTTCCTAGCCACATGTTCCAATTTAGCTGAGTCAATTCACATCCTCCAGTATTCTTTGGGCCCAACTTTCATTTGTGTTTCCAACACAAAGCAAGACAGTGCAGGGCTATGTCCTCAGGCTGGTGAATTCCTCAGCTCGATCCTGAAGGTGCATTGCAAGGCCAGCTGGCCTTGGGATGTTTACCTGCTAGTTCTACCCTTGCTTTTGGCTAAAAAGAGGAGGAACTCTTACTTGTTTTCCAGTTTGTTGTCCAGACAACAGATCAAGTTTTATAGAAATGAGGCTTCCTTATACAGTTAAAAGTGCAATCTATACTCATTCCTATGGTGTTAGTTGATATATTTTTGCCAAGGGTAGAAAGTAATTAGAAATGAGCCAATATGGATGTGTTCTGATATATCAGAATAAAGTATGGTCTCATGAAAATGAAGATGAAGTTTGAGCTTTTCTTACCGACACTTCAGCCTGGAAGAGCAATCACTGTGAGATAGCAACTTCTTTTTAATTAGGTTCACAATCTCAGTTCAATAATCCAAGAAGTAAAGTTTAGCATGAAAGACAGTTTTGGAGGCAGGTCAGACTCGCTATTCTGTGCATTAATAGAGTACTGCTGCTTCTGAGCTTTGCCTTCATGCAATTAGTTCCCTTTTATTCCTACCATGCCATTCTCATATCATAAAAATTTTTTCCCTATCTGCAGCCCAATGCTGTACTGTGGGAGGAGGCTGCTCCATTGTTATGGGCCAACTATAATGTTCACAGCACAACAGAGCATTAGAAAGAACTGAAATGTCTTTGCAACATAAGCCCCAGTATCTTCTCTCCAGTTAAGTTCAACCACAGGTCTTCCACACCTCAAAAACCTCAAAGCTGCAAAAGATGTGCTTTTCATGTGCTTCAAGAAAAGTTAGAAGTCTGTAGAAACTGAACCTGCTGATGAAGTTGATTCATACACAGGATGTGGTATTTTTCCACAGGTTAGGGAACACTCACACTTTCTGTTTTACCAACTGAGTCACATGGGTGGCAGCCTCCAAATTGTAACTGGGATCTGTAATGGCTTCAAGTATCTCAAACAGATTCAGAAAAGCATTTCTGGCTTGAACTGGATTATCAAGGAGAGAAGTCTGACCATCTTCCTTTGTCAACAAGCCTTATACTCTGGAGAAAAATCATGGATCTAAACATTAGAGCACTCAAAAAGTCTTTTAGGTTTTTGAAACATCATGATTTATGTCCCTTAATTTCTTGGAAAAGTGTCCTATATAATGCCCTGAGATAGAGTGGGTAATACCAGCTACTAACTAAATATTTAATTGATATGTATTAAAATAAACTCATGCATTTTCTGAACAGCAAACCTGACACACTTGCAAGCCATTTGGTAAGGGACTCTATAATAGGAGAATTTTCAATATATGTTGAGAGTCCCATAACTTTCTGGGTGCAGACAGAGAGCTGTGGGAAGAGCAAGGTACAGTCTTGGGATAAACTGACAACTGGGTAGCACAAAATGCAGAGAATAAGGCAGCAGGAATACTGGGCAGGGAATCTCTTGGTTCTTCTATCTTCCTCCTCTGTGAAGCCACCACCCCATCCTGTGTCTCTGCCCAGCTGGAGCAGATTGCTGCACTCACAGCTCTGCCCACATAAGACATGGGAGAAGAAACTGGACAAAGGAGTCATGTCACAGAAAAGAAGTAAATGGGGCAGCAAACACTAAAACACTGCAAAAAAGAACATATGGGAAAGGAAAGGAGAAATTATCTATCAGGGTAGGAGTAGTAAAGGTTCATTTCAAGGCTCCCGAAGGTCATGACCTGACCAACCTCCCTGTGTTAGAAGCCACAATGCAAAGAATGAGCACAGTTTGAGTGACTGCAGCCCATCCCTTGCTGTTACAATGAGGCCCATGGCATGCACAAATTTGATTCTCTAAGTACCATAATGCTGTAATGTTCAATTTTCAGAGGCTTCATTTACCATTATGCTTGATCATCTTCCCAATTTAAAAAAAAAAAGAAAGGTAATTAACAATTTCCTACAAGCAGCTTTGCTGAGCATTTCAGGTCTGCAAATAAAAGCTTTAAGTGTACAAGACACTAACAAAGCAAACATCTGCATCTCAATATCCAGGAAAATGGTAGAAAGTTTTACAGTTTTTAAAACCTCAATTAAGCTCCCAGTAAATTTTTGGGTACATTAAATTAATTGATCATAGTGAAATCAGTGTAGAGACAGTAAGATAGCTCTATACCTCAAAGTAATCACAGATCATCTGAAAAACAAAGCTCACTATCTCAGTGGTTAGGCAACTACTATTTTTACAGCAAGTAATAAAATTTCAACTCTGGCGAGTGAACAGTCACAAGCAAAACACACCTGTGAAGTGTTCAGTAAATTCTTGCTCCAGTTTCATGGCTCTCTCAAATGTCTTCCTGGCTTGCTCTTCTGTTAAGCGTTTATTCATTTCCCTGAAAGTGAAAACATTACACCTTTTTTAAACTACTATCAAATACCTGGAGTGTTTGAAGTTTTAAACTGTTGTTTGAATACTAATCCTAAAAACAGGGTTAACCCTAAAGACACCGAGCAAAGACTGTAGTGGAAATGAGCTGTTCTGGCATTATGTTGCATGGAATTTAACACAATGACATTCATTCTCAAGCACTTAATTTGGATTAGAAACCCCATCTTCTGCGCATAACTTGAGGTTGGTTTTTCAAATACAGCAGTCTCAAACAATTTAGCCTGAGGTACTTTACTTTTACTCACATAATATTTTCCACCGTTTTGGGTTTAATAAAAATGGAGATTGGGTACAGCTGGGCAATCTGCAACCTTTTGATCGCATTACCAGAAACATCAAGAATGCAATGTTTACCCTAAAAAGTGAGAGAGAAGGGAAAATGTAACTAAGCAAAGTTTAAGTCACAAGTAGCATAGCATAACAATCTAGAAGAGAAAACATGTCCCCACTGAAAACAACAAAATTAGAGTATTTGATACTGTGATTTCATCACTCTGACACAAGGTCCCCCAATCTTCTCTGTTGGATCACACATCATTTGAGATGTTCTTGACCCTTCTTCCTTCCTTCCTTTCTTCATCACAGGTTGCAGCCCAATCAGCAATACAGAATCATATAGTGGAACCCCTGGACTTCAACCACACCATCAAAATTTCTTATTTGGCTTTGTTTTGGTACTAATTTGAGGATGCTTTAGGGAGGTGGCCATGTCACAGATGCAGTTTAGAGAGGGGCCAGATGTCTTAACTGGCATACCTGAGGGAGTGACTACCCCCGCTGGCAGGGAAATACGCCACCACCATATTAAGTAATTCCACCAACACTACTCTTAATTAGTTAATGATCTATGTATGTGAGCTAGGCTAATTAGCCTATAATTCCAATTATTTCTTCTATATTCTCTTTAAATAGGAGGGCACAATATGGTTGATCTTTTCCCACAATTTAATCATGATGCTTTCATTATTCCAAAGCTTCATTATTTTCCTAAGTGCATCTGTGACAATATGCTTTGTTTCTAGTTTTACACAAATTCCTTTAAAAGTCAGAGTGTTCCTAATTCTTGCCATTCTTCTCTTTTCCCTGTCAGCACAGGCATATAATCACCTCAGTAAATGAAAGTAAGTGGCACTGATTTACCTTTTCTGCTACTTCTCGCACTGATTGGACACTTGTTCCATAAAGATGATTATTGTACTGGCCAGCTTCAATGAATTTGTGATCCTGAATATCCTTCTCCATTTGCTCTCGAGAAGTGACAAAATGGTAATCACGTCCATCCACCTCATAATCTCGTTTTGGTCTAGTAGTATCTTTAAACATAAACCAGTAGTTTTTAAAGCAAAACAAAAAACAGTGACTTTTTTCCCTGCAATACCCAAAAAGTCTCCCATTTAAACTGCAAAACTTCACAAAGAGATTGACAATATTAAGATAGGTCTACAAAGTTTAAAAAATATATTAACTTTTTTTTAAACTCAACTTACAGAGGATGTATATAAAAAATTAAGAGAAAGATATGATTTAAAATTGTTTTAGTATTTGCTGAGACTTACGTGGAACACATGAGCCAAATTTGTCTGGAAACTCTGAGATCAGGTCATCATTTATTCTGTCTTTCATGGGTCCCAAAACAATCACAGGTCGAGTGTAACTGACTATTAAACATAAAGGAATAACATCAGTTACATTTCATATGATTGTTAACTTTTAAAAGCTCATCAAAATAAGTTTTCTAACATAGCAATGATTTTAATACTTAAAAGAATATGTACTTCTAAAGAGAATAAAAACACATTGAAGAACATAAATCAGGTAACACCAGAGTCATAGTAAGATGTTAGACTTTCACTCTCAAATCAGCATCCTCAGTGATTGAAAATGAGTCTTAAATTATGAAGCCTTTGGAAAAAAAACCCTTTTCACAAAGTAACATCCTAAATTCAAATGGAAAAAGGAAAGAGGGGAGGTTTGAAAAGATTTTCAATTCAAAGAGGCACCTAAGCAGCAGCACAGTTCACAAAATTTGTTGTCTCTGTTAGGAGAAGCTTCTTTTCCTCTAAGATCACAATTAAGCACTCACATACAAAATCACTCAACTATAAATAGTTTCTGTAACTAGTAACACCCTTACAAAATTAAGTGTAGTACCTTTTAAAAGTAGTTTAATTATTTATAATAAAGGGGTTTTGGTTGAAAATGAAGCTTAAGCAGATTATTTCTAATCACACTGTAAGAACCATTAAGACAATAATGCCTAAGTATGTTGTCATGATCATGTAATTTCAGCAGTACAAATTTTAATTTTAGGTTCAATCTCTCTGCACAAATAAGTACCAATTAATTAAAGTCTGGCCTATTAAATATATTTTAATTTGACTCAGAGCTATTTCCTTTCCACTATATTACTATATTCATAAGAGGAATGTCTTGAATCCATTAACTATCAACTTATTAATTAAATAACAAATATCTTTGCTGTTTCTCCTTTTGTGAGCCCCTCTGGTGAGGGGGCACACACAGGCCAGCAGCTGCTCCTGTGAGGGTGACAAAACTCCAGTTTCCTACTTTAGGTATAATTTACTTTACATCAAAGGGGCTACCACTTCCCAATTTCTAGTAGGGTCTTAATTCAAGCATTTCTCATCCATGATTTTATTTGGCATCTTGCAATATTTCAGATTATATAAGTAATATAGTCTATATTAGCCTTGTATAACAATTTTTACTCCTTCTGGAAGATTACTGATAAATCAGAGCCTTTGCATGATTACCAAGTCAAAATGGAAAGTCTATGCAGGTGTATGTGCCACAGTGCTGTTAAAAACAACTTGGCCATGCCACTCACTGCAGGAAATCAAAAATGAAATCTTGGCATTCAAAATTCCTGTTAATACATGATGTATATTTACTTTGACTGCCACCTTATTTATAGGTAACAGATAACAAGCATTCCCAAAAGACATTCCTTTCATCAGAATAATTTACAAGTATATGAGCTATGTATCAAATAATGTAAATCAACTGTTAGCACCTGTGCTAGTGATAGGGCGCACTAAAAATTCTGTGTCTATATTCACACAGTGAATCACAGTCAAGACCAAGGTGAAAAGACACAAAACCATTCCACTGGAAATCAGTGAAAAGCACTTTTTTTTAAATGCAAGTGTGAGAAAATATTTTCTCCTATTGATTTCCATTTCATTAAATTTTACTTTTTTCTGGAAAAAGTCCCTTGGCAATTATTAACTAAATTAGCCATGTAAGATGACCATACAGAAATGGGAGACTGTTTAGAGGCATTTCAATTAAAGGTGGTAAATAGACAAGTAACCTATTCACATGCTTTTTGCTGTGACAAACAGTGAGACTGCTAAAGCAACATGAAAGAGAAGAAAACTATAATTTCTGAGGTTCTCACTGACAAAACTGATAAGCACACTGTATTTTCCTTCCACAATATAAACCACACAAGAAATTATTGAAGTAGCACACCTTTGGATTTTGCACTGAATAGTGCAGAGATTTTATTTAATAATTTATGCCTTTATGATTTATTCATTTGAATAACAGTAAGTTATAAGTTAAAAAGGGTGAAGAAGTTTATCATGGTGCTCAGTACATAAGGGCACACGAAGCATTCTAATAATTCAGATTATTTTATATTGAACGAGATCTACAAACCTTCTTGTTGATTGACTGGTTCATATGACAACACATATTCCTCCTGGCCACCTTAAATGTAAAGGCAAAGACATATCAATGTATTTTTTTCCTAAAGCAACATATTTCAACTGAGTCATTCCATGGACTATAACGATACAGACATGGCTCAGCAATATGCATTACGATGATACTGATGAGGGACATCTTTCAAGAGCGATGAATTATAAAACTCACAAAGCTAAGCCAAACATCGAGCTTTAAAGCATAAGACACAGACAGTATCAATAACTTCCTGGTGTACGTTGGCATGTCAAGCTGACATCAAGCACAAGAAGAATTCCCAAGCATTCCTGAGATGCTGCTCCCCACGAGCCCTGGATGAAAGGCATGCGTGCTGTCATTCACTGCTAGAGGCAATGCCACCCACATCGGGAACTTTCCCCATACTCTAAAGCCAGCATTTACAACAACATTTTTCCATGTTTATACATGGCTGACAGCCACGTATGTCAAGGTGTACAGATCTTCCATTAACTTTATCATGAACTGGCATTTATATAAACATCTTCAGCCACTCTAATTCTACCAAAAAAGATATGACTTTATATACTAAACAATTACTATTTTATCAATTAATTTTTAAAGACAAAGTTGAAAGCAAAGAATGCTTTGGATTGTTCTCAGCTCCAAGGAAGCACATTAGCAGTGAATGAAACTAAAATAACTGAATCTTGAATTTTGACAGCTGTAGGCTTTTTAAATGTTAGTGAAAGCATCTGAAATATACCTCAGTTGCCATCTCTCTAAAAGATTACTTCTAGTCTAACATATCTCTAAGTAAAATTTCTTTCAATGAAATAACTAAAAATTCTGAAGATACAAACTCGAATTATATGCCATTGCTTTGAACTGAAGAAAGTACAGTCCTCCAATATTTCACTTGTCTAATTTTGGAACATTCTTTGATGTTCATAAGCTATACTTAAAACAGGCAAAGAAACACACCAAAGCTACACCACAGTTGTGTAGAAACAGATGGCAGATGAAGGCTTTTATAAATTCCTATATTGCTTCTATATATCTATTCTCTATTTCAAAGCAAATACCACTGATATTTTAAATCTAAATTTTACCATTTCATTAACAGAAATATTTCTCTTATTTTGCAATAAATTTGCACTCAAACTGTCCTACAACAATACATGAAGGAAGATTTTAATTTCTTAAATTGTTGCAAGTGAGGAATACCTTAAGACAGACACAAAACCATGCAACCTGTACATTTTAATATCTCAAAAAGTTACTCATGCAAATGGATTTTAGAAGGACAGTATATACTTTCAGAACCCTTTTTAGGCTAGGGAGAGGAATAGGGAATCATTAGCTATCAACTCATCTATGAAAGATCCAGCTTACATATAATTAGATACTTCTTTAGAGAAGTCACATTGCTATAAGATCAAAGATTAGTTATGCAAACTACTAAAGAGATAAGAACAAGTAAAAAGCATCCCCTGATTGAGGGCAAAAAGTATATATTGTCACTGCTTTTCAATACTTTGAAAAAATTTATATTAACGGAATGAACCTTTTGAACAACCATACTCATCTGTAATCAAGATAACTTTCATATTAGACAGCAGTAAGAAGAAATTAAGAGAATATTTTAATAAAAAGTGCTCAGAATTGTACATCAAGATAAGTAAATCCATGACATTTGTAACAAAATCATGGCTTCTCAAGTAACAATAGATTAAAAACTAACTAGTAGTACCAATAATGAGCTTTAAATGTAAATAAACCAAGCTCTCAGAAAACCTTGGTAGTGAGGGAAGAGAAGAAAGAAACAAATTTATGAAGAAACAGTCATGGTTAGTTTTAATGGTGTGTCATTAAAAATGATTCAAATTTCTGTTTGTCAAAGGCAGCTTCCATATGAGCTCAATTCTGTGTTATTCTCAGGAAACACAGATGCCTCCCTCAATTGGTTTCTTTTCAATTACAGTCTGCAACACCATCAGCATTTTGCATACATGTATATATATTCTTTCCTTCAGTGTAATCATCTGGAAGAAAATACGTGGCTCATCACCTCTGAAATGATCTACATCTTCCAAACAAATATATCTGTTAATGAACCACCTCCCTTATTATCCTCACATAAATGATGTATTTCTGCAGTGCCCATTACACAGTTAGCAGGCAGCCAGGAGCTGAGCAGTGAACCATTGCATGACTTTTGCTGTTCCTCCTTTTCACATTTCTCTTCACATCCTCAACTTTGCTATTGTCCTGCTCTGGTCTATCCTGGCTTCCAGGTCTAGATTTCAGCCTTACTGGGAAGCTGTTCACTGGAAATGAATAGTGGGATTAAAGTTCTTGCTCTGGTTCAGACATGTTAAAGCATAGTAGAGCAGCACCATGCAGCCTATTACCCACCATGAACATGGAGTGCTACTGCAGCTTGGGTAATAGTAAACACTACTGTAGCTTATGCTAGTAGCAAAAGCAAACTGAGTGTGGTATTTAGAAGATACTATGTCTTCAGAGAGAGAGGAAGAGAGAGAAAGAGAGAAAGAGAGAGAGAGAGAGAGAGAGAGAGAACTAGCATGCTGATTTATCAAAACTGACTCCAGCACTGAATATGTGTCGTATGCTTTGAAGACAGTTCATACTAGGCACCCACGCTTGACAAAATAAATAAGCTGAAAGCAAGGGTAAATACATGTTTGCTTATCTGTACTTTCATTGAAGTATATACATATTAAATCTGAGTATCGGTTGTGAAAAACTTTAGATAGTTATGGCATTATTTAACAGATTACACAGTCTGGTTACACTTCCAATATTAAGTCTCAGCTACATATAATTATATTTGCCAGCATTGAATTTACACTTAAATTTAACAGGTCTAGCTAGTATGCGTAATTTAAAAAAAAATAGGAGTAGATTCAAATTCAGTTGAACTAAGAAAATCATAGACAATAATAAAAATATCTATAAAGGAGGTTTGCAGTGCTTCTAGGGAGTTTTTTAAAAACAAAGACATAGAACAATTTGCATTACTCCACCAAATACACAAATACAGATTTCACCTGAAGATGACTGGGAAGTTCTATTTAACATGTAAATACCCAGAAAAGACAGACAAACAAAACCAAAGAAAGAGCTACAAAACAAAGGTTCTAAATAAACAAAGAACTTAAAAACACTTACGGTAACTACTTTCACTATCGCTGGCATTAGAGGTTACATGCTCTGAAATTGCAACACAATGGGAAAAAAATAAGGAACATACACCAATGGCATGAGTCAAACAGAAAGAAAATCGACAAAAAATAATCCAGATGGAAGACAATACTCATATCAAAGTGCTGAAATCAATACATACTGCATATAAAAGTTTTAAGGTACTTCTCATAGCTCTCAGGATCAAGCTTAATTTCATATGAAAGGAATTGATGTTAATAAAAAGAAAAACATTAAATAGCACTTAAAATAAGACTACGAAAAATACACTAATTCACAATTCACATGTAACCCTGAAATTTTTAGGTTTTCACTTCAGGATGAATTTTATTGTGTAAAAATCATGGGGATTATGCATTTCAACTTGTATGCAGGCAATTCATTGATTACATTTAGAGTCTTGTAGTAGAAAATACTGGACTATATTAGAGGAAATACAGTGTAGCATGTAGCATAACTTGCATTAAGTGTGGTAAGGCAGTTTGAAAAATTCTGTGCTGAAAAACAGACTAGAAGCCAATTGTTTATAGAACAGAATCACCTAGAGATATTTCTAGACCACATTACATAGTTTAAACTAGGTATGATCATAACATCATAAAGGTTTCTAAAGTCTTCTGGTCTAGACCAAGAATTCCTTTGAAAGTAGCCATCTCAGAATTGAAAAATGCATGTTACAGCTACTAGAATTTTTACTTCACAATTGAGGCCAGGTACGGAAGTACACTGGGCATTACACGTAATTTCACGAACACTGGGTCTTACAGTTATGCCTTGGGAAGAAATGTTCTCCTTAATGACCCTTAATCACATCCCTTTAGAGATGACTTTTCCTATTGCACAAGTGCCTAACAGTGCATGTGTTTAATATCTGTGACGAAAGCAAGGTCTTGACTTTTTTTATTTGTCATTTTAATACATTTAGTGGTGGGGTGTGTATACACAAACAGATCTGCTAAGAGTGTGCAGCAACTTTTGAATCTTACTGGATTCAAATAGATATACAACAAATGCTTATATGTCATCCACCTAGTCTAAAAGCATCATAAGCATTCAAGTCAGAAAGAAGAACACTCATGGCACTTGTTAAGGAAAAGTTTTGTTTGCTTTAAGTAGCTGTAAACATCAGTTGCCTAGAGAGAGGAGTGAAAACCGTAACTAGTTAAAGTATCACGACAATGGTTGCACTATTACTGTAAAAAGCCATAAGGTTATTCTTAAAGAAATAAAAATACAAGGACAAGATATAAGCAACATTAAAAAATAATCACCAAATTTACAAACACAATACTGTTAAGGACAAACAAGTAAGCACTGGTAAGCTTCTGGAAACAAAAAAAAATCTAATATGACAGTCATGTAAACTTTACATGTTCCTGAAAGCAAAAACTCCAAAAGATTACAAACTAGGAAAAGCTTATGAACCATTTTCAGTCAACCTCCTTATGCCAGTAGAGCACCAATCTCAAAGAGATCTGTCAAAAAACCAAAAAGTAGTAATTTTTCAGATGGAGGTTAAAATAACTTGGGAGTATTTTGATCACTTACTCAGGCCTTTTGATCCCATGTCGTCAGGGACCTCCTGCAGAGTAGTCCCCAGAGGGCAAGCAATAAAAAGACAATCACAAAGAAAATAATTGTCAGTAATATATAAAATTGGCGCTACGACAGGAGACAGTTCCTAGAACATCACAGGGAAAAATAAGTCTATAGAATTTGACTTGACTGGCACATGAAGTGCAATCAGTAATGCAAATGGCAGAGAACACAGTTTGCTTTGAACCTAGTCTGAGTTAGCAAATTTATGCAACTACATTTTGAGAATACACTATTTCTTTAGTGCTGGCAAGAACAATGAAAATCAAAGTAACCTCTCTTCATTAGGAAAATCAAATTAGAATTAATTACCTTGAAGAACCAGTCTAAAGGGACTGATGTGAGAAGCTGGTAAGCTCCATTATACTTTCATCAATTTTGTGCCTTCTCCTCCAAGTCAGAAACAGGAAAGCATCACTGACAGCACTGGAAGGCAGTTATCTCCTCCAATCAGTCAACAGTATTGCCCAGTTTATTTCAAACTGGGATACTCTTGTGTTAAGTTTTATTTTAACAGCAAATAAAAGGTTGCACTGGTTTTGTAGACCGGTTTGCCATTGGCACCACAAGCTCCTCAGCCTGTTGCAGCTCATGAAACTGTCTCCATGGTAACACCCTAGTGCAATCTAGCAGGCCCTTCTACTGTGCTTCGCTCTCCATCGAATGCCACATACTTACGGTCAATATCACTGGTTTCCTGCTCACTCTGGTCCTTGTTCTTGTAGAAGGGAAATTTTCGGGAAAAGAGGTTCTTTTTACGCTTGTCATTGAATGACTGCTGAAGAAGAGAAGGAGGGGCAAAACAAAGGATGTCTAATGTCTGTGTGAACAAAGGCCCAGACCAGCAGCTTTGCGGAAGCTGACTCCTACAACCACATTATGCAGTGCATATCTCAGTTTAACACTTATCTTCTCAGCTCATTAGAAACAGAGATTGGGATCATGACTTTGCTCATACTCTCCAGGTTTCACATGCTTAGTACTGAGAAAACTGGTTCATCCTACAGAGCCTGACCTGTATTTCACAAATTTAGGCTTGCTGTGAGTGTAAAAAAAAAGTGAAAAATTAGGCTGCTGTAAGATGGCCAAACCATAATGAGTCAAAGTCAATTAAATCACTGATATCTCATTTAGGGGTTACAGTATTTACAAAAAAAAAAAAAGCTGAGGCTTTTGCAAACAGCTGATATTATAACAGAAGATCAGAAGTATTTTGCAGTGTTACCGACAACTAAAAAAAAAACCATCCAAAACTTGTATCAATATTTTACTATTGCAATTCATTGCAAGTTCACTGAAAGAAATGACTTTGTGTAAGTCTGCATCCTAACACAAAGATTAACTTTTAAAAGACACAAACCAATTTCATTGGTTTATGGCGGCAATTATGTTTTTCAAGAGTGCATTTATAATTACCATATGAAAACCCCCGTATATCAAGGATCATGTTCAGCAACTTTTGACATTAACTGCTCATGTTGCTGAAGAATTTCTGCATCTCAATTGCTACAAACATTTCTAGAGTTACTTACATAAACTTTTACATCCATGTGAATATAAAATATTATTGTGCTCCTTGTCCAAGTGATGGAGAGCATCAATGCATTTTCATTCCTGTATAGGTATGTCTATAGATAATTAGCACAGATTTTAGCAATATCTGTCATGTCTTCTGCTGCAGACATCATGCAACTACAGCACCTTTGCTTTGCTGTCCCAAGTCAATAAAAAACCTCAAAGTATAAATAAATCAGTAATGTTTTAATTGCAATTATGCCCAGAACTAAAGCTAATACAGCTAACTTGAAGTCAGCAGAAATTTCCCTCCATCTTTAGGCATGAGTGACTCATCTGACCAGTTTTGCCAAGATATAAAATTTGCCATGTTTTTGTCATTTGGTTTGCAGAAAAACCTACAATGGGAAGGATGGCAAAATAGGAAAACACCCAACTTGGTCTTGATACCCTGTGCTGTAAGGGGACTATTTATTTCTAAGCTAAGCAGAGCCTATGTGCAGCAGAAAGTAAGAAAAGCGCCACAGAAACATCTTATAAAAGCTACTATAAAAAATTTTTTAAAAAAGATCATGAATTGAAGTCTCTATTAACAACTGTTTCTAAAATTTGGAGCATGTTAACTTTCAAGAAATTGTTTGTCTTTCTTCAGCCAATGTGAGCTCTATTATATGCAATACAGTTGCAAAAAGGTATATTATCCTTTCTACCAGCATTAAGTATGGAATGAATTACAGTAACAACTAGGGGTCAAATAGAACAAACTTTTTTCAAATGGTGGGCCACATTTTTTGGTACAATTGAAAACTAGCACTTGGCCTTCTTAAGAAGAACATCTATAGTTGTGCTCCTTTGCTACAGTGCAACACAAAAGCTGCATCCTGCTACAGGACTAACAATCCTTCTGGCCATCTGTTTTAATACAGACTTGCTTGGCAATAGCAGATACTGAAACATCCAGTGATATTTTCATTACCAATGTTTTTTTAAAAATTCTTTAACATTACAAGGTGTTAAAGAGGCACATGGTACCATGGGAGCACAAACAGTGACATTGAGCTCTGGAAATAACAATACTGTGCTAAGGAGGAAATCCATAAAACCTATAATTGCCTTGCATCTGTGTTCGACTAAAACTGTTGTTCCACTGTAAAAATTGGTAAATTATCAACCTGACACATAGACAAAAGATCAAGTTTTAAGCCAATCATATGCTTGCAGGAACCATACTTGGCATAGGCAAATTTTTATGTTATAGTCCTCCTGACCTTCTCTAACAGCAGTCATATCTTTGCAAATGATTTCTCACAACCAGGAAGGGTAACGTAAACCACAGAACAAGGTCAACAAAGAAATATGTCCAAAGGAGATCCATCCATACTGTAATGTAAATTCAAAAAGTGGAAGTCTCACATCTATATGATTATTTCATGTGGGCAAGTCCCTCAGTTTGGTAAAAGGAGACAAATGTAATAAAGCTAAAATGGTTCAGTTTAGCTGAGGTGGTGAGAATCTGCAATTTCTAGAGTTAAAAGGAGTGGCTGATTTATTATACTTCATAAAACATAATCAGGTTCTTCAGTATAGTTTAGAAAATATTTTCATAATAATTATTTTCACTTTCTGTACAGCAAGTCTTCCTGAGCTAATATGAAACTTTATATACTGCATGTATAATGGTCAGAGTCAGTTCCATTGCCAAAAAAAAAGGGAAAATAAAAGTAATATTATACTGATTTTGCATAAAAGATGAGCCAAAAGATTACTTTTAAAAGATATCATGATTATAAAAAGCTGGAAGGATTTGCTTATTAGTTGAAAATGCATAGTAATTGCATTAAATTTTTCATAAGCCCACTGGCAATCATTCACAGGCATCATAAGCAGGAATATATTAAATCAGAAGCAGCGCAGAAAATGAGATAAATGTGTATATGAAAGGAACAAACGAATAAAATGTAACCATTTCTGCTCCAGATTTTTTAGCTTTCCTTACAATGAAAGGAACATGGATTTTAATGTTAGCCATCACTAGGGTTATTCTTCAAACTCTTAATGTAGAAATTTTCAAAAGCTGTATCAAATTGATATTTCATCCTGTTCGTGGAGTATTAGCATACACAGACACAGGAAAGCACATGATCCATGAGGACATGTATTGTGCAGTCAGTTTACTGGGAAAAGTATCAACATGACAAATACAGGAGGAATACTTTAAGGAGAAACTCCGATGTTAAAACATTTACAGCTGAAGCAAAAGGTTGTGAACAGTGTAAGTGTGTTTGCAAAATGAAATGTTACTAAAGAAAGAGAACTGCAGTTCTACATCAATGGCAAGCGTAGTTGCTTTTCCACTCAGTATTCCATGCATCTCTTTGGTGCTCTGTTAGTACACAGGGGCTGTGCACCAACTCTGCTATTGTCAAAATGCTACTTCAAACATGTCAGTAATTAACTGTTTGCAGTTTATTGGTAGACAAACTACAAAACCATGCAATTACCTTTCAAAGAACATGGTAACATTTGAAAAACTACTTAATGTAATGAGAATCTCAAGTATTTAAGCCATTCATTATATGACTTCTAAAAAGCAAACTCAAATTACCATGTCAGTTGATAACATTTTATTCCAATACCAAATTACAAATGCACCAAAACAGAAAAATACTGCAAATAATCCAGTGAATCTCCAAGGCAGTACCATAATTGTGCATCAGAAAGTAGATAGAGATATTGATTTCCTTTTAAACAAATACTTATAGGGAAAAACATGACATTTCATTAAAAACTGAAACCTTTGCTATGTAGCAGAAGGATGCATATATGGATTTTAAAGTCTTTATACTTTGCAGTGCTACACTATCGGGCTATAATACTGAAGCCTTAATGTTTTATATATGTGA
The DNA here is from genome assembly GCA_013397795.1 of Orthonyx spaldingii. Taxonomy (NCBI): domain Eukaryota; kingdom Metazoa; phylum Chordata; class Aves; order Passeriformes; family Orthonychidae; genus Orthonyx; species Orthonyx spaldingii. The sequence goes on along the minus strand of VZTJ01004161.1, from coordinate 776,839 downwards.
TTTCTGAAGTTACGCAAATGTAACTGAAATAAATCACTAAAAGACATTTGTGGGATTTACAATAACTAAGCAATGCTACAGCATCAATGCAATTAAAAATATAATCAATATTTAAGAAATAGCTTCTTCAGGAGCTTAAGGCACACTTCAGATCTTTTAAAATGGCAATATATTATTAATTTAGAAGACTCTTATATCTAAAATACATGTGCCTAAGTCTTGAAATTACTAGTCATATACTACTGGTAGAAATGGTAAGGTTGTGGAATTGTTTCTCAAATTTCAGAACAGCCAAAACATTGTAAAAAAGCCTCACCCCAAAAACAATAAACAAATTTGGCTGCTGTGCCATTATGAAACTGCTATAATTTTGGCTACAACATTCCCATTACTACTTAAGTAGCCTCACTGCTTTCTCACCACTCATTCCCATCACATGTACTGGGGCAGGAATCACATATGGTGCAGAGCTGACACTATTCAATACTTGATTAGTATATACAGCTCCTACTACATTACAGTATTAACAAGTATATATATTTCTATGCTAATTCTTAAACAATTTGCAGTGTTTTGGCAATTAAAGTCTGCTTTGGTGCTCTGAATTATTTTATTTCTATTTGACAGAATTTAATCTTTTCACTCAAATCTGAAACTAATTCTCCACACATAAAACCACTGAAAAATGTTACCATTCACAATGCCAGGTGTAACTAGCACTTCGTTAACTCACCCCTTTATCTCCTCTTGTTTTGGAATTGAATTTCACTGTCTTCAAACGGGCTCGTTCTTTTTTCTCAACTCTACCACAAAAACACACACAAAAATGGCACAATCAGCAAAACTCCAGAACTTCAAGTTACTGCTTATTACAACAGAATTATATTGGTGTACCTTTTGTACTATACATTTTATTGCTTATGACACATTCAGGAAATGGAAGCCTGCTAATGGAAAACTGTTATTTCTCAAGTGATGAGCTGTGAGACTATTGGGAGTATTTTGTGGCCATACTTGTTCAATAAATCTGGAGGGTGCAAGAAGGAAACACGACACAGTAAGTGAACAGCCTTAATTATCAATCAACAGCAGATATCAAGATTCAGAGTACCTAAACTCTTATTTGAGTCTCCAGTCTGCCAACAAAACCTCATCTCCATTGGCTCTGGCTATCAAAGAATGATTTTCCAGTTTTCCAGGTTCTGGATATTAAGAATTCATGATTGTGTCATGACTTGAATAAAATTCACTTTGCACCTTTTCATACATAAATGGTCATTAAACCCACACGTAATGTTATTAAACCCACAACCTGCTTACAGTGAGAACAGAGAAGGTGGATGTGGACCACCTTTATTCAACACACAACTCCTAAGGCTAAATAGCGTTTTAATAAACTCCTCATTGAGTAAACGAGAATCCCACTAGAGATTACTTAAAAAACAAAAAGTCAAACAAGTGGCTGATGTGCTACAGAATTAACCACTAAGAGAAAAGCAGATACAATATATGTCTTAAACAGATCAGATGTTTAATAGCAGACATCTCAAAGCCAATAAAGTATGACATACCTCCGTTTGCTTGGGATAACTCCAATTTCATCACTTTCTCCATCTGGAGTTACCTGCCGTGCTTGCCACCATTCATCATCAGAAGCATTAATGACATGGAGAATATCACCAAATTTGAAGTTCAATCCTTGACTCGGAAGGCCACTATCTTTAGTCTTGTCATAATCAAAAAGAGCTCTACATTGAAAAGAAAAAATTAAACATAGAAAAAAAGCAAGAAAAAAACAGGAGAGTATGAATAGAACAAAATATGAAGCAAGCTGCCTGTGCTATTCATAAATGATTGCATCATTCTGACAGGTACTTACAAAAAGGGTGAATACACTCTCTCATACACATGCAGAATATGTAGTAGAGTACCCACACACAGTTCTAAGCTTTAATAAATGAGAAAAAATTTCATCCAGAGCAAACCTCTAGTGCTTTACAAAAGGTCTACAGAAGATGCCTCCTGCAATTCAATGAGTACTTTGCACAGAGCAAGTTACATGTCAGCCAAGGATAAAAAGGCAAGCAAGTATGTGAAGCATACAGCACTGTCAAAAGTTCTATACTGTTTCATATCAAGTTATAAATAGAAATTATTTAGTAATTTAGTACAGTTTAGTATTGTCTTTAAAATAAAAGTCAGTATCCTGCTCACAGGGAGAAAAAATCATATTAGAAATATGATCTGATTACTACTTTGCTACTGTAGTACCCAAAGGCAGAGAACCTTATGCACATTCTTTTGGGAAATTCCTGACCATTTCAAGAGAATCTCATTGTTTTTCCTAAGCTAAGCCTGTTTTCAAATAATAGGCACTCATGATACCTGAACAGTAGCTGCATGCCTATAGTTTTATCAACATTCCCTCTGGCAGCAAGATTGGTTTATGCAAATTCACTCTTACCCTACCCCACATCCATGCCTGCTTTGTACTGACTCCTGTTCCCCTTCTTACTTAGGAAAGCACAGTTGTCTGGAAAGGCACATAGTCCACCACACTATGGAACTGATCTGGTTTACAAGTCATATCTTTTCACTCTTTTGGATCATTTTATACCTGGACAAGTTCCCTGAGGAAATGAAGATATCTGCAGTATGTTTCTCCCTGGCACAGCTGAGGGTTTAATAAGGACATGGAAATGAAAGATGACAGGAGCCTCTTAGCCAATGGCAAGAGATACTCCTAAAATTCTACCTTATAAGGACTCTTCTTTTACATTTGAAAAAAGTTCAAGAACCTCACCTATGTAAATTGTGTTTGTATGACACAGTCCAAAAAGTCCCCATTATTTCATCTGTCAGCTCATGTGTTGTCAGTGCTGCACTTTCTAAACAAGACCTGAATTCAACTTACTTGATTACCAAGCTGTCACAAAGCAGTGCCAACAGATTACAATGTGATGATTTAAAAGGGTCTCATTTTTCTTGTCCAAATTCAGCTTGTTTCTTCATCCCAAACACTGGTCTTACACACCTTCTTCTGCTAGATTTTTCATATCGCAGAAATTTTTAACCTATGTAAGTCATAATGCGTTTGCTCCAAAATGTGAGCTTTGTGAATTTTGCCTTTCTAAAGCACCGAGTGTATTTCTTTGGGATTTGAACTACATTTGTTCATAACCAATAACAAATTGTTTACAGGGAAAGAATTCAAAATATTCTGTTCACCTTCAGCATCTATTGCAAAACCAGAGTTGTTTGAGACACCATGCCTTTCTTGGGCTTTAAATATAAAAAAAACTTTTCCTAAAGGACTAAAGGTTTAAATAAACATTTTTTAATGTCTTCAAAAAGACAGAAATTTTTAAATGGCTTCAAAATATTTCCTCTCCTAATACGAAGTGCCTTATATTTAAAACTGCAATACCATTAAGTTTATAACAAGATTTAGGCTTTCAATTTTGAAATAGCTTGGAGGTTGAAATACCACCTTCCTTAGCAGTGCAACCTACACGATAAGATCTTTTGGGTGAATTCCATAGCATACTTAAGATATCCTGATTATTTTTTTTAAAAATCAGAACTTTTTTTTTTTTTAAATAGCCAAAATATTGCAGGTAAGAAAATGATACAGATAGGAAGCAGTTATTCCTCTACATTTATTCTGCACATTTGCTCAAGAGGCATTCTGAAAAAATATAATTTCATATCTCAAAATAAACTGCACATAATCCAGTATGTACTTTCAATGCAGATTCAAGTTGTATACATTTTCACTGAATTAATTACATGCATCATGAAATTTATTTCCTGAGATTTCTCATTAGCATTCACGCAATGATTTCTACCAGCTCTAGTTTTAACTTCTATTTTTGAGTTTGCATATAAACTTATAAAAGCTGTGAGCTGGGCCTAACAGCATTAACATATATGTTGACTGCATGAGAAAAAATGCTCAAGAGGGAAATGGACGCAGAAATGGATACAATCTTTATTACCAATATGTGCTTTTCCAACTAGATAGATGGTTACAGAACAGTTTTTGCACAATGAAAGGCAGTGTCATCAAACACATTTCCTCTGGTGAAGTCACTTCAAGAAAAATAATTTTATTGGCCAAAAAAAGCTGAAGCTGATGAAGACAGTTTTATAGAAAGATCATTTAGAGTGTCACACAATAGTGACAAAACTATGCAGCTAACATTTATAGGAATACCAGGAACTGCTAATGATCATATAAATTACCTCAAAAGCAAACAGAATTATCAAAAATTTCTTTTGATTCCAAGTGATTAACATGGCTTTTCCTGTATGCCTGGCACATCATCAACCAAGAACTCACTTCACAGCCCAGATGACATATTTATCTACAGGCTGGTATATAAAAAATACTGCTTCTATTAACTCCCTTCATGGAGACTTCTATTACAGATTAAAAATGTCCTGTATACATTTATTTAGTGTAAGTTATAAACACAAATTTACTTAAAAATAAATTTAGTATTCCTGATCAACTACTGCTTTGAATGCAGTCCCATGATATTTACTGCAAAGTTCTATTTAAATTTTAATGGGAAGCCCTAAAAATTATTTTCTAGAGAAAGCACCATGTCCTCCTTTTTATTTCACTTTGTATTACTCAGGAACTAAAGAGCACTAAAAAGGTAACTCAGTTCCTTCATCCACAAGTCTAGAGAAACTGAAGTTGGTTTGCATATTTCATGAGTGTTTATGCTTCAAAGCCAAAAATTTAATGGCTGTGCAACAGTGCCAAATTTTCCAGAATATCTTTTTACCTACCACACTCTTTACTTTTAGTATCATAGGCCATTTACCAAGGTTTTCTTCAACAAACAAAGCAACCAGGGATTTCTGCAGCAAAAGCATCTCCATGTTTCATTTCATTAAATATGAATTAATTTCACCATTTCACAATAAATGAAGGTCAGCTTGTAACAGAGGTTCTCTTTTTTCTGAATTTTTGGGAAGTTATTTAAAACTTAATGTTTGAACTCTCAGAATAACATAGAGATGGCCCAACTAAACTGCAGGCAAATACACTTAGCTTGCTACTAATACCAGATCATATTTTTCCAAAGGATTTAGTTAAAATTTCCTAGTCCTTTTAAAACTGCTACGTTTCTTCAACTTGGAGACATAACCATTTTTTGCTCTGATTCAAGCACAAATCAGCATCATTGTTTGAATTTGGAATGTATTATGCTGCTCAGAAAAATGCACAAAAGTAAAAGTAATTTTTGATTTTGAATGCTACCCATAATTGTAGACTGAGACTTGTCACAGAAGATGAGATAAAATATGGAACAGATTTACTCGCTCTCAACGTATTATCACAGAAACTTGATACCATGAAGGTATCTCACATGTGCTTTCTGAACCTGCAGTTGAACATACATATATGGATAGATAGATAGATAGATAGATAGATAGATAGATAGATAGATAGATAGATAGATAGATAGATAGATAGATAGAGCTCAGATGCAAACCCAGAAACATTATTATGAGAGAATCTGTCTCCTGTTAGAACAAAGACCAGAAGAAATATAAAGCAATATAAAAAAGGCACATCAGTACACCTGAATTAGCTGGGGACAGGGGGGTGGTGTGGGGGGAGACTTGGATGTGCAAATGGAGAGTCAGCTGCTGCTGAGTTGCTATATTTGTATTGCCCTCCAAGGACTGTTTTCTGGATTGCTACGCATCGTTTTTTGATATACATGTAATTACAAAGAAAAATCTGCCATTTTACTGCAAACTGTATTTTCAGGCAAACACAATTGCCTTCTCCTTAATATTCCATAATACCACAAAAATGCTGTTTACAGGCAGACTAGTCTTAAAGACAGGGATACAATGATGTATCTGATTTTATTTCCTAATTTGTTACCATGATTTTGAGAAATCAGCAGATGATTTTCAGAGTATTTTTATTTAATAGGTTTTCTGCAATTGGGATTGAATGCCTATAAACAGTTTACTGTTGAATTTACCATTCAATACAGCATTTTGTTACATAACTGGCATCTTTTAAGGCACATCCAAAACCCAGTACTACTGAAAAAAGGTCGTTGAAGTTACTAAAATTGGCTTTGAATTGGTACAATTAAAAGTACAGTATGATTATACCAGAGTGACTTACTATAAGGAATAAAGTGGATAACTAACATGTTCTGTCAGTATCTAGCAATATGTGAAAATATTCATAAAAGTTACTTCAGTGTGGTCAAAATAAGATGAGAAACCAGACAGAACAGATGTGAACCCTTTCTGTGCATACAAAGTTGCCTCCCATTCTTTGGCAACTTTTGGTGTGATGACAGGAGCAGATCTCAAAAGCCCTAGCAGCACACTCTGTAAAGAGATGTGGGTAAAAAAGTACTTTTGCTGTGGAATTTTTGCATTTTAGATTTTTATACTAACTTATACCAACACTGATCATCGAGCTTCAAAAACCTTCAATGAAACCAGTCCCCTCAAGGCTTCTGCAACAACCTGGAGAAGAAAGCAAGTTCTGCAGCAGCTGGCAAAGTCAAAAGCTCAACAACTTCCATCAGTGGAAGAAAAGCTACATGAGCATAAAATGCTTGTCAGTGGGTTAAAATATCAGACCCATGTGTGAACATGAGCATAAGCGGTTTAAAACCTAATCAGGCTATAGCTAACCAAGCAAAATAAAAGCATTTAGAATTGTTAGGCTTAGCTATATGATGAGGGCTAAAGCAATAAATCTTGGGATTATAGAAAGGAAAATCTCAGCACAATATCCATATGTACACCTACCTGTGGAAATTCAAAGACATGGGTAACTGTGCTATCAAGGACCTACCCTTAGTATTTAAAGTATTTAGAGATTTAAATTTGACCCCCAAAATACTTAAGGCAGACAGAAGTACAAAAAATAAAGTAGGCTCTGATCTGAAAAAACAGAATCCAGCTACTGAAACAATAGGTCAAAACACAGGAACTACCTATTAGAGTCAAACTGAACAGAAGCCCTGTGAGTACTTAGCTACATTTGTGTCAAAGCATTCAGAAATAGTTTGCGAAGGACCATGACTTTTCTCAGCATCTAGCAATGACTGAGGGAACTGCTTCATATATGCCTTGCTTCCTTTCCCCCAGCTCAGTAGACAGAACACTCCATGAACCAAATGGTATCTGCTTTGGATGGGAAAAGTCAATGGCACCTGAGCCTGCTTCCTTTTAGCAGGTAACCCAGTGAAGTCCTACAACATTTTAAACCATGTTTAACCCAAGCACCAGAACTACTTGAAGCCTGCTCTACTGAAACATTCTGCCCATACCAAGAGGCTACTGCTGGCCATGATTCAATCCAGAGATGAGCTGATTTGGGGAACTCAAAAATCAATTTGTTTTTAAAAGTGCATTCCTTTTACCCACGTTCCATAATTGAAATGTTATGCTTTATCAGTACACGATAACTGATGTAAGAGTTGAGTGACACATGAATAAGCTGCACCTTGTCATAATTTCCCTGTGAAACCACCTATTTTCTCATCTGCTTCATGCTCTTATATCTCCACTTCTTTTCAGCCTCCTTTATGTTTAACTTGATATGAATAAATTAATGAAGTATACTCAGTTCATTTGCTTTGCATTTTCTCAGTTACCATGGAAAAATATTCCATAACAAAATGCAATTGGATAGAGAAATAAGATTTCTTAATAAAGCTGAGAAAACAACTAAAGTAAGCAGAACGAAATCAGATGGAAACCTGTCAAACCTTAAGAAAGGGAAGACTATAAATTTGAACTCAAGTACTGAACAAGGGAGAATATGAAGACTAGTGTTTCAAAAACACAAACTGAACTAAGCAAGTTGTTAAGACTTCATATACATTGACTTAAAGAAGAAATATATGTTTTTGCTGAAGAATTATCATCTCTCTCAAAGCAAACGACAAAAAGCAAATAAGAGCACCACTCTTCAAAGTTCATATAGGGTTCTCGGGGATATTACTTCTTCTTCAGCTATATTACATTAATCGGTCTAAATAAAGCTTTATTTTTATTACATTTGCATGTAAGTATCCATTTATTAATTCTTAGTAAATAATTGTATGAAAATGTAAATACCAAAATGGTAAGTCTACAGGAAAGCAGAAAAACACAGCAGCAATTTTATGAAAAAGATGATTACCTGACATATAGGGATCTCTTCTGGCTGGTTCGCAAAGATCCTGATCCCGAACTAATGCTACTGTTCATCATCTGCTCCCGTAAATCATGGATTTTAGCTTCAAAACGACTGTATTCTGTAACAAAGACAGGCATGGCAATTAATTTCCTGCTGAGCACCAGCAATTAAACTGAAAGAAAATATGAAATAACTGTGATTAGGCAAAGAAAATACACAAGAATATTATACTTCAAAATTCTGTGATTATATCTATAATTCATAGTAACTATTTTTTGCTAATTAGGACAACCATTTCTACTAATTATTATCAATTTCATAGCAATAAAAAGGCAGATACAGATAAATTTTAATCCATGACAGAAAGAAAACTTCAGAACATACATGTGAAATACATGTTTATAATCAAGAACTATGTATTTTAAATTTAAAATGTTAAGAAATGGGAATGAAAAATGTCTGTACTTCAAAATTACTGGATTTGATTGACATAAAGAATTTAACACAAGGTACAAGGTGGGAAATATGCAAAACATCTTCTGAAATAAGACCATGTTCCTCTGGGAGCTCAGGAAAGGAAAAAAAAAAATCCAGAATTCTGGCATCAATCTCAATCCACTTGTAAATGGCATTAGAGATTCAAACTGCCCCCACACAATTATGTACAATGTTAATCCTGGAAAAACGGATTGTGTTCTTAAGCAACACCGTGTACTAATAAAACTATGCTAAATGCATTTGATTTTAGCTACAAAGGCAGGCAGGAAAACAGTAATTGCTTCTTCAGGACAAACATCTCCTGAAGTGAGGTACTTACATGCCATCAGCATAAAATACGAACTCAGAGCAAGTAAGTTTTTCCTTCAGCTGAATAGTTTTGACTTCAGGATCAACAGATCCACTTGTAAACCCTTCCTAGTCAAAGGAAATGTTCTGCAGCCACCACCTTCCCCAGGAGACCACGTGATGCCAGATTATAACAAGTCAACACTGGGAGAGCCAGGGCGTGTGTGCCGCAAGCAGCTGCTGGACTGGGCAATGAGCTGCCCTCCTGAGCTGCACCCTCACTCCCTGCGGGCATCTCGGTCATTCAGGAAGTGCAAGACTGAGAGAAAGGGTTCTAAAATAAAAAATCTTGAGAAAATCTCTAAACTAAGGCTCCTTCAACAGCCATCTAAAAACTGTGAATGTTTTATCATATTATGTTCTGTAGCCCTTTCTCCCCACACACTCATCAGCGAGCACCAGTAGCATTTATAATTAACCCTATCCAGATTATGACAATATGAACAGTCTCTCAAATAACCTTTTCTCCTTTATAAGCAAAAGCTAATAGTTTTTAAGATATCTTAGTTTTTAAATTAGCACCAAGGGCCTTTTTACCAATAAAGTTCAGATCAAACACTTTACCAGCACTAAATCAAACTGATGATGTTGTTTGACAAGAGAAACAAAAACATTATTTTCCACCACTACCGATGCTATCACTAACAACAAAAGAATGTAAGATGACAAGACAGTAACCAAAGAGGAATGTGAGAAAACGACATTTTTTAGAAAGCAACATTCCTGAGGGGAAGGGCTCAGATGCAGTGAGAGAACAGCTCACTCCTACTGTGCTACTGCTGCCTTGGGGAAGTCACCTCATTTTACTCATTTATACCCAAGAAACGATACACCTAAAAGATTTTTGTATGCCCCTGTGTGAAAGGAAAGTAAGCATGGAAAAGACCAGACAATCCAAGTGTTTTCTTGTGTTACAGTCTGTTCAATACTAAAAATATCTGCATCTCTTTGCAATAGCTACTGGACAAAAATACAAATTTCTGTATCATGTGTCATTTGCTTGAAGAATCAGACTTCCTCCTATGCAGCACACAGATGTAAGAGAGTTACCAGGGAGGCTATTTCCCAGTATTGCTTAACTCTATCCTATATTTCATCCTCAGGTTGCTGGTCTTGCAGTTCCTGAATTAATTTAATTCTTCTCATCAGAACTCCTGGGAAGTAAGTGCTGAATGAGTGACAGGGACATCTGTAGGAGTAAGGAGGAGAATAATTTCACCACAGAGGCTCCTGCCATATGAATCAAGCAAAAAAAGGAAACTAATGGGCTGGGACTGAGAAGATTTTATGTTCAAAAAGAAGGAATGCCAAGAAATTTCATATTTAGGAGAAGCTTAAGCACTGTGCAGTCAGAACCTGGTGAGCTCCTTTGATGTAGAGCTAGCTAAAATTTGAGTTACATTCCTCTTAACAGAAGGTTTTGGGAGGAACAGGATGGATGGAATTCTCACCATCACTGGGTTTGGAGCTGAAAAGTACACAGGATTTTGGGTTTCAAAAAAAGAAACGTTAGTCTTATATACAGTGGTACTGAGACTAATGCTGGAGGCAGAAAAGAAGACAGCAGCAGGACTCTTGATAGCATCAGAAAAGCAGTATCTGTTTGATACCCAAAGGATCAGCACCTGTGCCTGGTTGACCAAGTAGGGTTGGTTCACTGTCAGCATTATAAAGTGTGAGCTGTGCTAACGTGACTAGAAGAGGTTATATTTCTATCTCTGTGATTAATAAGAGTTGGATATCAAGTGCCTTTTGCACCTTCAATCTCTAACTTTCTTCAGCTTGTCACCTCTAGATTCTCACAAATGCCAGAGAACTATTTTCTTTACAATTCCTTTCTTTCTTATGGGTATGCATAATAGCCATATATAATGTATGACAAATTTGATATTTGTTCCCCTAAATCACAGTGAACAGCACAAGAAACTTCAACATGGCTGTGACAAAATCATACAATGCACATATAAATACATAACTTTTTTAAAAAGGTTTTGTCACATCAACATTCCAGGAATTTGGAGCTGGAATAGGCACAGTGAACAAGATGAAAAGGACACTCTGCTTTCTTGGTCAACAGGAAATTAAGAGCTTGGCTGAGAAGGGATATGTTTGATTACTGGTGTAGTGTTATCAGGGTAACCAAATAGAAGGGTTATAGAAATACCCAAATATTTAAATAAAGCTATTTAAATAAAAAAGTAAAAGTGATTTTAACTCAAATGAAGCAGGCTCCGTCTACAAATATGCTTCCAATTTCCATAGCCATCAAAACACTAAGATTCTGAAACAGTATTTTAATAAGAACTATGGTGGTACAAGAAACACAGACACCCACCCAAAAAGAAATTCAAAACCAAAAGAAAACCACACAATCCAACCTCTCAGTCCTTTCAGGTAAGAAGTTGATCAGGCTCCAATGTATATGCAACAGCAGTGAATAAAACAACTCAGAATCTCTTTTAAGGTCTAAATTTGAGGAAAGCTGTTGATGATATACATAAAATAAAGGGTATCAGGCAGCAAAACTAACATGAAACACAATAAAATAAGAATATTAGAATAAGGACACCTTTTTTTGACTAGAATTTTCTCAAAGTTTCCAAGAAGTTTAGAGGCAGTGAGGGAACAATATCTGCTGTCATAACAGTGAGCTCAAGAAAGCACAAGCACCTCCTGCTTCAATTCATGGCATTTATCCAACAGAACACCACCATCACCACAGAAAAAAAAAAACCAAAGCCTACTCAGGTTTACACATAATCAGTTGTTAAGAACATAGGATGAATACATCTGGGCTCAAGTTTAAACTTTAAAATTATACTGGATAAGCAGATGGTGCAAAACTAGACTAAATCTGCACTATTTCATGTCTGCATGCATTCCACAGCAAGAAACAAAAGAGGGAAGATTAGCAAATCCTGGAAGATTACTCTGATTCCAAGCTGCTAAAGTGATTTTACCTAGAAATCTGTAATGTTTTCAATGTCAATATTTACTTGAACAGAAAATCAGAACTCCAGAAAGGATCTGATCACTGAAACTCTCCTGGACTGCCCATCTGGTGGGCAACAAACCACAGAGATACACAGAAAAGTGGTGAATTGTCTGTTCAGGCAGGGGAAGGGAAAATGAGGTCACAATGAAAACGCATCTGGTGTGGAACACACATTCAAGCAAACGGGGCAGAAGAGCAGAAGGCTCCACAAGGGATGGGAAATTCAGCAAACAGCACAGAAGGAACAGCGACTCAAGGAACAAGGATGTGCGTACAGGAAACAGATGGCAGCACAGTGCTGAGAAGCAGAGATTCTTACATATACTGAACCCAAGGAGAGCTGAAAAAGTTCACTTTAATTAAAAAAGTGTGCCCCTTGCTTCCCTCTTCCCATCTGTCTGTGGAAAGCCTTCTTTAGCACGACTCATTGGATCTGCCTAAGCAGGACTCTTGTGCTGACAATTTGATATAACTACTGATTTATATTCTTTTCTCAACTCTCAAAATATTAAATTTTCCTTTTCATGGTGCCTCCAAACAGAGAAATGCAGTTTGGTAGTTAGGATGGGCACCATCACACTGATCCTGGATTGATCTTCTGTTTGTTTTTCTTTTAAAATGCATGGACCACAATAAAAACACCATAAATCATTTTTGAGGAGATAATATTTTGCTGCAATGCTTGTCATTTGATATTAACATTGCCTGGAACAGACCACAATGAATTCCACATGTTATTGGTGACTTTCATGCACTCTAATATTTAATGAGCTTGTATCTCATTAACCACTTGAAAGACTGAGCCAAGGAATTTCAAAATATTAGAAAAACTGCATTTGTATTTAGCTAAGAACACCTCCCACAGCCCCTGGAAAAGTCAGAAACAGAATAGGTCCAGCCACTGCTGAGATGAATCCACTAAAAATGTTGCTGAAGGCTTAGCAAGCATTCACAAGCAATTTTATTTAGTATATTAAAGAGTAGGAGTGAGGTTTTAAAGGATTAAAACATGTGTAAGCCGCCTTGTAGTGTCTATCAGCGCTATATATAGCAAAATCCTTTTTTCTAATCTTAACGGGTCCAGTTTTGAAGATACTCTAATTGACTAATCTAGATTACTTGCAAATGAGTAGAACCAGGTACAAAACAAGCAAGAACAGAAGCCTGGAAAACCAGGGACCACATACCGAAAACCAGGGAAAACTTCTTTTGAAGTATTTTTTTTAAAGAATTTTTCATTTTATGAAATTGGGATGCACAAATCTTTTGAACCACCTTTATTTAAGAAAATCCATGTCCTCATTTAGAAAGCAAGGGAAGCTCAGCCTTGATAAAAAACAATTACTGAAAACTAAGTTTTGTACAAGCATTATTGGATTCATGCTACTCCAGTTGGACTTTTGCAGACAGAAGATTTACAATATATTTCAAGACTAATGCTCAGAAAACAATCGTAGCTTATACATATGAAAATGGTACCATTTCCCAGAGCTTACTTATTCTCTTTTGAGTTCCACTAGAAAACAGTACATAGATGCAGCATCATAAACAGAAAAATCAGCCACACACTGGCCATTGAGCAGGGAGCTCTAACAAAGTCTTTTTGTGATCCCTCCTTTTCTTTTCTTTTGAGTCATTTGTTTTAAAGAGAAGAGAGAATAAAAAATACCAAGTTGTCATACTTGAATCTTATTTTCAGTGGATAAATATAATCCTCCACCTAAAACGTGACTAACAAAGTATGAATATTTTTCATTGAGCTATAAATATTGAATAAATTTTGCACTGCAGAATCCTTATTTCCATTAATAAAACTGAAAGAATGTGTGTTAACTACCTATACGAAAAATGTAGGTTCAGAAGCAGATGTTTTACAAAAATACCTTGAAATCTTCTCTTGCTGCTTTGGTTCCACCTTCTCCTAATCTTACACTGATCCACCAGATCACCTAAGAACATGAAGCTAATCTGATCACTTAAACATCTTACCACTCTTTCAGAAAAGAAATTATAATTTTGTTTTTGGCGTGTCAAGTGAATCCTTGGGAAGCAGAAAGGGTTGCTACCCTTTTCTGTCATGATATGCTTATCTGAATTTTGCCCTGCATTGGGGAAAGATGAGGTGACCAGTGAATGACTGGTGATGGCAATAGACTTGGCCTGCTTCCTTCCTCACAGCCCTTCAACAGCAGGCTTCACAGTTTATGTAACTGCAGTTAATGCTATCCACATCCTTAATACAGCTCGGTTCTGATCTAGCAGAATATAACTAGAATAGAAAGTTTAACCCACTAAATTATTTTCTACCCAATTTCAATCAAATATATTTTCATATTTTTAGTATATTTGTTTGGCTATTCTATTATTATTAAACACTTAAATGCACTCAAGCTATCATATAGTAATGGCAGCCCACTGGCATCTCATACCCTTTTGGAATGGTAAAACCTAACCTTCCAGAAATTCTGAATTTTGAGGCAACATGATTACTACATTTCAGATGACCTTTTAATTTTAATGAATGCAACAATGGATGTCAACGTGAAACAGAGAGCTCTCCAAGAGCTGTAAGCTTCTGCACAGTCCTATACTTCCCCCTTGCTGCTCCTCTCTTCACTACATTCCCTTCAAGCACTCAGGTTCCTGAATCCCCACTCCCACGAGATACACCAATATCCAAATTGCTTAGTGCTTCCTCTCATTCCTCTGTACCAACACAGCAATTCTTCTTTGCCATCCTACTTCTGCAGGAAACCCAGGGACATAGCAGTGTGGCACTGAGGTGTCTGAGAGCCACGGAGCAACACAAAAATGAAATGGATCAGAAGCCACTAAAAATTAAAATGGCTTATCAATACACTCTTTTGTTACTGAAACAACATCTCCTGCTTTGAAACTGCTTCAGGTCACAGTATTTCTTTTCCAGTGGAATTTACAGTAAAGCAAAATTCCTTTTTATTCATGAGTGATGTCTTGAAAGGAGGTAGGAATTTGCAATACAAGTGATGGAGTAAGGAAAAGCTTCCAAATAAAGGTGAAAATGAGAACAACATCCTGACTTCCCAACCATGTTTCTACAGGATAATTCCTGTTTCACAAACTCCTGCTCATCTCCTACTATAGATCCCCCTCTGCAGCATCCAGCCCCAGCAGGTCCAAACCCACTGATGTGTGCAACTGGGGAGATTCTGTATCCACACCCATGCTGTGTAGGTACCACAGAAGGGTGCACCAGTACAACCCAACTGGTGGCCAGCTTCCAACAGTAGCTCCTGGCAAGTTGCAGGATAAATCCTGGAGTCTACAAGGAGAAAGCATTAGTTCAACTGAGTACAGTTGTGGTGGTGCCTGATGCATGAGCCACTTCTGTCAAAGCAGAACACACTCACATTCCATGTCTGGCTTTTACCTATACCAAAGAGTGCTGGCAAGTTGCTGAAATTTAATTCAGTAGAGTAGAAAAACTTTGTAAGGCATCCCTCAAATTTACTGAACACTACTGGAAAGTAAAGCAATGCCCAGAAGGACAATTTAAAGAATGCAATTACATCTGTTTTCACCCTATTCCATAACTAAGGAACATTGTGGAGATTTAAGGGAAAGAAAAGTCACCAGTTATAAACTTTGAGCCCAAATTCAATAAAATCAATTTTATTCAGCCATAACATTCTACCCCAAATCCAGTAATTAGAGTTTAGTTACCATGGATTTGAAGAGATAGATATGGAAAATTCAACCCTTTGCATGAGAAGAGTTTTCCAGTGATTCATTTTTCTATAACCTAAGTCAGGTTTTCCTATGAGAGAACTGCTTGCAAAAATCCTTTTTTCTCAAAAATAGGAGGAGAAAGACAAATGGGAAATTTATGATGGGAAAACAGGAAATGTGATAGAATGTAAAAACATAAATTAGCATTCCCTACGACATCTATGAGCATACAAACTGTCATATATAATTACAAGGAGTGAAGTGAGCCAGTCCCAAGTGTCTTCCAAATGCTCCTATCATACTGAATCTCTTTACTCAGTTATAATGAACCCTGATGGATGTCTAGAATCTCCTTGATCTGTCCTAGCTGTCAGCATCTTTTACAAAATCCTGCTGGATTGGTAAATATAGATAAGATACTTATGCAATACAAGCAGTTATAACTGATGTTCTCCATCTTTATGAAGACATTTGAGAAACACCAATAATGAACAACAACTTTATGAACATTTTAATACTTGTTAACCTGTTTCCAAATGGTATAAACACACACACACACACAGAGTTATATAAAAAGTTTACCATTTAAATGAATCTAGTGAGGAGAAAAGACTACCATGTGAAGCTGTAATTTAGGAAATATGAAGATGACCAAAGAACAGATGCACTTTTATCAAGTGCACTCAATCACACAGATGGTATTTTCTATTTGGAAAGTTAAATTGCAAACAGACTGCTTTCCTATGCTAATAAACAGTAACCTTTAAGGAAACATTCTCTTTACTAATGTCTACAATACAAACAATGAGTATCTGATTCAATTTACCTCCCACACCAGACCCAACGAAGCTGACAGCTGGACTTCCATTCAAACTTGCTTTACAAGGAGTAAGAATAAGGCAGAAATGCCAGATATCAATAATGAGAGCTCTCTGAGGTAGGTTGGCCTTGAGTCAATCCAAAGTACAATGGATCTCAATTTTCTAGTTACACCTCTCCTTCATGGCGTACTTCAAAAGGGTAGAGTAAGCCCTGATGTGGTTCTAATATCTCCACTGCAAATGGAGATTTTAAGCACTGTTTCAAGAAAGAAAGATGCTCAGTGCAGACTTTCTTTGATTAATTTGTCAGATGTCTGCCCATAATCTGGGGTAATTTGAGTAACATCTCCCACATGCATCCTTTCAAATGGGCCATATAAGTCTTTGAGAATTGAATTTTCAATACAGCTCAACTGCACACAGTCTTGTTCTGAATGCTTCAGTAGCCATGAAGGAATAAGTACAGCTCTAGCCTTGAAATCTACAAGTGACAGTCACTGAGTATTTTCTAAGAAGCAGCATATGTTGCTCTGGGCAAACCTCTGTGCAATGACTCAAAATCTCAGCAGTCAGTCAAGTACCTCAATACACATTGCAAGAAAATAAATTATCTACTTGGACAAGTGGTGATAAAGAAAGCTCTTATTTCCAATGCAGAAAGAACACCAACACTTGCAGATATTCCAATCTGGTCACTGGCAATGATGCTAACATGTATGTGACAACATCCATTACACTATTTGTTTCTCCTCTCCTCAGATGATGTGTCAGGTGGAAGGACATTGTAGATTATCTTTATCTGAGTTTCAAGTTGTACAGGGGAACTTGAATGTATAAAGCAACCCTTACCTTCTGGACGGTACTGAGCTACAATGGTCACTGCTTGGCCTGCATTCTTCAGGGCTGCTGCTGCCTGTTCATGGGTTGCTGCTTTTAGATCTACTCCATTTACCTACAAATAACACAAAAAAGCTCTTTACCAAAATTAATGCTTGTGTTTATCACCACAGAACACACACCTGTGGAAAGAAATTAACTGGCCACAAACCAGTTGCCATGTTATGTGAATTTCCCCTGTTCCCAACATCCTTCCTGAAATCAAAAGTCAATAAAATCCTCTCTCACATATACCCCTCTTAAGAATTTCTGAGACTATCATAGTATATCACTCAGTGAATGGTCAATTTTCTTCCTGCTTAAGAGTGGTTTTTTTTCCTTTTTAAGGAGACACAGAGAATGTTACTTTTTGTGACGGTTCAGGGACCTCCTTAGCCAAAGAGTGCCTACAGACCATGCTGTCACCACATCCAGTGACAGACAGCACCCTCTGTGAATCTGGCATTGTTTGCAATGCAGCAGGTTTAAAATTAGCATCACAAAAAAACTGAAGCAGAAATGTGTGTTGCACATTTTAGACCAAACGCAGTTTTCACAGTTCAAACTAAAATAAAGATGTGCTTTAATATCAGTTTTAGTAACAGCTGTTGAAAGGACATAATTCCCCTTAAATAACTTCCAAACTACAATGTAATTGTCCAAAGAAATGATTCTCCATAAATTAAGTAACTTCACAAGGAAACACAAAATATCTATGACCTTCAATACTAATACAGAAAAAGCCCTTAGAGAGGTATGAAATGGATCTTTTTAACACTAATAGGAAGTTCAGCAGTTACTCCAGGAAGTAAAGACCCAGTTTTAGACACTGCTGCCAAGTGTCTCCATCTCATTAGAAGGTTTTTTTCTGAAACCTGTATTCTTTCAATTTTGACACACACAACCCTCAGCTACCAGACTAAGACAAGTTAATGTCTTCACTGAATATCTCTGAGATAGGGAAGTGCTACTTTAATCAGGTTATAGATGAGAAACTGAGGCAGACTAAAGTCCTCAAAGATGCTTTGGAAGTATATTGGCATCTGTTCCATTATCTCAAATTTAGCTCAATTAATAACATTTTTTGTATATCATTAATTAGCATTAATATGTGGGGAGGGGGAAACTTTTGTTGCTGTTTAAATAAAAGAAGCAAGGAATCCTACAGAAATTATACGATCTCCTTTCCTAAGCTCTCCACTCAGGTCAGCTGGGCCTCCTGCAAGAATGAAAGAGATGAAAATTCCTTCTCCATCTTCTCCTCCAACAATGTTGAAACCAAGACCTGTTGATCCTCGATGCAGGACAACCTTTCTAGGCTCCCTGAAGGAAAATAAAAGAATATGAAACCTTGGTCACTAAACATGAATAAAAGTAAAATAAACAATTAGAAAAGCTTCTAGATGCAAAACAAAGTCCCCTCACTGTTGTAGGTGAGCTGAACAAATCTGTGAGTGTGTATGTATGTATGTACAAATTAAATACATTCCTATTATGCTACAATTCTCTTCAGCACTAAATGTCATCACTTAATACTTTTCCATATTGTTCAAGAACATCAGTATAGGTTGTGACATTCTCAAATACATTTTCAATTTCAATGAAGCAAGTATAATTGAAAAAGTTAAACTAAACCAAGTTGTTGCAGTCTTTTTCATTGGATCCCCTCCTAACTTGAGTGAGGGCAGGAAAGCAGAAATATTGGTAAGACCAGTCAACTTCTAATGCAGAAAGACTCCTTCCAAAAATCTACTAATCTGCTACTTGATCTAATACAAGTAAAGCATAAATGATCCCATAAAAAGACATTTCTAATAAAGCAGAGCAACTGTGCACTGCATTTCAAAAATCACTAGAGAGCACTAAAGAACAATTAATGGACATTAAGTATTTGGAAGCATTAATTATTAATTAACAGGATAAAGTAAGAAGCTGCTTCTTCTCCAAAGCAAAAAATATCATCTAGTCCAATCTTTAAAAATCACTCCATTTTTGCACTAGCTATTAAAACATCTTAAGGTCAAAATCTTAAATTTCACCCCAATCAACTATTATATTCATTTTTTCAGAGTACTATTCTATCACAAATAAATGACATTGTGGAAATCTGTATATATATTGCTCTGGATCACACCAAGACATTAACAAAAACAGAACAGAAGGGAAAACAGAAGATGCAGTATCTTTTAAAATAACACTCAAAATTTAGAAACTTCTTTTTGGGATGGACAGAGTGTATTATGAGAAGGTAATTTAAAGAAAAACGAAACATTTTCTGGATAGCCCTTGCATTTCAGGCTTTTACGGTAATTTTAAAGGAAAGCAATAAAACCATAATAATATCAACAGGACAGAATCATTTTGACTTATATGTCTACCTAATCCTAAGTTAAAAATCAGTACTAAGACATATCCTACCTTCCACTACACTAAAATCAATTCTCCATTTTATTATGCCACTTAGGTTTCAATCCTGGGTGGACCCTGCCTCGGAATCTGAGTGACGTTATCCATATTAGATGATGGTGTGACACGGAATTCAGCAACAGCATACTGAAAATGCAGTATAACATCCCTATACTTGCAGAACACAAGGGCAACAAAATTACAAGAGCTTCCCTTTATCAGCAATGATGAACAAAAGATTAATGCAATCTACTGAATCAGTGAAGGAATGAATGGTCTGTTAATGGGAAAGGATTAAGAGCTCTACAGCCTTTCTGGATTTAGAATCCATCAAAACAAACCCTTGTCTGTGGGGGCAGGGAGGACCCAAATACCGCTGCATTAAAATAAGAAATAATCTCTGGTCTGCTCATACAACCATCCTAAAAATGTATGTCAATGCATGCAGCATTCCCAGGGCTTTCTCTTTTTAATGCTATTCCTGGACTGTGCATGTATACACAGATAAATATTCCTGCTTTTCTCCTTACAACAATGTTTATAAGATTAAAAAAACCAACATCTATTACTTGAAACAAAATATAGCATTCACTGGTATTTTGCCCACAAACACATCTCAGAGCTTCCCTGGTTAATCAATTTGCCACTTAGCTTTGGTTATTCATTACCTGGTAATCTCATCATCTCCAAGCATCCCCTTGGGAACTGGTGAATATCGCCCTGGTGATGCTGGGGGCAGAGACTGTCCCAGGTAGGCAGATGGAGTGATATGGTTATCCACTGGCTGAGAATAAGCTTCACAGAGGAGGAAGGAAAACAATAAAAGACATTAGGATAATAAGGAAAAAGAGGTGGAGGAACAGAAACAAAGGAGTGACCTCTTCTAAAAACAAACTCTAGCAGTTCAAATTATATATTATAAATATCATAGCTCTAAAATACTGTGTTAAATCTGCACATTCCCTGGTCTCCTCACTAAGTGAGTAAGCAAATTTTTCAGTTTGATTGTCTCTCAAACAAAATTTTTTTAGGAACAGTTACTGTGGATAGTTGAAGCCCATAGGGACAGTCCAGAGATTGATCTGTTTTAAAGCCGTCTTTAACTTGACTAAAGCCAAGTTTTAACTGAACCACAACACACATACTAGAAGAAATTTAGCATTGTAATGATTACAAATGATGGAAAATATTCTACAACAACAGGAGAATTGTTCCAATAAATAATTAAGAAGGTGCATGTTATTTGCAAGTTAGGTACATCAATTTTAAGTGCTCATTAAGGCACAGTCATACCCACTGTTTGCTATTACAAAGCATGTTCTACAATTGGAAATGTTTTTCCTGGTGTATGTGCTTCAAACTTTGAGGCTTAAACATGAATGATGGGGACTCTTCACAGATTCAGTATTATTAAAGTTGCCAGACCCTCTCTGCTCTTACTTCCTGAATCTGAGGTGGCACTTGACCTTTGAGAATTTGCACTAAACCCAAAGCTCTTCAACTGAACATACATGACATGAATTGCAGAAGCAATCTGCATGTTCTCCTTTTTTTTATTCCTTTTTAAACCTTTATCAAAAAGTTTAGATCATATACAAACTTATCAAGAGTATTCTTTATATATATATACACATATATATATACACACAGGATATATTTGCTAAATAGCCATCTTTCAAACCACCCAATCTGTGCTGGATTGTGCCTGTGTTATTCTAGATTTCTGGTAAACCTGTGTACAGTAAATTCTTCTCATGGCATATGCATCTGGTCAACACTGGCAATATCTCAGCAAGCATTAAAATCCACTATTAACAGCTGCAGCAGTTTAAAAGCACTGGCTGATAAAGTAATTGTGTTATTCAGCCACACCAGCCCTCAGTTGCATGAGATTGTGCAGAACTCTTGGAAATTATAATTCTGGATACACAAGAGGTTTCAGCAAATGCAAGAGGTACCCGGTGCCCTTCTATAACACAGACAGAAGGAAGCTCCCTGACACTGCTTGGCTTCATGAGGTCTAAAGCAAAGAGAACGCTGCTTTTGCTAAAATCAAATGATCAACATAAGATTCACATTTGAGAATTCCCTAAAAATTAAGAGCCATCCAACATATGTGATTCCTAAAAGTGCTTTTTAGAACAGCAGTTACACATACCTTGCACCTTCATCCTTCTACTCCCTGCAAGGATTTTATAGATCCCACTACCTTCTGTGTGTCCCAGTACAATACCTAGTTTCTGTGCACTGGTAAGAGATTTGGACACCTGTCAATTTCAAAACTTGGGGTTTTTATTCACACTGGAATTTTAGCAACAGATTTTCACAAGGATTACCAAAGCATACTGCAATATTTGCTCTTCAGCTAAAAAAATATATGTTTTTAATACAACATTATTATTTTTGGTCATTGTACACACCTTTTGCTTAAAGCAAAACTGCACATAAATACAGTTATTTTGTTTTTTCTCAGGAAATTTTAAAGCTAAAGCACAAAAAATGAAATGCAAGCCATTATGAGCTCTTTTCCAACTACAGGAAAATGGGTTTTGATTAAAAAACCTGAACAAATGTTGCACAGTATAGCAGCTCTGTACATTCTGTTCATGCACTAAATTATCTCATTTCACAAAATGAATTTAAAATTGCTTTTAACAAGCCAATGGCAGCCATAACGATGCATATTTTATAGGAAGTAATTAGATACAAATTCTATATTCATTGACTTACAGTACTTTCCATTTGATTGTTTTTCAGGTTCCTAAAGCTTTTAACTGCACTGTGTTCAGAAACATTCACACCACCTACTAAATTACCTTATTTTAATTTTTTTTATCTTTTCCCCATGTAACTAAAAGTCAGCTATCAATCAATGTAATAGTTTATTATTTCAGACCTGTGGACTGTTCCACAACATTACTGGTTATATCCTTAACAGAGTTTATACATGCTACTTGCTTGGAATAATCTGGTCCTTTCTCAAGACTGGTGTTCTCAGTGCTATGAAAGCAAACCTACCAGGCATAAAGAGGCTCTCTGTGGGGCTCCTGCACAAAACCATGCCTGCACCTTCCCTGAAACTGTTCTAGCTGGAAATGATAGCTGAAGAATATTCATGAGGCACATGACAGAAATAAAAGGCAAGCCATCACTTTTAGAATCCTAAAGGAGGTGTAAACTTCTGTTTCCAGGTAAATATTATTACTGATGGAACTGATGAAGGAACTTGTCTTTTGGATGAACAGAAAATTGCATGCATAAAATCAACTTGCTTTGACAGGAAAAGTCAGACTATTAAGAAGAAATTCCATTTCCAAATCCACCCTCTCCTTCACATAAGACAGTTCTAGACAAAAAGAAAAAATGAAAGATTTCCTACTATTTTCCCATTATCTGTAAACTGAGGACACCAATCACAAGTATAATCTCTAAAATGGGAAATAAAATTAAAACTCTATTGTCTTTTACTATTATTACATATTCTTCTCTTCCTGTACTTATGCCATTTAAGAAATGATAAGACATTCATGTCTAGTGAAGAAACTGATTATTCCCTACCTTCCAGTATTTTATTTCTCAATGTAGGGTGGAAATACTGCACCAGTGCACAAAAACACAATGGAAAAATTACATAGAAATTAATTAGAAGCCAAAAATGCATCATTGGTAATGTCTTCAAAGGAGGCCTGTATAGGAAGCGAGTCCTCTCTCCCAAAAACCATTTAGCCACTTTTCTGACTCTGATATTCTACTGCATGCACTTCACAGGTAATGTTGGTATTTGAAACAGCAAGTACTGCACCTTCTTAGCAATATTTCAAGCGAATAACTTCAAAAGCATTTATAGGAACAAATTTCTAGATCTTTGGTCCAGGAACCATTGAATGACCAGCATTTATGCATAGATAATGGAGGTAGTTTACACTCCTACTGCCATATGACCCCCCCCAGCAGGCCAAAAGCTGTGATTATCACACACACAGCAGCTGAGCTGCCAGTGCTCAGCCACAGGACCATCCCACCTACAGTGCTATTGTTACCCTGCACACAATAAACATGGGGTAGGGGGGGGACTTCTGTTGCATTTCCATCTTTCTATACTGGAATGTCTCATTTTTCAGCCTGACAGAGAGGGGAGGACAGCACTTAGAGGGCAATGTGCTCAGAAAAAACAATCTTTCCTAATTGCATTCTTCTTGAGTCAGAAAAGATAGATCACTGTAAAGTAACTGTTTTGACTAGCAATCCACACCTCAAGAGCTAAAAGATAAATCTCACAGAAGCAATAGGAACAGGCATAGTAATCAACTATTCCAGGTCTGTGGCCAAGCTTTCATCACCCATATACAGCCCAGTCTCTACAGCTACAGCACACAACCATCAGCTATTTTTTCCACATTGATTCCCTGCTGAATCTCTGGTCTCAAACAGCCTCAACTCTTCTTTAACAAGATTTTCAACAATAACTTCCCCCATGGGCAGCTGGAAGCCGTTCACTCACTCTGATAAACATCAAAGGTCAGAGGTCAATTTTCAGCCCCAGGTGCACAATGTTGGCACATCTGTACTCCTCCCAGTAAATACTGCCATAAATCAGAATCTCACAAACCTCTTGATCAAATACCCCTTGATTCTAAGGCATTAATCCCAAGGAAATAGCAAATTATTTAATTATCCATATGGATGCTAACTTATTTGGTCCCTTCTTTTGAGCCATCAGACCACCCAACAAGGCCGCACCATTGCATGGTTGATATTCTTACTACAGGAGCTCTAAAAGAAACCAGATTCTGCACAAAACCTAGACACTGAAAAGTGTGAACCTGGTTCTCAAACCAGGTTCTCAAGTTTTTCAGTATCCTTAGCTCTGCATTTTAAATCCCCATCACCAGGACAAGTGAGGCAGCCTTATAACTAAACAAGACCGGTTCCAGAGGGAAAATCTTATGAATTAACTACCATGTTCATATAAGTTAGCACAGTGAGCAATCTACGTCATGTT
Source organism: Orthonyx spaldingii (assembly GCA_013397795.1). NCBI lineage: Eukaryota > Metazoa > Chordata > Aves > Passeriformes > Orthonychidae > Orthonyx > Orthonyx spaldingii. The sequence continues at coordinate 752,003 of VZTJ01004161.1, read as the reverse complement.
CTGCACAATACCAAGTACCATGCACTGTGATTTTAGATGTTTCCGATAAAATGAGAATTTAAAAAAACCCACAGAAATAAAAGAAGCAAACAAAAAACCCTCCCAAGGGGGTTCTGTAAGTGAGCAGTTTACATATAAACTCAAGTAGTAGTGTTTGTACTTTAACATCATTTGTAATAGACATGTTCACAGGCAGCCTCTGTGCACATCTTACTTCTCCTTTATGGTAGGACTGAACCTGGATAAAAGGATTCTCATGGACAGAAATAGGAAGGAGGATTGCAAATACATGTCTCAAAACAGCTGCAGGTGAGTAGGTGAAGAAAGAAGCCTGGTAACTCTTTTCAACACTACTCACAATCCAGGTGATCCTAGAAAATACCTCTTTAATAACTGCCATCTGGTAAAAGCTCTTCAGAATCCCTAATCTAAAGCTCTTGAGCCCTGTACTGCTCTGCTAAATGCAGTATAAAATAGTACATACAGGTGCTGTATTTTGGTAAAAGTTCTTTCTAATTGAGCAGCTTCTTTCAGAAAGCAGAGGCTTTCTAGTTGCAAAATTATCATACACCTTTATGAAGCAGAAACAGCCTTTGAGGAGATTGATGTCTCCCTCTGAGATTTCTGTTATAAATCTGCAAATGTTGAGAGATACTGGAAAAGCTTTTGTTCCACCCTGTATTAGAAAAACGGCATTTAGCATCTCAGACACATGCAGTTGTTTCTTATAAGTGAAAAACTGAGGAAAAGACTGAACTGATTTCCTGGAATTAAGTCATTAAACACCTCAGAAAGACTTTTGGGTCTGCTTTTTGTTCAAAATTCTGGCAGTAAGTTCAGTCTCCACACCAGCTGCAGTAACAGCCAGCTGCACTTATGATCAACAGAGACATAAGCATACGGTGCCTTGGGTAGAAAGGGTTTTCCTGTTGTAAGGAAAAGAAACAGACTAAAGTTTCATAAAAGAACCGGGCACCTTGCAGAGGAATATTCTTTGGTCTACCAGAAACACTGAAAAATGAGTATCTTCAGATAGAGAACTGAAGGGAACTGTAGCTAAATGAAATGAAACCCAGAAAATCTACTCAAAAGTACAGACAGCCCTCAAACCTTGTCAAGGGTCACTAAAGGACAAAGACAGACAGACGAGACACCCGGAATCTGAGAAAAACTTCCATGATTTTTTTCAGAATGCTTGAGTAGGAGGAGAAAGGTTCCCAGAAGCAGCTGAAGCTTGACGTACATGACAAGGTCAGGAGCTTGACGTACATGACAAGGTCAGGAGATTGGCTTTTCATTTCTCAGTAGAAGGATAGAAGTGACACTTGCCACAAAGGATGGGATACTGGGCTGCACAGAATGCCACCATTTCACAAACCACACTTACAGGGAGAGCAAATGGAAAGAAACTCAGGGGGGAGGATGGTAATGGGACAAAAGGAGCCTACATGTGTGACCAGGCCATTTGTCTGTGTCACAAAGTCACGCTCACTGAGAAATTAGGGACCCAAAGCAAGATGGCAGTGGACGTCCTCATGGCAGTTATGTGGGATTACCCCTGACAGAACTTTCCTGGTCTGTCCAGCCAATGGCCATAGTGAGAAGGTATTCCTGCAGATGTCACTGTCTCTCTTATGGGTCCATGTTATGATGCAGTTCATCTACCATTTGAGAGAAATTACTATCTCTGCATGACAAGAGGTCCAACAGCCAATGGCCACCCTTGCAAGTGTCATTGATTTCTTAGGACTGGGCAAATTATCAGGAATCAGCTCCTTCTCTACCTTCCTCCCCTCAAACTTTCTACAGGTTTTGCCTTTGACCCCACAAACAATTAGCAAAGTAGATATTCCAATGATTGAGTCAAGGTGCAGTAGTAAGAGATGAGATACCTCAATGTTTGTCATATCCCAATCCACTGCAGTGTAACTGCATTACTGCAATGGTATCAGGAGCACTATGTACAAATCAGATTTCTCTGTTCCAAAAAATATGAATTCGAGGTTAAATATATGAAAATGCCAGTTATATGGAGAGAGAACAGGAAGTCTACTTTCCAACGGTTATTGAACAAAGTAGATACAGTAAGGGAAAATGGCTGCTCTCTAACCATAATATATAGGAGTAGAAAACTGGGGAGGAATCAGTGGAGGCTGAAAATTAGATATATCAAAGAAATGGAGTCTTCAAGAGCATCCTTCTAATAACACAGTGGAGATAAAACCTAATTAGCTCCAAATTGTAATTCAATAAGCTTACAAATAGATTTTAAGATACTGTAGCTATTGCCAATAAATGATGGGCTTATAAGGTACTTCAGTCCTTTGTTGTGCTGCACTTTTGTTTGTTTTCTTTTCATAGTTTTCCATTACGTCTTTTAGTCCCAAAGTGTTCCTTTTTTTCATATGAAGTAGCATTAAACAGATCAGTGGTACATATCAACTACACATATCTAATGACAGGAAACAAAGCAATACCTAAAATAACTTTCCCCTAGAATCATTTCATGTGACAACATGAGTAAAACTGGTCATCCAGAAAAGTCAGTCTATTTTGTCTTGGAAAAATACAGTTTTATCATTCTCTTCCATTTCTCCAACCACTAAACAATAATAACCCTCTTGAAGTATACTTAATGCAAATATTTCTTTACATTGCAGTTCAACACTGAACTTTCTGGATTTGTATGGCTGACTTTGAAGATACTCTTGTCAGTAGTACCCTTATGTTAACAAGAAATTCTTCTAACTAGTTTTTAATACAGTGTTCACTGGTTTTCCATTGGAATTGTCAACAATTATGTCAAAACTGAAGTCAGATTTCAAGTAAGTTAACATGGATTTTTTTAACACATTCACAGGCAGGCACCAGAGCAAGAACTTCCCATCCTCCCAGTTCAGTTTATTCAAGTATATGCAAGCTCATGAAAAACCAGGAAAACAGGAAAAATGACAAAGCATCACTAACATCTAACTGAAACAGTACTGTCTTTTGCTCAGTTTGCAGGACACTGAACACCCTCACAGGGCATTGCTTGCTACTCTTCATAGCCCCCAACAGCAAGAGGCACTTGTTCTCTCTCCTGGTGCTTGTCAGCAAGTGATGAGCAACGCTGAGTCTCTAGGACCAGGCCATGACAGCCATAAAAACACACCTGGAATCTCACTGTTGCTGTCTTTTCAGTATACAAGCTATAGGATGTTGTTCTGTATAATGTATAATTTTTCTCATTTATCAACTTATATCAGATTTTTGTCCCATATAATTTTTTTAAGCTTGAAACAGTTAAAATACCAAAAATAAAATTTGTTAAAGCCTTAAAGGGAAAATTAATTAAATCAGAAAGATAAGATGAACTTACAGTTTGTGATGTCAGGAGGGGCATAACTGTCATTCATGAACATGCTGGTGGGTTTTGCAACCTTCAGATAAACAAAGTCAGATGTGTTTTTTAAGGCAGTCACTGCTTCTTCATGAGTAACTTCTTCTAAGCAAACACTGTTCACCTAAAGAGAAGAACAAATTCTCAACAGAGAAAAATGTACTGTTGTCATAGGACAGTCAGTGAAAGCTGGTGGAGCACTGGCATTGAGAGTCTTTATTAGGATTCATGTGCCACAGACATAATTGGTTACATAAAATTATATTAAAAAATGCTTTGTTAACTGTAAGAAAGACAAGTATCCCTACAAAAGATTAGAATAAACTGTATTGACTACAACATTGTAAAGAAGGCACACATGCCTGCGGAGAGCTAATAGGACAAACAGGACACTCAAAATGTTGTAAGTGTGCACACTTACCAGTGTGTTACTGCAAGCATTACATTGAGAATAGTTTCTTCTACTAAGAATAAACCCCACATCAACTTGTCATTACATAATTATGTTCTAGGCCTTACAATAGGAAAATATATTTTTCAAGATGTCAAAAAGCAGGGGTCAAAACTTGAGAAAGTCTCAAAATTACTGATTTACATGGCAAACAACAAGAACCAGTTCAACTACAAGCAACAACTATTTTAAGCTACTGCTAGTAGGGTGAAACACTAGCACTTCCATTAAAAAAAATATCCCTTAACAATTACTATCTCATAGATAGCCTTAGCGAATTGAGTTGCTGACCCTCTCTTCTTATTGTGAAGAGAGAAGTAACTTCTGCAGATAATTCAATCCCAGTTCTCAGGTAAGGATTTGCTCCTGTCTTGAGCTGATTCCATAAATTATCCATTGTACCACCAAGTTCTCATTCCTATTGTTAAAAAAAAAAGCAGGATTCTTCACATAAAGGAATAATCCCAGTATTCTTTAAGTACCTTCAAATTCCCCAGCTCTATGTTTTAAGTGATAAAATTATCCAAAAAGTCTTTTTACAGATGGAAAACTGCACTAAACATTAAGAGTTAGTTTTTACTGTTGGAAGAGCAGTAGAGCACATATTCTCCTGTTCTGCACTGTGAGTACAGACGTACCCAGGGCAGAAACAAATACTGCAAGAGGAAGGAGTGTAGAGCAATTAACCCTACAAGAGTTAACAATTCAGAAATACATTCAGAAATTTCTGGCTGTGACTCTCATTTTTCTATCTGGACAACAAACCTGTGGATTGAATTTAAGAAAGTTGGAAGTTAATTTTACTTTGTGCATAGAAAAATTCAACTTTGAAGCTATTTTAAGCTTTTAAAAAAATAAAAATGCCATTCAAAAGCATTACAAGCACTGAAATGCAGTATAAGGCCATATGACACTACAGGCTGGCTAAAGGCTGGCCAGCCACCAGTACAAGGAGTTCCATTCCATTCTCTTCTTTTGAGAAGAGAAATAATCCCATTGTATGCTTACAATTCTGTCACTCAGATCCTAGAAAAATAATAGCAGGCATCAGAAATAACCATGCTGATTCACAGAGATTTTGTATGGAACATTGGACTGAGGAATAGATTTCAGATATCCTGATGAGATGGTGTTGAATGATGCAGATTTAATTTTATCACTGATTTCCAGGCAGCTTAACCACAAATTGAATCATGCCCCTATTGAGCCTAAAAGTGAATACCATTTAAAAAATGCAGCTCTTACTTACAGCTAAAAGTTTGTCTCCAATCTGAAGTTTGCCATCTTTATGTGCTGCCCCACCTTCGATGATTTTGGTTACATAAATGCTGTTGTCCCCAGGTATATGCTGATTTCCTACACCACCAGCAATACTGAAACCAAGACCTGCTTGAAGATAAAGGCATTACTCAAGAAACCTTTTTTGTATTCATTGGATTCAAATTCTTACATAAATACTAACACTCCTTGTACCACACATAAATATATATAATATCAGGCTCTGGTTGAAGCAATTCTGACGCCTTTACAAGTCAAGTTCATAATTTTCTGGAAAATAAAGTCCTAGAAAAGACGTAACATGTACACAAGTTCCGAAAACCAAAAGCTAGATCATTTACTTCATGCCTTGTGAAGTATGGGCACAGCAGAGCTATAGCATCTGTACATTTATTCAACTATTGCCCAGCAATTACTTTACCTAAATTATTTTTAATCTCTCAAAGTTCCTTTGTAGTAATCCAATGAAGTATTTTACTCCCATTTTTAATGTACTTAAAAATTACTACATACAATTAGAAACACATTTTAAAAGAAAACTGCATTCTACAAGAATAGTTTCAATTCTATCCTTCTTATGAAACAGAAACTTTATATTTCCAACGTACCTTTGGGGCCTTTCACAAGTTTGATTTCCACTATTTTTTCTGTGACTGGTTTTCTTCTTTTGACATACAATCGTACAATTGATCCCGCTTCTTTCAATGCTTCCACTGCTTTGCTGTGTGTCACATCCCGAACATCCACCTCATTTACTCGTAGGATACAATCGTTAACCCTGGAGACAGCAATAGTCATGCTCAGCTGTTGTGTTATACCAAAGTGCACACATTAGGAGCTCAATATTTTATCCATAACACACTAACATACATGTTAACTCATTAAAATACAAAGGTTTATCTCCAAAATTCTACTTATTCAAGACAATGCTCTCAAATTAATTATTAGTGCTTCAAAATAAATCAAGGATCACTAGAAAATATGTAACGGGAATATTTAATTCACAGCTGAAGAAGGCACCATATTATATGTGCCTCATTTAAACAGTGTTTTCAACAGATGTTTGTATAAATTACCTTTTGTTTACAGCTATAAAACAGAATTTAAAAAATCAAAACCTAGAAGGCACATAATGAAAATACAGTGGTTTTAAGCCCTGATATGAACAAGTCAATCTTGCTTTTCACAAGCAGTTTAAGTGCTGGCCTTCCAGTCCATTTAACATGTTGCTGTAGTAACACTGAGCCCTCATTACACTAAGTGCAATGCAGGCCCACCTGTCACCATGTCCTGCCAGATGTACCTCTGACAATGGCCAACAAGCTAAAATGAAGCCTTGAAATAAGCTCATTAGGACTAAAACCTGTAATACATCAGGTATTTGCACATGAAATAATGGGGCAAGTTCTTGGCAATACAAGAGAAAAAAAGGTAGTCCTACTATCAGAGTGGATGAGTATCTTTGAAAAATTAAGAATTATTGCCAAACATGAAAAAAGGTTTTAATTAAACTCAACTATTTTGTGGATCAGAAAATCCACATATAGATAACCAATAGTTACCCATCCTGTTTGCTTAAGCTTTTTCTTGAATTAAGGACTATGAAATATATGGTATAATAAATTTATACCACAGAATAGAAAAAGTTCAATTAATTTTCCTAAACTGCAATATTATTAGTTTGAGAGACAAATATTGGTCCACTCAAACATTCTTCATTATCTACAAAACACTTCTCTAAGGAAAACCTATCTAACATTTAATGCAGGATGATAAAACTATTAAAAGTAACACAAAATTTTCTATCTACTGTTTAAAATACAATAATAGCACTTAGCAACCCAACACAGAAATTCATCCTACCGTAATCTTCCATCCTGTGCAGCTGCACCCCCGGCTATAATTTTTGTAATGAAAATACTTGCATCATCCCCAATATGTGGGTTGTCTGTGCCACCTGCAATGCTAAAGCCAAGTCCTGAATTTCCCTGAAGATAGAGGGGAAAAAAAGTTCACACATTTCTTTTTGGGGGAAAAGACATTCTGGTGTATCTATTTGATTCACTCTAGAATCAAATCCACATAATTTTTACTGGTAACAAAAATATTAAAAGGCAGTTTAAGCAGTATGCTACATATATAACTTACTTGTATGAAAATAAGTATAATTACATCTTATATATATGTAAGGAGAACATAAGTCATTGTATAACTGTGAGAGACAGTTCCAGCCCCACAGCTTTCTCATTGAACTTGATAAACTACATAAAATCTTCTCTCTCTAACGTGCTAGATATTTCAGAATATTAATGCAAATATTTACTCCTCATTAAATTATTAGTGACACATTATTTTTACCAGAGAAGCCTTTAAATAGCTTGTGTCCCACTTCTAATATATTCCCACAGATGCACAGATTCAGATGACATTTTTCTCTTCAAGGATTGCTTGCCCTTACCATCAATGCAAGACCTCTTCACCCTCTCAATAACCACCTGAACTACACAGGTATTAGATACAATAATTTCTTTCTGTCTTTTTGTTAACAGTGCACCTCAAGCGAATTAAGCTAGACCTCAACGTAGAAAACCTAACAAAGAAATGCATGTGTCAAGGTGTCACTTGTAATCTCAATAGAAAACTTAATGGTATAGAAGTAACAGCGTATGAAAAAAAATACCAATACAGGAGATGAAATTAGAATCTGTATTGTTAGTCTCTACAAGTCTAGGTAGGAACATTAAATGCAGGATGTCTTAGAGAAGATCATTCCCCCATTTTACTCTCAACGGTCAAGGATATCAATAAAACTTTAAATTCCTGCTTAGCAACTGAATGTACATTTTTTCTTTAGGTTAAATAATCTACTTAAAATTAAAAAAGAGTAAGAAATGGTTTGGATTGCTATTTTTCATACTAAAGTATCATAAATCCCGTTTCAAACAGAGTACAGAATGACATTTAGCATATTACCCTTTCAAGAGTAATTTCTTCATACTCATAATCTGCATCCGTGCCATTGACCTATAAAAAAAAGAAAAGTGAGACTTACAGAGAATCTTACACTTTACACGACACAGTTTGCTTGGCTGGCAGTTCACTCCCATCAAATCACAGCTGATTCACAGTGACCACTGAGCTCAGAGGGGACATGTGATTTTCACACCACTCTGTATTTATGAACCAGACAATCTTTATGTACGAGTTTAAAAGTTGCCAGTTCAGAGAGCAGACTGTTCTACACACCTACTGTAGGGCACAAGTTCTCTGCTTCTGACTGCCAGAAGGAAAAAATGCACTTGAGATTCTCAGATGTTCCTCAGGCTATACATAAACTTGAAACTCAGAAAAAAGAAAGAGGATGTGGAGTAAAGAAGAATTGTAAGGAAGAACAGAGCAGCATTTTCCAATTGTTGTTCCACACTGAGCAGAGAAAAAACAAAGACTGATGCTTTACACTGCCTTCTCATGAGAAATGGGCAAGACCCTTCTAAAGTAACATTTAACAACTGTTTATGCTACTATTTAACTTGTTACATACCTACTGAAGTTCAACAATTTAAGAGGGACAAAAAGAGAAGAGTTTAGAAGAGTATTTTATAAAACTTGATGAAAAACCAAAATCCTAGAAAGAAGCCCTGTCATCCTCAGGTTAGAAAGGATACCCACATTCTTTGCTACCTACAGAACTAGGACAGAATCAAATACCAGAAGCAACAAATATCAAAACTAAGCAAAATCAATTAAGCAATAAATTCTTACTAATATTTATTACTCAAGAGTAAGCTCTTTTTTTCCAATTACTAAGCTATCTAGGAACTCAAATTCTTTCCTCCAGAATTACCTACAGCAGCTACAGACAATTCCCTATTTCTAGTTTTTTAGGATGAAATATTTAAGAAGGTAAGAAATAATATTTATACTATTATTTTACAAAGGACCTTGTCTATCCTTAAGATACAGAATATCTGATAGACTTCTTAACACACTAAAGATAAAAAACATGTATATAAAAAAAGCATTTTAAAATCTGACTGTTTTCTAGCAGAGAATTTTAAAAGGGAATTTAATTCACCCCAAATAAAATTAAGATCAAGCTACTTCCTTCCTCCTATGTTTATTTAACATATTTAAATGCTCCAAAAGCTGATGATGCCATGACTTTTATAGGCTGTCTAGCATCAAACTCATTTATCCCTCACTCTCTAATTATATCTCCCCTTAATACAATAGAAGCCATATCCATTCCACACATAACAGATTATCATCTCTGCAAAGTACCTCAAAAATGATTATGTCCTTAGTAGTTTGTTCAGTGGAAAAGATACGGTGGTTTTAACACATGATATTTCTCTATTAAAAAGGGACGAGGTCCTGACCTTCTGAATACATGAAACTGGATCTATTACTACAGCAACACAAAAGAAGCCACTGTGATCAAGAAGTTCTTCTGGTAGCTTAGTCCTTGAGCTATTATCTACAGGAATGACAGCATGTGCTAAGTGAAGCAGTCATCAGCATTACAGTACCTGCAAAAGGTTCGTGATGATTGATCAGTGTGATCAGCTCTCTCTTTATTAAATAAATAACAAGCATGATTAATCATTTCCCTATTCATTGCCATTAGACCAAACAAAGTCGATCCTAATATAATTAAGCAGTCTCTTATTTCCATGTACAAAACTCTGTAATGCAATTTAAAATATCATCTAGATAAACAGGAGCAAACAAAAACTTCTATCATTTTTATCTTCTCCTTCAGCTCTGTTCTACAGTCTCCCACTTTTTGTGAAAAATTACCTTTGAATTTATTTATCTAACAAACCAAACATTAGCAGAGACAGGAGTAAGGATATATCACATGATAAAAATCACTGACCTAATCTATCTTTCCCAAGTTTCAAAGGGATCTCAGACCCACTAAGCCAAGCGTTATTTGCAGGGCCTTCCCCTGCATGAATGATTTTCTATCCAGATGTTGTAATTATGCCTGATGCACAAAAATCTCAGCCTCCATAGAACTACACTTATTACCTTAACATTTCAAACAGAACCAAACAATTTTTATGAACATTTAGAGCACTAAAACCTTAAGTATAGCCAGTGCACGAAGAAATGTATTTATGAGAAGTGCAACGGAAATGGCACATTAAATATTAAAGCATCTGCCTGCACAGTTGAAGAAACAGATTGTTCTCTGAACACTGAACCTCTGGAACCTCAAACACTGTGTTTTGCACTGTCACACATTGGTACACAGAAAAATTCCCACCTGCAATCTGCAACTTTTTTTTTTATGAAACAGCTATTTAAGGACTTTAAATAACCGTCATGAGAGCTGACAAAATCAAGCACCATCAGAGAGATAAAATAGGTTTTCTCAAACAGCTACAAGAGGCCTACACAACTACATACATAAAACGTGATTGAAAGCTATAATTGAAAGCAAGTGTAGACTTACATATGTTGAAGTCTCCAAAGAATCTGTATTCACCAGCACTGGAGGGGGATTTGCCTTGAAAAATAATAATAAAAAAAAATTACACAGCATAAGAAAACACACTGTTAATGATAATTTTACAGCATTTGACTTGCTCACTTTCTCAGAGTTCTGTTAAAAGGTAGCCTCACCCTGAGAATCTTAAAATTGACCTCCTGAAACACTTGTTAGTATCCTGAACAAATTGCTTCCCTGACAGAAAACCACACCGTTAGGGAAGTCTGAGATCATATTTAATATCTAAGTTCTGACATTTATTACCTTGTTTTTCAAAAGAAAACCTGAGTCATTCTACCATTTGACACGATGCCAGTTACCCCAGTACTTGTGGTATGATATGAAGAGGTTGTTTTACCAATAAGTATCTCAAAACCAATTTTTGGTGGATTGGATTTCTCTTTCTTCCCATTAGGAACAGTCACCACTCCCCTCCGCAAACTGCAAAATGGAAACCTGCAGAAATGCAACTTAGGGAAGACAGGACCTACAAAACTGCCTTGCAAAAGCAAATCCACAGCAGACATTCATTTACCACACAGCAGCACATGCTTCCATAAGAAAATTGTTAAAAATTAATAAGCCATAAGCAGCCAGAGATTATTGCCACAGAAATCTGAAATAATATCAGCATTTTTACAAGCCAGAAACCAGCAGAGTAAGTTTACACTTTTAGTCTCTCATACCAGAATTTTTCTGTGAAAAATGTGGTTTCAACTGAAAAAAAATCCATAGGAACTGACGGCATTTCTCTGAAATTTTTCCAAGTAAATATATTTCCCATTTATTCACCAATTAACTGCCTTTACAATAGGCAGTATCTAGCCTGCTCTAGGACAATAAGCAAAACAAACAGTGTGCAGATATACTCCAGACTCCATATACTGATGATTATTAAGTTCAGTGACACTAAACAAAGTTAATCTCCTTATTGCTTTAGTGAATCTGAGGGTTTTTTTAATATGTATAAAAATACATTATCTTTAAATTTAAGACATTCCTTTTTTTAATCTCCTATGTATGTGTGTGTGTGTGTGGAAATAAATTTAAGGATAGTTTAATAGGCTGCAAAAGAAGCCAGTATTAAACTAATTCAAGGATAAAGTTAAGGCCTACAAAAACATGACAAGTGCATTAACCTATTCATATTCTGCATTTTTGTTTCATTACTATGACAGCAACATATTTCTGATGAATTTGTGATTTTTAAAAGCTCCCAAACCTAGGAAGTGATGACTCAGAAGTGCCTTTCAAAAGGCTAAGATGAATAATCTACCATGATTGGGCAGGAGCCATCAATCTGCTATCAAGAGTCAGAAATTAAGTCTCTGTCATTTAATAAGTACTAAAACCAGGTGGGATCTACACACATTAACAGAGCAGACAATTAAAAGGAAACAAAAAGGATGACACATATGACTGTCAAAATGCCATCAAAAGCCTTTCTCACCCAGCAATTCTCTCAGTAGAAGCATGGGCACACTTCATACAGCAAAGACATTAAGCACTGGTTATTAATGTCACAATAAAAATCTCTGTCAAAACAACATTCTCCCTCACAACTATTTTCTGCCATCAAGTTAAATTTCCTTTTCTGCTTCTTATTCAAGTTCAAATTCTATTAAAATAAGAGTAAATGAAAAACAAGATCCTGCACTAAAAAACCCAACCTATTATGCATCACCATAATTTATTGTTAAGGTTACAATAAATATAGTTAAACCATATGTTTTTATGCTTTTGCCTAAGAGAAAGCAAGGATTAATTGCTCAATCATGCTCTTTTCACTCCATTTTGGAATGTATTTTTATTTAATACTAAGATTCTGTAACATCTAATTATATTCAACATACACAATGCCAGTGAAAGCTGGCTCCTCATGATTTTTATTTTTGAGGCAGACAAATGTTCTTCTTTTCATGTTTTAAAAAAGAAAAAGACAACTAAAAGCAAAATTGATGTTAGTAGGTAAGGTTTGGTGAACAGTATGTTTGAGATACAAATCAGCCAACCAATGCAAAACCCCTTCTGTAAGCTACATGATTGTTCCTGACACTCCTGCATTTATCCAAACTCTCCATCAAGAAGCAACAATCTACCATCTTTTTCAAACATGAATGAGAAAAGTTTTTCCAGGCATTCCAAAGGACATGGTTGCACTGGCCTGTCCACCTCAAATCCTGATGCGGGCAGAATCGCCCTACAAGAAGGGAGTAGTTCTGACACTAATGAAATCTCTGGTCTTCCTGATGGAAGAAGTACAGGTGACAGATTCAAATAAACACACATATACTGGAAATTGCACTATAAAACTGGCAACTGCAGAAATTTTTGCTAATTATGGATTATGCAAAAATTTAAAACTTAGCAAAGACAAACATTACCACCTGTTGCAAGTTTAGTCAAGTAGCTTGAAAGTAAAACTTAAGAAAAAAAAATATTGACATGTATACTACAAAAATTCTCAAGTAATATTCTGGATTGCTTAACTTCCTTTTAAAGTTAAATAAATATCTGTCACCTAACAATTTCAAAAACTGGCCCATCTTTTCAGAAGGTGTGCACTCATCATTTCAGATTTCTGCACTGGAAGTTACAGTAAAGTTACAAAAAACTAAAAGCAGAATGACAATCTATATGCAAAAAAGTAACTGCCACCTATCCTAGACTGTTCCCTAGCTTGTCATGCTGTGGTCACATATTCCAAGTTAGATGGGAGATATTAACATTAACTCGAGTTTACTGCCTTCACTTGTCTTGACAGGGTTTTGTTTTTGTTTTGAGGGTGTGTGGACATTATGGGACCTAAACGATGAAAGCCCAGAAGGGGAGCACATTTTATGAGTCAAATATGTTAGAAATGGAGAGGGGAAAAAGATCCCTTTTGTGTGCTAAATGCCCCCAAAAGAGTAATACTAACAAATGAGTGGAGAACATGAGAAACACCACACAAGTGCCAATGAGGAAAGCCATGTATTAAGTATTTATATGAGATGAGAAAACATTTTCTTTATAAATAAATCAAGCAATAACACTTTAGTAAGGGTGAAATGGCTCTAAAGTTTTTATGTGAACACAAAATATCCTATTGCTTCTTTCCATTCTTTTGGGTGTTTTTTCTTTATTTTTTTCACAAATTACTAATTACTTTCATATGAAAATAGAAATGCTTAAATGGACTAAAAGCTGCCATAAAATGAACAAAAGTTAGGGTGAAACTCTAGCATATTTTAACAGTTCACCTCAAACCTGAGTGTGGAGCAGCAAAAGGCATATTTCAACAAAGCAACAAAATAAATTAAAGAAATAAAATTTGAACAAGTTTAACAAAACAAAACAGAATAAAAACCTGTGGTATGGTGGATGGGATGGTCTCAGCAGGGACTGGTGGGACAGGGATCACAGGGACAATGGGAGAAGAGGAAGGAACAGCTTCTGTGGGCTAAAAATCACCAACAAAATGTCAAAAATATGGAAAACTAGAAAAACAGTTTAAAACAAACAAGATTCAAATTTATCAGCTTAAACAACTATGAACTAGCACATGGATTTGGAGACTCTCACTATAATGCACACAGTCCCCCTGACCCACACTGTACCTGGCAGCACATCCCCAGCACTGCACTGACATCGAGGAACCCAAGGTGGCTGGACATGCCCAGGTGGTTTATTCACACCAAGGCACTCCCCTTGCAGCACTGAGGCTTTGGGGTCCAACAAAATACCTGCTGAGGTCGATGAACAGACTCAGGCTTCTTGTGGGCTGATTTCACAATAGGATCCCTTCACCAATATACAACAGAGTGCAAAAGCAGGGAAATGGGGAATGAAGTTAAGAGCACTCAACAAAGTTAATATGCCTCTTTGATAAAGAGGAAAAATCAGAAGTACCTCAAGGTTTCTAAACTTAGCAAAAACCAAAGAAAACTGTTTAGTCAAACAGGTGGAAGGCCATAAAACAGATTAAATTTACTTCTCAAAGACCTTCATACAGGTTTACCAAACACCTGCAGACTAGGAGAATTTTGGTCTTAGGAATCTTCATTAAAATAATAACCAGGAAACCTACTGACACTTAAAGCTGGAAGGGAATAAGATTCCAAACAGCATTTTGAGCAAAACGTTGACTCAAATATTTTTGAGATGTTCACATACTGGTTGTCAACAAGCTGTCAGCAACATAAACTGCTGGCAACTATCATCAAAATTACAAGCTTAACAGCAGATCAAAGCCCTTGCAATTTAGTTGTTCCAAGACATTCTTGTGATCTTTAAAAATAATGAAGCGTAATGACAAAAGAAAGTACCAGATCCTGAAAGTGAACAAAACCCCCAGAACACAACAGTATTAAACATGTTTTAAAAGTTTGAGATATTTTAACATACAAAGCAGCATACATCAACAGCAGCCACCAAATTATAGAGTAATAGCAAATAATGAAGAAACCTGTAACAGCCCAAGAACAGCAACACATATTAAATGTACATATGGTATTTCTATAGGGTTTTTTCAGCTCAAAGTCAATCCACCCAAAATGAAAGCTGGTGAAAAATGTTGCAATTACTGAAAGATGCAAGAACAAAATATATTCGGTATCTTGAGAGGTAATCCTAATGTCATTAAAGCATTCTTACATCTATGGACTAAAGGCTGATATTTCAAATGTTTAAAAAGAAGAAGGTAGGGGAGAATCTAAATTGGTCTACAAAAATATTAATATGCCTTTTGCAAAGGATGCAAGAAATGCTCAGTGCAATAAACCAGTTGCTACTGAAAGAACAACACAGCCTTCAGAGGACAGATCAAAGTAAACAGCTCAAGCAATCACTCAGCCCTACACATGCAAAAAATAAGCCACCTTTTAAGTCTGCACTGTTCCAAAGCAAGTGGCTTTCCATGTAAGGTATGCACTAAAAATCCTATTAACCAAAATTTCAGCTATCCACATACTACACACCAAAATACAACACTAAGGCTGAAAAGCTAAGCATTAGCTTTACGGTTACACTCCTGCAATAAGAGAAGGTTAAAGCCAAACTAAAGTTATTCTGAGATCCTGACCATTCACTTCCCTGACCTTCGACCTGGCAAAAAAAATGACCATTCTTGCAATGGATTTCCTTATGGGCCAAACAACCTGCACCCCTCTCTTTGCACCAAATGTCAGCTTTAATCTCCTGCTTCCTTTCTTTCCCCAGTTCCTAACTCTCTCCTCTCTATGGGTTTCTCATCCCCAAATGCTTCAAAAGCCCTCCTAACCAGTTCCAAATTTTACCCTTATTATTTTTAAACTGACTTTGTTCATAGTCCTTTAATTCTTCCAGGGTCCAGTCTCATAAGTTATTCATACTGTCATTGTATTTTCCTTTTGTGCTGTTGGTTTAGGATTCACTGAACCTCAAAAGCTCCCTGCTCCTCCAAGCATCCTGGCAGTGTTCCTGTTGAGCCTCCTCCGCTACCACGTGGATGAGGATAGAGGCAACAACACTGGCAACCACTCTCAAGGCATGCGCAAATCCAAATGAAGGCAAGACTGTCTCCACTTATTGTTTCGTAGAACACATTGAAATGATGCAGGCACTGTGGCTATCACAAGGAAGGACCATGCAAGAAATTAAATGATTTTCAATCATTAGGTAAAGAAAACCTAGAACTTCCTTATAACACAAGAATGACGGTTTTATTTTATTAATATACACAATCAGTCTGAAAATGATTAGACGATAAAGGTATCTGTGATAACACCTGAATAAGATCCCAGAGTATCATCTCAATGCTCTATTTTCCAGGATTTTTTAAGAAACATTTGTAATTTTTAGGAATTCTCCAAACATACACTGAAGTATTCTGAGAAATAAAAATCTATTCCCAAAATAACTTTCAATATAGATGTCTGACCAAAGTATTTAATTATCCTGGTTTAAATGGACACAAACCAATATAAAATCGAAAGAAAGTAGCAGGCCAATTAAAAGCCTTCTTCTGAATATATATGAAATACAGCACACAATTATGATACATTATTATATGTAGGAATGCATGACTTGAACTATAACTCACTTGAACAGATCTGCCAGCCTAAATAAAAGTGCTAACACCTACAATAAAAAGTCATTCTGTTACAACAGCATAAAAAAATTACTTGATTGATCAAAGTATAATGACAGACTTCAAAATTTTTATTAAAAAAAATCATTTAAGTGGTATGTTTACAAAAACTAAGATAACAATGCCTTTAAGTGATCAACTGAGTGCCTCCAAATCTAACACTACATCCAGATGTTGTGAAAAGTAAGAACACACTCATTTTGTCACGTTTAACCCATACACAGTAAGTCCTTTTGTGAGGACATACCAACTAATCTGTAGGTAAATCAAAGCACCATACACATCCTCAGGGAGACCAACTAGGTCAGCAAATTCTATAACACTGTTCTTAGTTTACGAAGATACACTTTGGAGAACAAAAATCAAGCAAATCAAACTTTCCTCAGTTTCATGAAATTACTGTAAATCCCTATATTGTACACAGAGCAGCAACCTTCATTGGAAAACAAGAGAGCAAGTATTCCTTTGCTAATCTGATTTCAATTATTGCTACTTCGATTTCTAGCAATAAAATACAAAAGAAAATTAAATAAGGAAGTCATTAGAAACAGCAGGGAAAAAATTACAGAAAAAAAAATGCAACACACTTCTTACAGTTTGCATCACAAATGCACCTCTCCAGACACACAGTGCAACACCTACCTTTCCTAAAGAGCAATTAGAGCATGAGCCATCAGACACCCAACCACTAGCAGCTTTTACTTTTGCTGTGCTTTTTGTAGGGCTCTTTTTTACACTGTCACGTAGGTTTACAAATTTCCCTCTGTGTTTGGCAGACACTGGCAGCGTGGAGGAACTGAAAGGTGTCCGAGTGCTCGGTGCCCGCTGCGGGTGCCGGAGCGGCGGCTTTGGCTGCATGTGAGGATTGTGACGTATTTCCATTCTTGGGCTCCTTGTTAAATCAGAGAGCTTGAGCGTTCCCATCTCACCACCATGAGTAGTCATCAAAGTAGCAACACTAATAGTCCTTTTTGGCAAAAAAAAAAAAAAAACCCAAAAAAACCCCAAAAAAACAAAAAGCAAAAAAACCCGCCACCAAACAAAAAACACCCAACCAAGCTATGGAGGGAAAATAAATGAAAATATTTCTTCCTGAGGAAGTTAAAAA
Source organism: Orthonyx spaldingii (assembly GCA_013397795.1). Lineage (NCBI taxonomy): Eukaryota > Metazoa > Chordata > Aves > Passeriformes > Orthonychidae > Orthonyx > Orthonyx spaldingii. The sequence continues at coordinate 734,178 of VZTJ01004161.1, read as the reverse complement.
TATGTTCCCGAGATTATGGTCATAGGAAGAAACCCTACATGCTCTGCATTAGCTAGGTCTGCATGTTGTGTGCTCTCTCACTCTATTTAAAGAGCACCATTGAACCACCACACAACAGTCAATTTGCTGGGCATAAATAATCAATGCAATGCACAGATTATTGAATAGAGGGCAAAACTCATCTGACTATTATAAAGAAGCTACAAAAGGTTATTTCTCCCATAAGCTCCTAGTATCCCTTATTTTTTTTCCATTTTACCACCTCAAAACTTCTTCAAAGTTTGCATCCAGAAAATTTTAAAAATCTGCTTTTCTGAATGCTTCATGGGGGCAGAAAATTTATGAATTTACAAGAAGTTTACGATGGAAAGTATATGAATTGTGAATGGGCAGATGCACTGTACAAGACTTCAACATTAAAATTTCAAAGAAAATAAATTTGTTAATTCCATAATAATAGCAAGAATTACTTTGTGTTAATAATTTTAGGAGTTGTATTTCCATGAAATACAGCAGCATCATGAAACCAGAACTTTAAGGCACACACTGTTTAAAATAAAATATTTTTTAAAAATTTAAGACATTTAAATGAACATGAGTTTTTTATTATTCATTCCATTTTTAATGCCAAGGATGCATGATCTCTATATTGCATTCTTGTTCCAATATTCAAAACAAAAAAGCTCCAAAATGAATCCTTCCCCCATTCCCTAAAAAAAGTACAAAAAGAGGAAGTAGCTTGATTTAATCACAATGTCGAATATTTAACTGTACCAGCCTATTTTAAATTCTAAAAAAAGGTAAGGGTCAAAGGTCATTTCCCAGCATCTATATGAAAATTGACAGCTAAAAACAGACACCTATATTCCCAGCCTTACAGAGGAAAGAAGGGGGCTCAAATCAGTGGCCACAGAGTCTTCTCAGCAGGAACACACAACTACCATTTGCACAGTATGAACCATCTGCCTCTTGCCCAGTGGGTCTGTTCTAGGAATATGCTGTGGATCTGAATATCTGGTGCTGGGTATGATGAGAATGAAGGACATCAGCCCGTAAGAAATACAACTTGATTCGGTCAGCTGTACTGTATTTAGATAACATGGAGAGATTTCATCAGTTTACAGCATTAAAACATGGTTATTCTCCCTCTCACATTACACGTTCCCACAGCAAATGTGAATACTTAAATTATGAGTCAGCATAATTTTTACATGCAGAATAAAGAAACAGACATACAGACCCAAGTACAAACATTTCCAGTTATTTATAGCATGAATATTAAAAGATAAATAGGTACTGACAGATGCTCCTCTAATCACCAAGAGCTGCCATGTCTCATCTTCTATCCAGAATGGATGTAATCAAGAGCTGCAGAACATATCATTAATGCAATATTCATAATGCAGAGACAGAAATGTTTCTGGCCAGTGACAGGAAACCAGAAATGTGTTGGCCATACCAACATTCTCAGACTTGTGCAGGCCCATGGTAGGGATGTCTTTGGCCTGTGAAGCATTTGGGAGCTGGAGAACTGGGTCCCACTAATACCTGTGAGCAGGTGCACCCAGGTTGTTCTGTTCCAGAGAGCCCAAGAACCTCTAGATTTTGACACTGAAGGGCAAAGGCAGAGATGAAGATAAGCATGTTGTGAATGTGCATGAAGGGAAATATTCAGAACCAGTACCTCACAGCTTTTTCTCCTTTGAGAAACGTCCACAGATGCATTGATACTGCACAGCTCTGAGGCACATTCTCCAGCCTGCAGGGATTACGTGGATGGAGGCTGTTTTGTGCCAAAGCCCCTGTATCAGTGTTCTCTTTGGCAACAGTGTGCTAAATGGCAGCTTTTGTCAACCACAAACATTTATTTTCCAGAGACATTCAAGATTGCTTGATGTTTAGCAAGATGCATTTATACCTCCCATTTCACTTGCATATCAGTACCCAGCACGACATTGTCTAATTATTAAAATGTAGAAAAGAAGCAGCAAAGAGGTTTGGGGTCTAAGGCTTTTCTCTTGCATACACAATAAATCCCGAAATATATGATGTTCCAGATTCAAAAGAACATTTTATTCCTGGAGGCATCAACTCTGTTGAAAACACATAGACCAAGAAGTGTCTTGATTAAAACAAAAATAAATTAGCTTATAAGAGTGCTAAGTAAGAAAATTGAGGGCAAGGGGAAGAGATGCTGGATACCATATCCTAAGAAACTCAGCTGTCTGGTTTCCTATATTCTCCTCCAAACAGGAAAGGGGAAGACACAATGCAAAAGATGAGACAAAGGAATTCATGTATTCAGGGTGCTTTCAGACATTTTGACTACAGTGGCAAAAGAATGAACATGATGCAGCAGAAAACTGCTAACAGTGTGACTTCTTTCTTGGAAGTCATCATGCCTTTGGTGCCTGAGGTGATAACAATAAGGTATCAATAATTAAAAGAAAAGAAAATCTTGAAGGCAATTGTAGTTCCAAAAGCAACAGCCCAGCACCAAAACACAGTCAAGGAACAAGAGGTAAAGGGAAAATACCTAACCCATGAAGGGCTACATAGTATGCCATGACAATCTCCAGTGAAAAAGCTCCAGCTGCATTGAAATTTCACGTTATGCAAGTATAGAAAGTGACTACAACATAATCAAAGCATACTAGTGCTTATATAAAACAACTATGGTGAACAAAATGAAAACATAGCAACAAAACAAAAACACCACAAGAAAAGGAAGAGAAGACAAGAAGAATGTTATTTAAAGACATTAATCAGATATTTGAGAGGCATGGGGGTCAGTATGACTAATTATATGTACATGTGAGGTAAGGCAGAGCCTGCCTTAGAGTCACACTGGAAGAACAAAAAAACTCTGGGAAAGCAGTGGGACGTATGCACAACCCAAAGCTAGAAAATGCAGTTGTGTAACTGAAGCTGCACAGGTCTGGCAGATCATCTTTTGACTGCAGAAAGCAAGTGTTCTCTGCAGACCGGTTTAATTACTAGCATGAGTTGCTCTACTCTAATATCAAGTGCTAAGTGATTTTTCATAACCGGAGGGAGTTCAGGATCAGGCTGTGCTTTCATATTAAATGCCAACTCTGAACAATTTGTTGCTAAACACAAAGCTGAATCATCAATACTTTATTCTTTTAAATTACTGCATCAAGTATACAGTGCACACTTTGCAGCAATCTGTTAAAGTACCAGTAATCTTCTATAAGTAGTTTTTCTCCAAGAAGTGTTTTCCTTCCACATTCTCTACCACCCACTCAGTAGCTGAATAACAACAATACTCATAGAAAGGGAAAATAGTACTAATATTTAAACAATGTCTACTGCAAAAGTCTTTTTTAAAGCTTTGATGACCAGCTTTCATTACTTCAAAAAGCAATTCTAATAGTTGGAAGAATACTCCAAAAATAATTTTGTACTTCACCCTTCCCATTGCCCTCAAGCAGATATTACAAAATCAGCAACCTCTGTTAATATGACTTGACTGATGAAAACAAGTCCATATTCATCATCTCTTCTTGAAAGTAGGAAATAAAATACCTTCCAAAGTACACAAAACTTTAAAGGTGGTAAGAAACAAATTTGATCCAACACCCACTGACAAAGCCGAATTTAAAAGGCATAGATTCTTTCTAGAGATATATAGTTTAAGGTCTGGCAGTGTAGTTTTGTATCTTTTCTCTGAACTACATCCTAGAATGCCACAGGACATACCACCAGTGAAATGTGCTATTTTAAGAAGTTTGCATCCATCTTCCTCAAAATGACAAAAGTCAATACTCATCTAAAAATGCCTTCGGAGATTTATAGGCTGTTTCGTGCAGTCTGAGAGTGATAAGAGTAAAGCACAACTGCCGCTCATCCCCATTCCCAATCCATGCTATCCATGTATGCTGCCCAGAGGATCTAACTCTGAGCACACAGCTAGCACTAAACTCATGCACCATCTCTGTCCTACTCCTCCCTAAGCCAGCACCAGCCTATGGCCTTGGCAGGTCCTTAGTGCCATGATGTCAGTGACTTGTGCTGTTAAGCCAGAAATTTAAAGACATGCATATTTTTCCTGAGTGTATTTCTGCACTACTTTAAACAAAATGTAGCTTCAAGAGCATTTGAAAACAAAACATAACACAAGTACTTTCTTACAGCCCCAACTGAGTTTCAAGGAAATCAAATCAAAAATGACCAAATTTCACAAGAGCTAAAACCATGTAGAACTATCTGAACATAAGCAATCATGTTTCAAGTCAACTATTGTCTTGAAATTTCAAACAACATTCATATATCAAACCAGCATGTAACACAATCAGGTTAATATGCTGCATATATCTGAACTTTTAGAACTGCACAGACACAAGCCCTAATTCAGACCAAGCAAGAGTTCTGTCATCACTGATAAACCAGTCTAGAAAGCAAAATATGCTGAATACACAGAATGGGAAGCAGAACCACCAAACAACGCAATATTATCAATATAAGAACAACTCACTGTTACCCGACCAGGATAAACGCTAAGCTTAACCAGGATGGCTTCAATCCATGGGTGGTTACAATTAAACCTTCCTAACATTCTGCACTGATGCAAAGATAACTTGGGGTTTCTGATTTGTGTTTCTGACTCCTACCCCTTTAAAGGGCTCTTCTTGTACCTTGCCATGACAGAGCAAAGACTGATTACTGCAGTGACCCAAGGATGAAGGAATAAAAACCCCTAGATCTCCACCTGGATGATATCAAGGTCTCTCCAAAGAGAGTTTGTGCAGATAGCACAGCAACAAAGAAGCTGAGTCTGAAGCCTGTCAGGGGCTGGCTACATGAAGAGGGATGAGTTAGTACACAATGGTTTAACAATGAGATTTTGAGGACAGGTAAGTTATCTGGGAGCTGTAACATCAGTTCAGGTAAGTACTGTAACAAAGATAGTTGTTGTACATAAGAAAGTTTTTCTGGATCCCAGAAAGGAAAAGACATACCCACCCAAACTTTGTGGATTAAAAAGACTAGTCAATGCCTGTGACTTTACTTTAGATCTCACCTTTTTGAGAGTGAACCACAGCTCTTGAAAATCTTATCTATGCGAGCACTCTATTTTAAAGACACACCATTAGCATGCTAGATATTCTAAACTGTAGGGGTTGTCTGGTTGCTTGATTTTGTGCTGGGCTTTTTTTTTAACTCAGTCAACAAATTGATTATCTAACCTAGTTTCCTCCTCAAACCCCACAGCATTTCACAATGAACTCAAATGAACTTAAAACTCTGAACTTAAAATATAAATAAATAGCTTTCAAGGGGGGAAACAAAGAAACTAGAATATCAGTAAAATCACAGATGGTGAGGATGAGCTGAACCAATTTGAAGACAAACACACAACTGATTTACTGTTTCAATTCTTTATGGCAATCTTTATCTACAAAAACAGCCTAGTGAGGAACAATTTGCACCATAGTTACCTAGGCCAAGTAAAGCAGTGAAGGCAGTGTCAAACAGCCTCTTACTTGCTGAGGTAGTCTGTAGCAAAATTAGAGTTTTGTGTATGAGATAAATGAACACCCACAAGGCAGAAATGAGGAACCTGGACCTACAAAACTATCACCAATGCTACCACGCCAGTATCTTATAGTTTTTTGATGAGTAAAATTTTCAGGTGCTGAGAATCTCATGTAAATAACAACAACAGTCTCAACAGAACAACAGTTTCAGCAACCCACCTGTTCTCTCTCTGTTGAGATCTAAAACTGGACTCTTGAAGACTTGCCTTACTGTCCATTTCTTATGTGAGGTATTCAGAAAGACTTAGCTCCATTTGTCCTGTCACATCTCTCAGGGACTGAGTTTAATCTCAGTCATATTCCAGATCCATAACATAAAAAATGTACACAAAGTTAATATTAGTTCCAATAAAACTATTTTGTGGCTTTTGCTTTTCAAATACTAAGCAAACGTCCAGCATAGAACCCTTTGCAGCAGGTTAGTCATCTGTATTCACCAAGTAACTCAACAATCTAAGTTCAAAACAGAATTACAAGGCTCCGCATTCATAAGTGCTACTGAGAATGAATTTAATGCATTTAATTTGCAACATAAAGTAAAGCCTAGAAGCTCCTTTTAAATAATGTCAGCCTTAAGAATCATAGCTTTCATTATAATGCTAATGCATCCATAAAGAAGCCCAAGCAGGGTTTTAGCATCAGAAAGAGCCCAGACAAAGAAAAAAACATATTCTAAGACTTTATTATAGAAAAATAATGGCAACTCTTGGGTGTCAATATTTTAGTTTTTGATATTCACAGTAAAAAGGGTATGCTGTGCTAGGAAACTGAGATGTGATGAACTGTTCACTCCTAAGAACACTATTAAATCAAAACAAAACATTAAAGGTTGGGTACTGTTTACATGTTGCTCAGAACACATAATTTGCCACCATTTTTCAATTATTCAGGAAATAAGCAAACACAGACAGAATGCCCATTCTGTTATTTGTAATTCATTCAAATATCAAAGAAGTAATATACCTATCTAGCTCAGATACTGAAAAGTGATCTCGCTCAATGCTAGAAATGTGTCCATTAATTGTCAAAACTACTTCACTACTCATGTCTAAGAGTTTTTTTGTGGGGATTTTTTTAATTGAGTAAATCTACAAGAACCATTATTCATAACATATGAAAACTATGCATGTGAACCTCATCTTATCTAAAGTACAATTAGGATAAGAAACATTCAGGTTCATTTAATTATAGCACCCCAGTGTCCTCAAAGTACTTAAAGGCCAGTCTTAAAACAAGGAGTAATGAAGTGATCTGAAGCAAGTCAGTGAATCAGAGCTAGTGTTTCCCATTTTAAGGTAAGCACTTGTTATTTTATTGACAACTGTATTAATCTATGAACAATCTATGATCTGTCTAAAAATATTTTTATAAAATAGATAAATTTGTCCTAGAACACTAAGCATGGGCAGAACACCATTTACCTCACATTAGCAAACAGCAAACGGAAAACCACACCACTAAAGTCATCTATAACAACCCATTAATTAAAATCCATTAGCTTTCGGGACATAAATGTCAAGAAAAAAAGGAAAATTAACTACTTGACTTACACTTAAATTGGCTTTAAACTAAAGCCACTCCATTTACAAAAGGCTTCACACATATCAGTGGCAGTAGCATTTTATCTTGACACATGCTGAATTCTGCACAAACATACACTGCTACTTTCACTACAGTCCTGATGGCTTTATATTGATACCCACAACTACCAGCTCTGTACCTCAGCTGATTTCACTCATTCTTACACCACAGAGACCTTGCAAGCTGGAATGACAAACTCAGCGTTTTGTGCTGATATCAAACTGACCAAAACATCCATTTTGTGTGGCACTTCTTTCCTTATTTACTCTGGATAAAAGAAATATTAACTATACTGACCTGAAAAAAAGTGGGTAACAATAATATTACAAGTAGCTTAAGTTTCTTAGACTATTATAAAATATATGAAACAATCTAAGCTTTTCTTGGGTTATCATTTCAGTTCCATTAAGTTTTGGTCTAATTGTGACAGGATACTAGCTTACACAATCATTTCTGTCCATTTCCATTTAGTTAAGGTAATTAAAGTGTCTAATCTATAATACGTTTGAAATTTCAAATTCTTCATAACAAATAAAGTCTGTAGAAAGGACGAAGACAAGGGGTTTGACTTCTGAACTTACGATTCAGAAAAAACAAAATAGGACTAATCAGATCCTCAACAGTCCCAACTATTTAAAGAAAATTCTGCAGTTTCCTTTTTCATAATCTCTAACACCAACAACACTACACAACACATTTCCACTAATGTTTGAAGTCCTTAAATATTGAGAAACTAAGAGACATCAATTAAATCTTTAAACAGTTTAAAGGAAAAAAAGAATGAGGTTATGGCCTGCAATTACTTACATCCCCACCACAATTACTGCAAAAGCACTTACTTCCTTATATCCTCAGAACAACAACCTTTACCCACACTGTTACAACACTGGTGAGGCCATGAGTGAAGTTCTGAGTTCCAGGCTGACTTTGACAAGTGAGGTTCCAACGTTTCCACTCTCAGGCCAGTGTCCAAGCTGCTCCTTGGTCAGACTGCTCTAACCTGACCTAGTCTCCATCTGCCTCTATGGAGTAATGAACTAAAATAAATTAGAGTCAACAACAGAACAGAAAAGACAAGCCTGACTCTTCCATCCAAGGGAAGTCCATTTCCTTGAAAAATACCCTGAGTTCTGTTTCCAACACTGTCTTGCATTTTAAAAAACTTTGAACAAAATGCAGAACAGGTCCCATAATCCCAACTCTCCTCCCCTTCATTTGGCTACAAACAAGCAGAAACTGCTCTTTCACTGTTGAATCCTTGCCACTACAAGGATGCTGGCCAAGTTCACGAAAACTCATGGACTCAGCATTATTAAACACACAAGTCATCTCCAGCTCTTAGAATCCCTCTGCTGGAATAGGCAGAAAAGCCCTCAGGGGAAATATCACAGCTCTTTGGCCTGGGTTTATACTCTTCCCTAACCCTCTGCTCTGGCTGCAGCTGAAACCAGGGCACCAGCTTGACAGACAACCCAATACTTTTCTTCTGCAGTTTTTCTTTTCCAATGAGCAAAAAGCAAGTAGAAAATTGTATTTTACAGTACATTCTACTTAATTTGATTATGGTTGCTGAAGTTGGAGGACACAACTTGACAAAAACTGAGCACTGCAACACAGGTAAAAATGAGCAGGTGAAGAAACAGGGAGAAATAAGTGAAAAATTAACACTGGAACGATGAAAGAAGAAAGTGGACTAACAGATATGTAAAAATAAATTAAGTGGTAATGCTATAAACAGATAACTACTTACTTGCTTTAAATTTCAAGAACCAGAAAACAAAATGTATCTTTTTGTCCTGGTTTCTGAGGCTCAAAGTCAAATTAGTAACTGTCAATTAAGTTTTTCAAGTCCTGCATTTCTTGAATTTAAGTGACAGCAGTAATGTATGATAGAAAAATTAACACCAGACAAAACCCAACCTGCCAGCTCTCCTGCCATTTCCCAATGCATCAGAACACAAGATGATTCTATGGTTCCAAGATGGGCAGCATTGTATCTACTGTGCTTAGGAGATAGTATAGCAAGAAAATACCAATATTTCTAATTCAGACTTGCCTTAGGGCAACAGCTGGGAATTCACCTGTTACTTGTATCATTAATCACATTCTCTGAGACTATTAATCTAACCACTAGTCCTTTCCAGATACATTTCAAGATTTATTCCTGCCACTCTGATCATTTCATGACAGACGCATCACTCAGGGGATGAATCTATCAGACTGCATTTCCTTAGGAGACTTGGAGATTTCCAGGTCAGGTGATCATGATTGCTGAGTGACACATAAAGGTCAGAAACTGAGATTCTGCTCCTTGGGTTTCACTTGCACTATTGCCAAGCTTCAAAACATCCTCTAGTCATTTATTCTGGTTCTTTTTTTCCTAGCGTAATTTATTCAAAAACTTTGAATAACACAGTGCACTACAGACAGAGATAAATTATTCTGATAGTTCATGTCCCTCTCCACTGGAAGAAACAGCACTCCACACAACCAGTACAAGTTGTCATACTGGATGAGAGCAAAGGCCCAACTGGTCGAGAGTCTTACCAGCAGTAAAAACTGACAGATGGGCAAGTAGGAATTAGATATATGCCCAGTAATTTTCCCAGAAACCATCTCAGAACCCGACAGTCAAAGTCTTCCTGAACCACTCTCTGTAATAGCTTTGTGCCACCTGCTCTTTGCAAATCCATTTAACTCCGCTTTTACGTCATTTTCTTATTGAGGCTTCAAAAAGAGCATTTTTATCCACAGTGTTTTGTGTCAGTGGATTTCACAACTTTGCAAGAAATTTTACAGGACAGTTGTGACAGATTTAGAATTAGATATCTATTACCGAATTTCTAGTTGAGTACCCTCTTCATTTCACTTTTATTTTATAAGTCTTTATCATATTTTCCCTCAGGGTTTTTTTTTTCTGGTTTATTTTTAAGTTATCTGTCCTTATAGATAACTAGACTATTCCTCTTGATGCTTTATTACCCTTTTCCTTTTTGCTTATGCTATATCCTAAGACAAGGAAAACAGAACCCCCACAAAATTTGAATTATACACAATAAATATAGTCAGATCATGTTCTGTGTTATCTGCTACTACTTCTTTAATAACACCCAACATTTCATTTACCCTTTTCATTACTGTGTGGTACTAAGGTGACATTTTCATACAACCATCAGTGACAACCCCAAAGTCTCTTTCTGAAATTGAAATACTTCATTTGTTGCCTATCATATCCTTTTTATCTCATGGCATCATTAATTTTAACAGACTTTGATGCAAGAACCATAGTTTTCAAAGACTTCTGTAATTATAACAACTTTCTGATGACCACATGTTCCCATGTAGATTTTGAACTACATGTTCCCTGTTTTCCCTGGATGACCTGCGAGTTCTTATTTTCCCATTACAAAAAGAAGCGGACTTTTCATAAGAATATCTGTTTATCCATGTACCTGTTAATTCTTTTGCAATGATAAAGAACTTCCCAAAGTTTGTATAATAAGGAAATCAGACCTGCTTAGGTGCAGCCTCAGAGAGCACAGCTTTGTTCCTTTTAAAAAGAGCATCATATTTGCCTTTTCAAAATCTTTCTTCTAGGAATACCAAGACATTTTAAACAAAAGGGTCACACACAACATAACAGCTCAGCCATATTAAACACAAATTTCATAAGAAATCCTGAATAAATGTCATCTCCTATTGATCACGTGTGCCTCTTAACACATTAATCTATATTCTATTGGCACCTGAATCTTATTATTTTTAATACAGTAAAATGAGTAGTAGGAAATACTCTGAGCTCAAAGGTGGGACAGCCCTAGCTAGTTTTCTGCTTGCAGATAGGCATCTACTTTGGCATTCCACACCTATCTGGGAATATAGTTTTAGGTCTGTACTATCACCACCTTCATCAGCAATATTTCATGGTCAATTTGCATAGCACTTGATTTAGCATCTAACTACTCAAGTGCTGCTCTGTAACGAGGCTTAATGTGCTCTAAGTCTAAAAAGCTGTACACAGAATTTTTCCTCACTGCATTTATCTTTTAAAATTACAGTTAAAAGAAAAATTAAAAGCAGTAGCCAAGAAGTGCAACAAAAAGAGGCTTTTAAAAAATATATAAATTCTTTTCAGCAGTTTTCAGCTTTCAAAGAGCAGTTTAAAGCCATTATATTAGATGATGGAGCACAGACTGTGATGTATTTTGACATTCTCAAGTAGAAACTTTATTTATCATTATACTTTTTACATAAGAAATACTAATTTATTACCCTGATTTGGCAACTACATCATGTCCCCACTAAGCTTTTAAAATGCTTACTATATTAGTATCATTCTTTAAAATTAAGTTTTATATCTGCCTTGGAATATAGATGGCTTTTTCTACTAAATTGACTAGTTTTCTAGTTTCTGAAATCTATCCCTACATATTTATAGTCTATGACCATATAATCTCCTGACTTTCCCTTCAGAAGAACTAAGCAGAGGTTCTTAAGTTTTTGTTATAAAGCAGGTGTTCCTGAATATCATCTACAGTTACAGAACACTTTTCTGAACACTGCAATCATTCATCATTTCAGACTGATTACCCTACATGCTACAGACAGAATCCAGAGTTCCTTCTCTCTCCAGTGGGAAAGACTTTCTCACCTGCCACATCACATTGGGTATTCAGATACAGTTAGTTATCTAAGAAAAACAACTACAATTTACTTAGTAAATTAAATTTGCTTTGAAGTAGAACTGTACCCCAGAAGTACAAGCAATCTTTACTCCCTTCCCTACTTTGTTATGAAAGCCAAACACTTCTACCTGGGAGCAACATAACACAGGCTCCTCAACTGACTTCTGCAGGCATCAGTCTTAGAGAAACAATTTTAAATAAGCAAATACACACACTGTGAGGTAGCACTGATAAAGAGAATAAAGGAAGAGAAGCCAGAAGATTCATCCAAAACATTCCCACAGTACGGCAGTTTCCAGGAAATACCACACAAAGCAGTGGGAAGAAAGTGAAGATTCCATCATCAATGAAAACTCCTGTACTATACCTGCATCCCATAAAATGTCATAGTCCTATTAGAAGACTGACACAGCTGCATAGATACTAGTTTCCAATAACAACAATAATACTAACTTCCATACAGTTGAAAAAATATTGGGAACTTACAAAACAACCCCAAAACTTAAGCTGACTACAAGGACATGAAAAAAAATTAATAAGCAATTCTATTTTACCAGTGTTCTGGTATACCTTAAATTATTTTGTCCTGACTTTTTCTTTTTTTCCTATTAAAAAATATGTGTAAGGTGATCTGGTTTTATGGAAATCATTGCTTAAATGGAACACTTTCAAAAAGACCGTTGCAAGGGACAAGAATATACAAAGGAAACACTTTAATGGAGCAACAGACTGAAAATTCATAAATGCCACGATCAGCTTACAAGAGATAAAATGAGTCATAAATGTCTGTTATCTGTCTGGAGAACACGTCAGCTCAACTACATCCTAATGTGCAGTTAAACACCAACAAAAAGAGAAGGGCAGCAAATGCACAACAGACCCAAGCTGTAGAGCAAGGCTGATGTATTAGACAAGTGGGTTATAGGCAACGAGAGGAAATCCAATACTGACAACAAGTCACATGGAATAGCAATAAACGGCACAGAGACACTCTGAGGAATATCAAACTGGAAAACAAGGCCAGAAGTGCTTTGCTTGCTGGCAAAGGTTTTTTTTTTTAATTATACAAGATAGACAGAAGGGAATCCTTGCTCTGCTTTCAGAGGATTCTTTCAGTCCTTCAAAGTATTCACTTTTCATATTGAACCTTGGGTGTGCACCCACAAAAACTTGGTACATGGAAGGGAGCCTTAAGTCTTTCAAAAGGCAAGTGACAGAGCTGCACCAGTTTGGGCATTTTTGACAGTTTCTTAAGGAATGAACCATCATGTGGTCATATAGCCATATTGGTCAAGTGGGGATTAGAACTTTAACAACTTGAGCACCTCCTGTAGCAGCAGTTTCCAGTAGGTAATGTTGGTAAACCTTAATGAGGCACAAGAAAATTTCTGTGGCTCAAGAGAGTCAGGAAACACTATTGGTTTGTCTTGGAATCCAAGCAGTTTGTGGCAGAAACTCAAACAGTAGCAAGAGGTGACCACTTAAGAGGTCAATGGATGATCTCAAGTAAACAATATATATAGTTTATAAGATATTGCAGCTTTCTGAGTATATCAAAAAGTGAGCGATATTTTTTTCTCTTTTTTGTCATGAGAAACTACTTTCAGGGAGAATTGATGCAATTAATTTTGACCTCTGTAGAAATGACTGTTGCTAATGCTATTTTGGGAAAGACCAGAAAAAGCAGATCCTCAAAAGGATTCAGGGAAGACTTGCTAGGTGGTGTGGTATTAACAAGTCGTCAAGTCTCAGTACTAACTTTGGCCTCTGTATTACATTTTCTGACCTTCCATGACAGATGGCACAAGGTTATCAGCTGCTGTTGTGAAACAGGAATGCTCCTATCCATTTTGAAAGGAATAAAATGGAGGAACAGTGCCAACTGATCAGAAGGATTTGTCCTAAATTCTAACTGGAGAAACCTGTAGAGCGTTCCTGAAATCATCTAGAGAGCTATGCAATCTTCTCTTGAATTAAATTTGGGAAGACATAAGAAACAGCATTAAAGGAAGCATCCTTCCTCAAGGGAGGAATGAATCTACTGGGACCCCTCTGCTACAGAGCCGTTACATGACATGCAAAATGTGAATTATGTGGTTATACCAATAAACAAGAACGAGGCACTTAATTTCAATTGCACATGAGAAACATAATATGAGGAGGTTGATGTTTTCCTTGCATTTTCATCTTTTGTGGATCTGTCAAAGTAATTCAAAATTAAACTGTACTGGAAATGCTTCATAGTATGATTATGCTTGAAATTCAGCAAACAGCAGCATGTTGAAATTAGTTTGAACTCTCTCCCAGGGAGAGGAATGATGGATACATTCTTCACTCAGGCTACCATGCCCATCTTTAAAAAAACAAAGGAAAAAAGTTCAAGAGCCTACATGATTCACTGAAAATTTTAAAAAGTAATTGCTATTCATCAGGAGAAATTTAAATTCCTCCTTTGATTTGGAATATAGATAAAAGCTGTGGCCCCAGCAGAGGTTCTAGGAAAAAGAACCAAATCCTTCTCAATAGATACTGCATAGCTGGTGTGCACATAAAGATATCAATTTCTCTTGTTTAACAAAACAATTTCGCTCCTTGTGTTACTATAAATCCCAGAAAGGCTGTGGACACGACGTTTACCAGGACTCTGAGCTGGGTATAAACTAGAAGTCTTAAACTGCACAACACAATACCATGTCAGCTCCCAAACATGGATGCACAGCTCATTCTAAAAGACAAGGACATGTTTTCTAAAAACATCTAAGAAGTCTCTGTTGAGCTAAAGTCTTCAAAGTAAAGGAAATATCCTGCTCATTCTTAATAATCATTGAGAGTGCTCTTGATGTTGTGGACCAAAATAGAAGAATAGGAAGAAGATGGTTTTCACTTTAGATTCAGTGGTTCTGTCAGACAGTAATTTAGTTAATAATTGTATTAACTGAAACATGTACAGCAGCTTTGGCAGCAAAACAGAAATGCTACACTACAGGAGCCATGCTAGAGCTGTTCAGTAAGCTGACAGCTGGTGAAAGACAGACTGGCCTGGATTTGACTTTCAAAACACTTTGTCAATCAATACAAGCCTCAACTGTGAGGGCAACTATCACAATATAAAATAAATTAGGAAAGTTATATAACAGACATAGAGTCCTACCTTTTTCACAGGCTTCCATGCACTTGGCTTTATACAGCAAGACCTTGTCAGTCCACCTGAGTTATCAGCTGAAGACAACGGATTAAGAGGGGATCCAGTGTGTGCCTTGCCTGAAGATTCAGACTCTTGGGCACAGTGCAGACAGAAAGTCCCTGTAGCAGCAGCAGAATTCCAAAAGCAAAAAATTCTGTGTCTCTTTCTTTGTTTACCAGATTTCTGACTCATTCTGGAAAAAGTAATTTTCTTGAGATACAATGTAACAGAAATATGAAGAAATTATGTTACCTACTCTGAGCAAGACAGTGCTGTGAGACAACAGGAGAGAGAGAGTGGAACCTACACCCCTCTGGCAGGAAGCAGTGCCTGCAGGAAGCTGGAGCACCGGTTCAGTTCTTACCACCATTCCTTCAGTTCTTATCAGCAGTGCCATGCTGCAGGTGATGAGCTGAGGTAACAAACTGCACACACCAGCACTGCAGTCTCACAGGGCTCGGAAGGAAGCAGCACAGCCCCATCGCTTCCCGGCCTCAGGAGAGGGGACCACTGCCCACAGCAGGGAAGCAGCAGGATGCTAACAAAGCCTACATGGCATCACATGAGTCATGGCAGATATTCTTAAAATGTATTGATACTATTATGATTTTAAAACTGCCTATCTCTAAAATGTCAAGCAAATTTCACAGTCTTGAGAAGTTTTCATCTCTACTGTACACAGACAATGTTCACAAAATGAACCAAAGGTTCTAAAGTCCTTTAATGCTTTGGTTAAACTACCAAGAATTTCCTACTTTTAAGCCTATTGATTAGAATACCTATTAATGCATTCCTCTTACAGAATAAGTTCATACTCTTTTTATCTCTGCTACAATGCCATCTTACAGAAAATGCAACCAGTGGAAGAACTAAGACTTGCAAAATAAACTCATGCTTTCACAAACGTGTGATTTTACATAGCCAAAAATCAACAATAAGAAGGAAACTTAGTACAGTAAAACTCATGTTTCAGTTTCAGAAGGTGCTTTTTTATAGAGAAAATCATCCAAAGCATGTACTATTTAAAGCTGCTTTCTCCTGCATTCATCACAATATTAGCAGCAACAATATATAAATACTTCACTATATATCAAAATACAGGCAGGATGATAAATATTGCCCTAAGAAATCAGTTTTCGAAGAAGTACGATAAAAGAGGGACTAGGGTAGAGACCTGACTTTTTTTTAATCATTATCTTTTTAACACACCTTACACCACCTCTATGTTGTTGTGTGATTAGACAAAGCATTTTGTACATACTAGAACTACATCCATAATATTTCAGTGACTCTGAGAGCAATAGTCTCGGACTAATGACACAGTTAAAACTTTCATCAAGATCTTAAAAGGAAGATACACAAAGTCAAGAAATGACTGAGCTCAAATAACTCACAAAAGCAGGTGATAAGCTCTGAAATTTAAAATTCAGTTTTTGAAATGGTTAAGTGGATTTAGGATGATTTTTCTGCCCTGTTCCATCACATCTTTCCTAAAATATATCCAAGAAAATAGAAGTAAAAATTAGCACAGCATATTCAAGGAGCTAACCAATTTTTCAGTACCAAATGCTGCAAGTGTGTCATGCTCAGCTACGTGCTAAGAAGAGCCTCAGTGCACTGCAGTTAGAACCAGTTTAATGACATGTGGGATTCATACAGATCAGTTTCTGGATTTGTAGCACAGCATGGGCCAAATACCTACAGTTAAAATGCTTTCTGAGCTGTGATAGCTGGATTCACTGGCAAGAATAGGGGCTTCTCAGAGCTCTGGAAAGACTTCACAGAAAAGCAGTGCTCTGGATAGAGCTGTCTTCCTTGATGTAAGATGCATATCTCTTTTAGCACAGCACTTTAAATTACCCAGTATTTCTCATTTGCATAATGGTATATTTACTAAGCTCATGGCACAGTTATTCACCCTTGTGAGAGTATAAATTTGTTGTATGCTCGGTTTTATCCTTACCTTCCATTTTATACCACAGATTTGGCTTTTATTAAAGAAATTAATAAACTTGCTGACAAAAATTGATATATTAGCTCCTAATCAAATTCCTTAATGCTTTTAATTGAGTGACTAACACGACATCACAGAGAAGGAGAACGAAGAAACAATAAAGGCCTCGAATTTTTAAGCATGTTAAATCTGCTTCCAGGACTCATGAAGAAGTCTGGTGTGGTTAGCTGGGCACCATGCATCTGGGCACATGTGTACTCTTCTGGGCATAAACCAAGGGATAACTACAGCAAAAAGCAGTGCTACCATATCCATCATCAACTCCAGCCTTGCTTCTTTAGGATATGAGACCTTACTCAAAAAACACCCTGCCTCAAAATCCAAAGTCCTCTTACCACCTTGCTGGGGCAAGGGTGACCAAACAGGTCCCAGAGAAGGACAGGTGTGTGCTGCCCCATCTCCAGGAGTCTTTTCCCTTCCACTGGAGATGAAGGAAATGAAGTAAGTATGAGCATTTCATGCCATCCAAGAAAGCCAAGTAAATGAAGGGACAGCTAAAATTGGGGGCTTTGTAGCAGATTCACGGGGGAAGAAGGATACAACTACTTTAAAAACCATCAAATTGATTCTGTATCTTAAAAATCATGATGTCACAACAGTAAGACTAAATAAAAGCACATGATCACAAGTAAAATTTCGACAGGTCAGATTAGAGAAGTACATCACCTCTAATTACTTATCTGGACTCTGCAAATGTGATTCCATTCAAATGATGGGGATGTATCTCAAATGAACAAATAAAAGGCATCAAGAATGTTCAGAGTACTACATCACAGAACACAAACTGAAGAGAACTGAAAAACAAAACTGCACCACAGTGAACAAGCTCCAAATGCCTTTTTCTCTCCTGAGGCTACAACAGCTGCAGTGGGTGGATAAGGTACGAGCAGAGTACAGCATCCTTCCAGAGGAAGTGGCTTCAACAAGCTCGTATGTTTTTAGTGCATTACTTCTGAATATGCTCATTAAGGTTTTTTAAACAACCACTTCAAAACATCTTACGCTTTTTTCCCTCCTTCTGGCCATGAACATGGATAAGCAGTTATTTTTAATGAAGAGCTATGAAAAAATCTGGCAGGCTTTCCCAGAGGTAAGCAATCTTTTTCATAGCAGAAAAATAGAACGAACACTGGGATATTCACAGAATCACAGCTTTAGTTTGAAGGGATCTCGGGAACTTTACCTGGTCTAACCCTCACTCAAAGGAGAGGCTATTCCATTTTCTATTGAACAGCAGATTTCTAGGTCTGACTAGTCAGTCCAATTGCAAGCTTCAAGCATTCCAATATTGCTTCTTCAAGTCTTAAACAAATAAGAACAACTACAATTTTTATTCAAAAGGTTGATATTATATATCTTGATTTTTAAAAAATAACAGTATTTAAAAGCCTTTATGTTACCTTAATGCATCACTTGGAGTTATATAATGACCCATTAGAGAAACTACAGGATCTAGCTTCCACATCATGTACAAGATGCTACAAGAAAGTCAAATTTCCTCTCTGAGCTCTCCTATTGGACGTTTACTCCAAATTCATAAGCAAAAAAACAGATAACAATAAGAAGACTTCAGAGGAAGTGTCAGTTTACAATTTTTGAAACAACTACTAACAGATAGAAATTATCCTAATAAAATTCCAGCATCTGAGGATAACAAATTTTTCCTTCTTTTATATGTCTTTGTAGTATTTCAGGTTAAATCATTCAAGACATCTTGACTAATGATGAATTTCACTTGACAGTAAGCAAAACAAACCTAATCTCCCATGTTTAAATAATTCTGACATTTCAGCATTGTTCCATAGCTCTTAGTCATATTTTCCAGAGATACTAATTTTCTAATGTCAATTAGTTTAAACTTGTCTCAGGGTCAACCTTAAGAATTCATGTGAAAGCCACACACTTAAAATTTAACTTGCTTGCTTTTATCTGACTTTGAATGATGATTAATACAAACATCACTTAGAGCAGATGGACAGTGAAGTTGAAAAACGTCATGTTTTCCTTACAAGACTGCACTATTGAATATACACCCTGTATGTAAGGAAGACATTCCTTTATCTCATTCATGTATTATTAGTAGCCAAAAAAACTAGAAAGCTGTTACAGAATTGAATTTGTTGTGTTACCTAGGGTTAAGGTTTTAAATTATTTAATTCTTTAGATAATTTAGATAGATTCCTTAACCATTAAATATGTAGTCTACTTGATTTGACATCTTACTAGAGCTATGGAATTGATATTTCTTAACTACGTTATTACCCTCCAGAGCTAGGCAGCAGAATGCAAACTACATTTTTTAATATTTCACTGTTTCATTAGAACATCTCATATTTAAAATTGCTGGAGGCTCATCACTTGCAAAATAACTTAAATAAAAATCAGACCTCATTTAGTGTTTCCATTTTCATGCTTTAATGCTAGAAATTATACAGAGCTCTTTAAAATATGAAAATGAAAGCAGACAGAAAACGCCGTTCATAAATAAGAGATTATATTAAATCATGCATATATAAATAATTGCTCTTTCTGACTAGCAAGTAAGCAGAAAACATGCAGACACAATCACTTTAACAAGTGGCATATTACCTGGGTGGAGCTGGCAGCGACAGAAATGCAGTCAATGAAACCATGTCTCCGAGTGAAAAATGCCACTATCTGCTGCCACCGGGAAGGCTCAGTCCGTAACTCATCTGTTGAGCCTTTCTTTGCCCACTGCTTCTGTTTGGGGCCTACAGAGCTGTGGCTGGAGCCAGTGTTGCCTCGACTGGCACGAGAATAGAGGAGTGTGTTATTTCCGAAAATGTAATTCATCTCTGCAGCTCTGCAGGTGGTTGCCAGGCAGTCTTAATTCCCTACCAGCTGCTGAGTGGTGAATGAGCAGGAAAAAAAAAATGCAGATAGAATTACAGCAGCATCATTTACAAACCAGGAAAACAAAATTCTTGCTAGCTGATGCTATTTTTCTTCCAAGGCTTTCCACCCCTTACATCCCCTCTCTACCTGTGATTGCAATGATGAGTATAATCTTGAGCAGTTTGAAAAAAAAATGCAGCAAAGGTTTTCCTTATTTTTCCTTTTCGGAACGCACAGGATGAAAACCTTGCTTTCTCTTCCTAGCTGCCAACAGATATTTAAGGGAAACTGAGTAGCAGGTACAGTACAACGGCACAAATTCACAGCTATGAGGATGGTGGTGGATGATAACAGCTACTGGGTGGAGAAAGCACAGATCAAAAATAACCAAGTTTCAATCACTGCCTGTAGAAATATCCAATAGCATCTTTTCACTTCCTTGCTTGCATAAATTATGAACCTGAAGCAAACAAAACAGGGAATATAGAGCAGAACTGCACTTGTTCACTGATTCTGTCTTTATGAAAACATTCCACAGAGCAAAATGACTTTAACACCATGTTCAAAACAAATATTTAAGAAACAACTGTTTTCTGGTTTCTTCTTGTTTTTCCCCATTCTTTTGTGCATAAAACAACTATAGAGGGAGTGAATCACAGTACCACAAAACAGTTATTTTGTGTTGTGTATCAGAGGATAGGGAGGTTGTTCTGCTGTGGTTTGGGGTATTTTTAATCATCAAGGAGATCAGAGAGACTAAGGTCAAACACTACGAGTCCACACTCTGTTGTTCTTATTCTGTGAATAACGTGTCACATTCATAACCCCATGCCCAAATTTCTGTGACTACTGTAAGCATATTGTGGAAACAATAAATATATATATATATATATATATACACATACATATATATAGATATATACACACATATATATATATATCTTTGTGACTCAACACTATTTCTCAAAAGTACAAGAATAATTCAAAACCAAAAAATTCTTACTATTCACTATGACTTTTCAGTAAGATTATTTTGATTTCCCATGCACATGACAAGTATTACTGTTATGGGTGTGCATTTTCTCTGCTCTCTTTATAGTAAAAAAGAATTCAGAATAATTATCTCAAAGATTATATGGAACTCAGGTTACCTTACAGAACTCACCATTCAAATTCTTATAGCCAATTATTTTTTAAAAAATCCTCCAGCTCACATCAGAGGGATTATTTAGGAAATCAGTTAAATGTCAAGCTTTCAGTACCAGCTCGTTTCTGGAAAGCCAAAAGTTATCAAAACCATTTGTGATATATTTCTACAGTCATAATCATAGCACCAGGGCAAACACTTTAAAAAGGCCGAAAAATTACTTCCAACACAGCCACAATTTACAGCCACATAATCCTAAAAATACACTGACTCATGATGTGCATTTTAGTGGGGTTTCCCCATATACTTTCTGGGGTGCAATATAATCTGCTGTTTAACAAATTCTTACTGACAGCTATCCTATTCCAAGGAACAGTTTTTTCCTGCCGCTTCTATTACAAGCAGAAACAAGAAGTACATTAATTGAAATCTGTTGTAGTGAGATCAATGCACCATTTACTTCTAGTCACTAGTACAGCTCAATAACACACCACATGCCAATATTCTGAGCACACCTTTCAGACAGACTTTATTAATATTTATAAAATACAATGGCTTATCACCGTAAGTCATATGAAACTCAGTCTGACTTGTGCAGTGTCCTTAAAGGTATGAGCACAAGATAGATAATGGAGGTTGAGAAATGCCTGAGACACAGTAGATACAATAATCCTTTCAAATGGACAAGCTTTTTATAATGGGAATTTTTTGACAGGAAGACTGCAGCCCTTCCTGAGCCCTGTCTTTTTCCAGACACAAAAAATAAATACCCAGTCTGAAAAATTCTATGAATTTATTACCAAAGAAATTGATTAATCCCTGGCTATGATTGAAGGTGTTTGGAACAAGGTACAAATGGCATGCTTTGAGTTCCAAGGCTTTTTATACAGAGTCAAGGTGAAAATACTTTTTATCTTTTTCTACACATGGCCTTGCATGTCAACATTGCTATACAGCTTATTAAATATCTCCGAGCACAAGAATTTGCACAACTTTGAAACGAACTTCTTAAAGATTTCATGTCTCTCTCTGTCTCTCCCCATAGGCTCCAAACTGAGTCACATGGAAAAGTATTGTTTAAAATTCTGGAAGAAAATACCACAATACATGGACATGCAATGTACCAAGTACCTATTTTTCTTGCGTTTATATCAATCTGTCTGAAGACAAGAGCAGCTTGCTGTGTTTTAAGGCGGCTTCTTTCAAGGATGATTCCCACACAGCCAACAATCCACTATGGCATCAATGGCAAAGTGATTTTAAAAATCAGCACTTCAGGAAAGCCTCGTATGGACAAAAAGCTTCCTGAAAGTGAAGCAATGATGATTTAATTTCAATTGAGAGAGAAATCCAGAAAAGTACTTAAGGAAGAGGTTATGCAACCCCGTTGGTGATGCAAGACAGCAATCTGTGTCACCTACACTCCATATGGATGTAATGGTATCGAGCAAGATTTGCTGACGCCTAAGCAGATACAGTTGCAGTTATTTGTAGAAGGAGCCGGTACTGTGATGAGACAAACCCTGGTTTTTGCATGTTACAAAGCAACCTGAAGATAAAGGCAAGGCATAGCTCTAGAGATGGCACAAAATCAGGACAGCACAAAGGATTCCAGATTAGAAGAATGGACACTTGTACAGTTGAAAAAACAGTGGGAGGCAGTAAAAACAAGGGTTCGTTTCAGTCAAAGAGCATTTCAACAGAGGGTCAAACACCTACAAGTAGAGACTGGAAAAAGTTCTATTTGCACAGAAAAGGCAATATCCAGAGAAAGGAAAATCATCAACACAGATGTCACAGCTGGAAGTGCATCTGTGAGTGATTGCCTCCAGAGTCAGGAGGCAGAACAGCAAGGTTCATCAGGAAACTGCAGGAAGCCCTAAGAGGGCTGGAGAGCTTCCATCACCCCTTTTTCTTATTCTGAATATTGAACTGATGGGGATAAAATTAAAAACAAAGCAAACAAAAAACACCACACACTAAAATGAAAAAAATCCACTATTTACTGTTAGGCAAGAATTGAGAATTTGCAGATTTGAAAAGATTCCCACCCCAAAACAAAACAGCACATAATTAAGATTTCTATATCAGTTCATATATACGTCTACAGGTTAAGAAATTTACTGCAAGATTCATCTGCATTTGTTGTGGCTGCAGAGTAACATTATTTATTCTGTGTTCAAGTAACAAGATATAGTAATCACAGTGGTTACTAAATGCAAAAATCAACATCAAATACTTGGACTAGAATTTCTCTGACTTTGTATCCAAGCAAGTTGGTATTATCAGCTTGCTGAGACAAGTAAAAACATGACATAATGCTGTATTTTAATCTTTCAGATGAAGGTTTTCTGGGCATAACTTTACAAGCAGAATGCACATCTAAAAATTAAAAAGGCACAGCAACAAAAATTGTTTGTGAACAGAAACAGCAGTTATATCTCAATTACCCTTTCTAAACATAAACAACAGTCCCCCTGAAGCATTTGAAAAGTGTCTTATATTAGTTTTACTACCATTCTGGTAAACAGAATATTGGCTAAAATAAGCACAGATCCTAAACGAAAAAATCTGATGGACTTAACAGAGAAAATTTAAGAATCACCTAAAATAATGGCAGGAACTTATTTTATTTTCAATATCAGTTACGTTTTGACCAACAATAGAGACAAAAGAAATGTGCGGAACTTAGATACTCAAACATAAGACTATGCAATTTAAACTCTTCAGGCATGGGAACAAAAACAATACTGAAAATGTAGATACAAACTCATGTTTATTTCTTACACTTTTCAGAATTCTAGATGTGATAAACTGGTATAACAAGTTTAAGCCTCATTAAGAAGTATATGCAATATTCTAAGCCAAAGCCCAGGATTTCAGGACTCAAATACTGCAGAGAATAAAAAATGTTAACCCTTTTTGCTAAGAGATGCTAAACAGTCTATCTTAACTTTTAGTTCTAATAGGACTGAAGGATAGTTCTTGACAGTGTCATTCACATACTCAATAAAAAGTCCATATCTTACTGCTGAAAGTAACTTATAAGTAAACATCCCAGCACAATTGTTCTATAATGATCTATTTTAGTATAAATATTTAATATAAAAGATCATTACCTTATTACTCACAATACACCTCAGACAACCTACCAATCTGGGCAGATTAAACTGCCTGGTCTTCCGCACCCTGCTCATGAACCTCCTGCCCATCTTTTTGGCACGCCAGACTGATAAAAACATCTTGTGTTTAATGCAAGTCTCCTTAGGCTTGCTTCAGTCATCAAATGAACCCGACTTCACTGAGAGCTCAGGGAAAATCTCGGTGAAAACAGTGCAACCCATTACTAGGATGACTTGATGTTGATTACTGTATCTTAGGTTGTTCTAATGTTTGGATTAATCCACAGTCCATCTGTTACAGTTTTTCTTTCTTGTCTCTGTTGACAAGAATTTATTGAGTAGATCCATATGGAGAACTGGGCAGATTTGGTCAACTGCTTCTTGCTATAAAACACAAACTGACACCTTTGCATATATTTCCACATTCTTCAATTACAGGAAGTTTAAAAGCAGTAACCTATCAAGAACTTGGGCAATGCATTTCAATTAAAGACTGTATAACAGCTCCTCTCAAGTGTGACCACCAAAGTATGATACTAGTCTAAAAATAGGTATATCTGAGGGTATCTTCAAATCTTTCTTTGTAATTCCCAGTATTCTAGGTATGTTCCTAACACCAGAAGCATTGCCTTTCTGCTGAACATAGCAAAGCTTTACAAAGTTCTCAATTTAGAAAAAAGTAACAGATTGCAGCCTTCTCACCATCATAACCCATCTCGCAAATTACATGTCAACCGATCTTTGATTTCTAAATGGAAACAGTATCTTCATCTTCAGGATAACCTCACCTACCTGCTCAGACTGGAGCAGGACAAGAAAACGTACTGGGGCAAAGAGGAAGTTAAAATTACTTTGACTGTTGGCTAACCTTGAACCTGCATGGTTCAAATCATAAAGACCATTAGCCTTTCTGAGAGCAGAAAAACTCTCCTAATTAACAGAGAAGGCTGTTTTAACAGAAGCTCCACAAGCTCTAAAAGACTTCTGGGGAAGCACTTGAGAGGACGGAGGGAATTGGAAGATAAAAAGAAGGGAACCTATTAAGATTATCAGTACAAGATTTGAGTTCACATGGAAAGGAGATTGTTGGCATTGAAGGAGAGATATGTGAATATGCACATTTATGTAACAGTTATTTCCATACAGATTAACGGGAAGGAGTTAAATAAGGGTGCTTGTTTGCAGCTGAAGAAACAAGCAGTATATGCTGTACTACCTTGACTGGTATAGCCAGAAAACCAAAAGACTATTAGCAGTTAAAAGATTATTTCAAAGTCAGAGGCTGACTGTAGATCACTGTGTTTATGAAATAGAAGACAACTTTCACCTGCTAATCTATAGTTCTGAATACAAATTTTAATTTCTGAAATAACAATTCCCTAGTCATTTTCATAATTTCAGAGACTCAGTGTTACTGACTGTAGTTTCATTGCTATCTCCTGAGCCAACCCTTTCCCAAACTGAGGGGTCAAATAGTTCATTCTTCATTTCACAGTAGCTGCCCTTTGTCTCTGATCATTCTTGTTCTTCTGTGAGTATCTAAATGTGCCTTTTTAATCAAGATAACGAATGGTGCAGATTTCTAGAGCGATAAGATAATGCAGTTTTATTCCATTTGCTTCTCTGATTATTCCTGGTATTCCATTTGCCTTTTTGACTGTAAATGGAGTACTGAGATGATTATTCCATTAATCTGTTATAACCCCGAGCTCGTATTCCTCTGAGATAATGCAATGAGAACACAAGTTCTTCTGAAATCCTTCTGGCAACCTCCATCCATGATCACCAATCTTCTTCCTTAACCTTTACTTTCCTTTTGTTGTTGGTTTGGGTTTGGTGGGGCATTTTTGTTTGCTTGGGTTTTTTTAACATCTAAAACCCTAAATTATTTTTTCCTCATTTCACGGCAGCTTAAGTTTCTCCATAATCTTTTTTGAGTGCATTTATTGTGTGCATCTAAGAAAACCTAGAAACCTACAAGATGATCTTTAAGCACATGCTTTAAGGGATTTGTGCAGCACAAATTCTCTTTGCAATGCATTCATTGCTTTCTCATCTCTAATTTCTCCACATGCTCATTGATTCTGCTCTTTAGAACAGTTTCATCATGTTTTGCCAGTACAGAAATGAGAGCAAGTTCCAATTTCTCTTCTCCCTTCTGGAAGCTATTTTAAGAACAAGTACCACCTTGCCATATCTCATTCCTGTGATCCCACAGTCAGGATAAGTAGGCTGTTGCACAGCACTGCAGCACTAATAGATAAGCAGTTTCAAACCAAGGTTAATTTAAAACCATTAAGCTTAAATACCATTAGGTCCTGGAAATACTTTTCCAAAGATGACTAAACATGTGAAAAAAAGCAGGCATACACTGAGTGGGCACAAGATATTTATTTCACAGAGTAAAACTACAGAGCATGTAGTCAGCAGAACTGCTGTGCTAGGATTATAAAGCCTGTCTTGGCAAAAGTTTGGGTAGCGCTGATACACTATTAGACATTTATTTGAAACTATGTGTCCACTTCACAAAGCACAGGATATGGGACACAAAAACACAAGCTGTTGCTTCTGAGCAGGAGGAGAGGAAAGGCTGAAGGACATACTTCTCACCCTACAGGCACTCATAGCACTAGGTCACATAAAATGCCCAACTAACCTACTGCCTCTCTCAGCAGTGAGCAGTGTAGGTATAGAGTGATCCTTCCCTGCTCAGTACACCATCACCAGTTCCAACAGAGGCTAACAGGGCCAAAGAAGGCAAACTCTGTCTTACTGCTTTTATTCTAATAAAAGCCTACTTGCACTCTAATGCAAACTGAGCCTGAATACTGTCTCCCAGATCTGACAATGCAAGGTAGGCAGAGATAAAGCACAGGGGCACTGGCACTGGACACAGCTACTGCTTCAAAGTGTTCATGGGGTGCTTCACTTGGGCAAGTTAGCTAAAATTTGGCGGTAAATCTTGCATCTGTTATTCAACAGGAAACAGTATTTCACCTCAGCTTGAAGCATTTCATTGTTCAGAGACAGGAAAACAGTAATTCATTTGCCTTTAATGTCATAATATTATGAAGTCATAGCTTTATTCCCTGAAGTAAGTTTAGATAAGCACGAGTCTTCCAATTGCTTTCAATGGGCAAACAACATTAATCCACATGTTCCCTTTGGTAAAGGGAAGTGGGGATTTTTACTGCATCACCTGAAGCACAAGTGCTCTAGCAGAATACAACAGCCCCAGCCAGAAGGACAGGTCTGTGCAGGAGATCAAACAGGCAGCCAGCAATAGGAAGGCCGAGCCCTGTCCTGCTTGACCTGCTCAGCACTGTCTGTCCCCAGCACCCCTCACGTAGGGATGACCATTCCTGTGAACATGTGAGGACAGAAAAGCAGCCAAATGTGTTGCATGGAATATGAACAAGAGTCCATGATTATGGAACTGTAAGTTAAAGGCTTCCCCCACCAACCCCTACCTACTTCTCACAATTCCTAGAGTGTGCTGCTACTCCACTGAAGATTGCACAAAGCTCTTCTAGAGATACCAAATATTCAACCAGTAGAATGTCTTTAGCTCCTTATAGCTGTACGATTCAGTCAATAATTAAAATTTTCATGTATAGCATGAATAAGCAATTTTAGGCCCCTTACTAGACTAATAATGCCAGTACAGTGCTCCCACTAAAATAGTTCTGTTCAGCTGCCCGTATCTGTGACACGTGTAAAGAACAAATTGAGTGCAGGCATTTTCCTCACACCCTTTGGAGATTCTCCCCATAGCACCAATCTTCAGAGACAGATCATTGAAAAAGATTTGATTAAAGAAAGAACTGCAGAGACTTTTCTCAATCAGTAAGTCTAGCTTCCTGTTACCACATGCAGCCACATGATAATATCATTTATATATAAACTTATCACAAGTTTTCAAGAACTTGTGCAAATTTCAAATGGGAATTATGGCTATAATGGAAATGCATTAATTGTTGCAATATTAAGAATTTATTTCAGAGCAAGATAAAGATTTATCGTACTAGTCATGGTATATTTTTCCAGTACAGGATATATTCAGTAGTTTACAAACTATTACATGTTTCCTTTAGAGCTTCTGTATTACCAGTGAAATAACAGTCCCAAATACCAACACATAATATGCAAACATAATACTGAAATATAAAAATATGGAAGCCCCAATCAGGTCCTACACTTAAATACTGAATTGCCATGCTACATCATATACATATGATAAATAATCTGTCATGCACGTGTTGCTCTAAATAAAGATTACTGATTTTTTTTTTGTCTTATTGCACCATGACCCACTATTTTATAGCCTTGCAATAATCTGTTATTCAAAGCTCTTTTCCTTGATAGAAAACTTCAGCTTCCACTCCACAATTTGCAGACCTGCTTGGTACCATATCATATCTGTGACAGATTTCACTTGATTGGAGCTGTTTAATGAAACCAAGTTTTAACTCCAAACCCGTCGCTCAGAAGGGCTGTGATCTCACTGTGCCACAGTGCTAAATTTGGTGTCACATTGAAGCAAACCCTGCTGTAGCATCGCCATCTGGTGGCCCATCTGCAGAGCAGATCATTTCACAATTCTCGGGACCTCACACTGGAACCACACAGGCGGAATTTGGAAACCCCATACTGAAGAAGTTCTGCTACTAGCTGTCTACCTGCCTGAAAATATTCTTCAAAACCTTTGGGACAGAACATCTGTGAAGGATTTGGAGTTTGACCATTTTCACTATCCCTTCATCACTATCTCATCACCATCTGCACTATCCTCAGAGACCTAAGACATAATATTTTGAAAAGGCCTCTCCATATTTTGTAACTATACTCAATTCTTAATTCTGCTTAATTATATTATGAAAATAGTTTTCTTTCTTCCAGTTTTAGAGCTCCCCTCTTTTCCTTTTTGATCCCTTTATGTTTTCTAAAAGGCAAGACTAACTGTTCTATGAATTAGGGAAAGTTTGTGAATAAACAGAGTTGACCTTAAGTCCCCAGAGGAAGAGGATTTTTTAAATTTATTTCTAATGGTTGTGCATAAAATGTGTTTCATTACTTTCCAAATATCACAAAATTCAGAGAATTAGACATGTGAAAGTGTGTTACTGTGTGTCTAACTTCACAAGCAAGAAAAGTTTGAAGTCCTAGACTTCCCAAAAATGAAAGTTTTGCCACATTAGTATTCTCAGAAGGCTCTTCAGAGGGCAATATAGCCCACTTCAAAACGGGTTATTCATTAGGGCTTAAAGAATTCAGCTTGTCTAGCAGAAGACTATGGAAAAACACTGAGAGTTCATTACGGAGATATAAGTAAAACTAACTGGTTCAATATCATCATATACATTTTAAAAATTTTAGAAAAACTGGAAAACAATTACTACATGTACTCACACACTACAGTTGGTTCTTCTACAGAATCCTTACAAGTCAATGATAAAGAGCTGATACATGCAACAACATTGTTCCTCATAATTAAAAAATGGAAATATAACTAGATTCAAAACATTTTTTTTCTTAAAATATCATAGAATGGTCTGGATTGGAAGGGGTCTTAAAGATCATCTAGTTCAAACTCCCTGCAATGGGCTTGAACACCCTAAAACAGGCTGCTCAAAGCCCCATCCAACCTGGCCTTGAACACTTCAAGGGATGGGGCAGCCAACCCCTTCTCTGGGCAACCTGTGCCAGGGCCTCATCAGTCATGGGAAAGAAATTCTTACTAGTATCTAATCTAAATCTACCTTCTTCCACTTTAAAGCCATTCCCATCTTGTCCTATCACTACATGACCTTGCAAAAATTCCCCCTTCAGCTTTCTTGCAGCCTCTTTGTGTACTGGATGGGGCTCTAAGGTCTCCATGGAGCTTTCTATTTTCCAGGATGAGAAGCCCCAACTCTCTCAGCCTGTCTTCACAGGAGGGGTGCTCCAGCCGTCTGATCATCTTTGTGCCCTCCTCTGGCCTTGCTCCAACAGCTCCATGTCGTTCTTACACTGGGATGCCAGAGCTGGACACAGCCCTGCAGGTGGGGTCTCCCCAGAGCAGAGGGCAGAATCCCCTCCCTGCCCTGCTGCCCACTCTTCTTTGGGTGCAGCCCAGAACACATTTGGCTTTCTGGGCTGTGAGTGCATGTGGTTGGGTCATGTCCTGCCTCTCATCCACCAGCACCCGCAAGCCCTTCTCCCCAGGGCTGCTCTCAATCTAACAGTGTTTGTTCTTTGCAGTTACAATGTTACACATAAACAACTCACGTTAAAAGTATCAAGCTATAACCTTTCCACAGTGTAAGCCCATCTCATCACTCTAAAGCCCAAACATTCCCCAGTATCAAATAATTTCTCCACTTTTTCCTCAAAACCAGCTATAAAGACTCAGAAGTGTTCTAGAAAACAGCATGTAGCCTGACACAAAAACACTGTGCTATTCAGAAAATGATTGAGCTACATCTATCTATTAACACATTAAATAAAACTGCCTGTTATAACCCCCTTCCCAAACCTCACACTCCGTTTGTCATCTTGATCTTTAAATGTCTTGAAGTTACTGGAGCAATCTTGAAAATAATGGTGCTGCATGCTGAAAAATTCTGGAGACATATATTGCACTAATATATTACATATTGCACATAGATCCTCAATTAAAATATTTACGAGAAACAAACTTGGAATCAACTCCACAGGATTCTGACTGAAAATCCAAAATATAATTGACAGCACAAACTACAGTGCCCCTCAAAACTACATCCAAAACCTTAAGTTACCTATAGTTCTTTTCTGGGCATTTTACTACCATGCAGGTCTAGTTAGAATGTGTGGAACTAAGTCAATGCTTTAATGTCTGCAAAGTAAATTTTACAAATGAGTAGTTCCATAAAAAACAGAAAGAGATGTTTCATTTTTTTTTTTTCCCCTCACGAAATTAAATTTCTGGAGAGCGCATCAAAACAGTTCACTTTTTAACTTTAAAAATGCCTACCTTTACTGGTGAAATATGAGAATGGGAAACAAATCCATGGACATTCTCAATCTGTGACAGATTCTTCTCTGATACATGAACCAGCTCTGGACCCGTCACTTCATTGGCAATGTGTGGAGAGCTGTGCTCCTGTGGGGGTGTATCTTCATCCTGGTAGCGGTATTTCTGAAAAAAAAATTATTGAAAAAGATCAGGGCACCACAGAAATGAGAAAAGATTATCCAGAAAACCTAAGCCAGAAATAGTTATTCTTCTGACCTTGCTGACTTCAAGACAATAAAATCTATAAATAAAAGTTTTAATTAGCATTTTTAGTTTAAAGATTGGTCCTGTCCAAAAATGTTCCAGCCCTTTTAGTCCCACCTGGAATTATTATAAAGCTATCTAAACCCCAGCAGGGTTTACTGTATCCATAAGAAGCATCCCAACATTTTCTAAGCACCTTCACACACTACTACTATACTCCCAAGTACATGTGTAGTTATTAATAGTTTATAGGGAAAGCATGTCATGTTATTAAAGGTATAGAAAAACACATACTCATTTTAATCTTGGGAAAACTTATTACTATTACTGAAGTATATTTAGGATAGAAGATATTTCCTTAGAGTTTCTTTTAAACAGAATTCGAAGATCTACATACTACAGCTTAAGCCAAAACCAGACATTTTCCTGGTAATTCTTTTATACATCATAACCCAGAAGATGACTGCAAGTAACCCATTTGTCTGTAGACACAGGAACACTACACCAAGGCAGTATCTGACAAACAGTGCATAACTTCTAACTCTCTCAAGAGTTACATGTAATTTCTGTTTCCATTTTCTACCACAAAGATCATCCCCTTCATCAAAAACTCCTACAATATTACAAAGTTACGATCTACAGGATAAATTAGAAAGAATCTGCTTGAAATGATCTATCAGTTACCAGCTCCTGTAATGCTTAACACATTCTTACCCAGTTGTAAAGTAGAAGCAATTCAAGTATATTTCTCTAAAAAACCTAATTAGCAGAGAAGCACAAGACCCACTTCTACCAGCAGAAGAAATAACTCCAAAGAGGAAAGCAAGAACATTAAGACTTCTATTAGAAGAACCTAACTCCAAACACTGCCACACCTTCTCCTTAGCTGAATGTACTAAAGGCGAGACACCAAAATCTGATAGTTGTGAAAAACTGCAATGGTTACTCAAAAAGCCTTAATTTTTCAAAATTTTAGCAGAGAGATTTCATGAGATAACCAACTTAATAGCTCACTACTACCAGAAGATACAAGTTCTTTTTCTTTCCTTTCTCTGTAGCAGTGAGATGCTGCCTTGCTCAGCCTCAGATTGCTGCCATTCATTTTTTATCTGAGATTGATTTGTTTTTCACTTATCAAAGTAAAACTCTGAAAGGAGTTGACACTAGCTCTCTAGAGCAGCCATATTAAACATTGAAACAGAGAAGAATTATAATTTAAACAAAGTGTTGGCCAAAAATACAAGGGTGCATAACCAGAGTATAAATTAGACCACATAGGCAATTAGAGAAAACAAACATTGGAGCTTCAAGAAGCAGAGAAAATATCTTGCAGCATCAGCGAATGTAGGAATTCTGAGAGTTTAAAGTAGCCTGCTCCACTGATGAAGGCTGTGTTTGGCTGGACTTGTGATCCAAAATACCCCTAGCAGACCTCAGGCTTTGATTTCATTACAAAATACAGGAAAATTATTTGAAAGTGGATTTAGTGTGCAGATCATCTCAGAGAAGACCCTGTAGAAAGCTAGAAGTGGATCAATGCAGTTTTACTGTGGGGGCCAGGGCACACACAACAACATCCACACAAAAAAACCCTGAAAAAACTAATTAGTCAAATAGTCACAGGTCAATCAAAACTAATTTCCTTTATAGAACAGTCAATACCTGTAGACACAGCACATAATTACCTTGCTTTTTTTTCCTGAAACCAGACATATTTATTAGAAACAGGTACTTTGTTAGAAACAGATACCTGAACATGACTGAATGCAAACAAGCTCTAGATTTCACTAATAGATATATGTTTACATTATACATTGTATCAGGGCTTATAATAAAATAGTGCATATGAAGTTTTAATAAATCAGTATGTCATTATTTTGATTTAGAATGAAAAAATGTTGTACTATAGAATTCTCCCCTAAAAGGCACTGACAGGGCCTTCAGTCTTCTCCAAAAAAAAATTTAAAAGCAAACAGCTAATTAGATTTTGATGCAATATTTAAAATTGACTTTACTATTTGACATGAAGTTGTTTAAGAAGAGACTTAGTGCCATAGTGTAGTTGACAAGGTGGTGTTAAGTCATAGGTTGGACTTGATCTCAAAGGTCTTTTCCAACCTTGTTGATTCTGTGATTCTGTGAAGTGCTTGAAAACATAATATCCACACTACTACGTACTCTGAAAGGTACCACAGCCCTTCACAGAAACTACTTTTGAGCAAAGTGCAAAAAAGCAAAACTACAGTGTCTTGTAACAGCTAATTCTCCACGGCAGTGTTTTTACTGCTTTCCTATGGAGCACCACCCCTAAACACTGAGCCTCTTGTCTGAGGCAGTGCCTTCAAGTGAGCTGGTTGGTCAAACTGCCACCACTCACCACTGCCCTTTCCTTTCCTCTCCCAGGAGCTGCCAGCCCCTGAACAAGAACTCAGTCAGCTGTTCCAGTCATGCCAAGTTAATTGTGCTGCTGCATCCAAAGCCCTGTGCAAGTTTCCCTCTGCCGGGGTCTAAAGACACGATTTCACAGTACAGCCAGCTCACTCCGAGGGCAGCCAGGGTCTGAAGAAGCAGAAGCCATTCACTTGGTCAAGTTGTACAACTTCATCTCCCTGCCCCTTGCTGGGAGCACACAGCTGACTTCAGACAGTCAGCAAGCTCAGCAATCCAATAGAATGTTATTTTCCCTCTTCCAGCAATAACAAATTTTCTGTAGTTCCCTGAAGTGGCTCATGACAAACTGAGGCATGCAGCAATGCTGCCATAACAGGGAGAAAAGCAGGTGAACAGTAGGGCCAACCCGTCTCCAATGGCTAGGAGTAGGTCATTCGTCTGCTTGTAAGTAAGAGAATCCAATCCTGCACCCAAATCCAGGCTCCAAGGAGACCTTAATTTACAAGAGTCAGCCGAGCAATGGACACATCAAAGGAAAGCAAAAGGTGTGGCAAAGCAGCTCTGAACTTGCAGACAGTCTCAGCTGCACATCTCTCAGCACCCAATTAGGTAGTGGCCAAGCAATTTAACTCCTTTTTAAGAAGCTTTATGGACTGCTTTACAATTTATAACCATAATTCTAAGTTCAAAGCAACCAAGTGCTAAACATTTAACACATACTTTTGACAGAGACACTGCCCCAAAGGATTCTGTTGCATAATACAGGTGTGTCAAAATTAATTTAAAACATTTCTCTTCTGATGCAACATACTTAACAGGATATCTTCAGGCTAAATTATACCCTCAGTAAGTTTTGAAATGCCACTCAACCCCATGGTCACTGGTGTAAACTACTGAAAAATCCATTTACTTTAATAAACCAGTGCTAGTTTGCATGAGATGAGAAAATGAACCCAATTCACCACAGTGAAATAATTTTTCAGGCCCACAACATCCTTCCTTCAAGTCTCAGGCCTAGCAAAGTTAGACAAAAATAAGAATGAACAAAGTATCTGCAACAATATGCAGGACAAACAAGGATTTTCTGGACATTTTATAGCACCATTTTTCAGAACAGAGACTAGCTGTTCACAGAAAAAGCACAGAAAAGTTTTAAGAAACTCATTCTAAGAGGTTCACTTCAGTCTTTTTAATCTCTTATCTGTATTTTAAAAAGAAGATATTTCAAACTCCCTTCCCTTCTCCAAACTTTAGCCCTCCGCACCCACCAGCCATACGTTACTGCTCACTTCCAACAACAAAAGCAACAAATCCCAGGAAAGTGCAGTCTGACATGTACTCTGTCTTAATTGTACTCTGTCCCTGGGTTTTCATTTTCACTGTACAAGTTCGACCATGTTGAGAAAGAGGTTAAGAATAAAAGAGAACTTGAATAAGTAAATCTAATAATTTCAATTTGATAAATAAACAGAAGCTCACAGGGCCAGACCCTCTCTGAGACAGTATGAACAGGCAGCCTGATAAAACCCAGTAGTTTTAGACCATTTGCACACAATTCCCCACCTTTAAATACTCGTCCTTTTTTGGTCATTTCTCCATTTTACCAGTTAAACTAAATCTGAAAGGACCCTTACAAAGATCATTCCAGCAACTGAAGTTATTGTAAAGCACTATATGTTTGACATGCAACATATCTCCACTCCTGTATAAAATGACTTGGATGCAATGTCAAAAACAAATGGGTAGAGAAGACTAAATACTTGGAGTCCTCACATCTGCCCAAAGCCAACCTTCACAACTCTGTCATCCAGATACCCTTCTGCAGAAAATAATTTCCAACAAGTCTAATAACAAAGGCAACACTACAGACAAATTTTGCATACCTTGCTAAAACAAAACTAATCAAAAATGAATAATATATTAAAGATGCTATGCATTTTGAACAAGTCTTTCCTGTAGTCTAGTGCTAAACTAGAAACTAATAGGAAAATTAGCAAAATAATAGTGCCTTTCACACAAAGGAAAAAAAAAAGGACACAAAATAAAGATATGCTCCACTAATGCAAAACTGAAGTCAACTTGAAAACTTCTTGTTTGTAAAAAAACAAGATTATGAAAGCCAAATAAAATCTCTTTGCAGGTAAACAGTAATTCATAAGTTGAAAGACTGTGAATAACAAAAGAAACTTGAGTAATGTAAGAAAAGATGATACTGTTCATGTCTTTTTAGAACTTCTTCACTGATCATGGAATAGGACATTCAGTATTATTTTCAACTTGGGCTTCAACATATGATAAACTCAATGATTTGAAACATTGGAAGAAGGGTTTTCATCTTTGGGTTTGCTCTTTCAAACACAAGTTCAGTACTTTAAGTAACTAACTGCTTCATTCTCAAATAAAAGCACTAAGTTTTCTCTAATAACTAGAGCTATGACAAAGACATAAGGCATTTCACCCTTCTTGAACAGTTTCAGTTTGACATTGTATCTTGAATATAACTGCTTATAACATGGTTATTTAGGTCACAGTGTTCCATCATATGTCAAAATGCACAGCTAGTGTTAAACTTATTTATGTAATGCTTCATGTCATGGACATCCACAAACAATGAAACAATTGAAGCTAACTATATGCGTTTACAAAAACTCTAAAAATATTTGTAATCAAGTTAACCTGTTTCCAAAGGCCAAGGAAAAGAGAATAAAGAAGGAACACTCAGATTGTGAATGTTCTTTTCATGCAGTCAAAAAAAAAAAAAAAGAAAAATTGAAAATACATGTGATTACTTGTGTGAGATTAATTATTTCTTTACATGAAGGACTGGTACAGATAAATCCTGTATTACTGTTTCACATTGTCATTTAAACATTTACTCAATATTCAAAGGCTGCATCTTCCCAGAAGACAAGAGCATTTTATTTTTAGAAATACCCAGTCCAACAACTT
Organism: Orthonyx spaldingii; assembly: GCA_013397795.1. Lineage (NCBI taxonomy): Eukaryota > Metazoa > Chordata > Aves > Passeriformes > Orthonychidae > Orthonyx > Orthonyx spaldingii. The sequence goes on along the minus strand of VZTJ01004161.1, from coordinate 697,451 downwards.
TTATTCAAAAATTGATAAGTGCCTGGTGCAAAATCTCTCTGCACTCCCAGCAACTCATGGCTTAAACAGAAATCCTTCAGTTCCTTTGGGATGCAGGCAGCAGAGAGGAACAATGTAGGTAGCACGTAGGTAGCACAGAGCACCCGCTGGGGATTAGCAGCACCCCGTGTTTATTCGCAGATAGCTCCAGCCTGTGCATAAACTGCCCACGGCATTGCAACGACGCCTGTGCCGAGTGAGCCGCGCTCGGGAGGCTGTGGCTGCGGGGCCCGGGGGGCTGTGGCTGCGGGGCCCTGCCCGGTGCGGGAACTGCAACCCCCCGCCCCAGCAGCGCCCTCCGGCGGCCGCCCCGCGGAAGGAGCGAGGCCGCGCAGGGAGGGAAGAGCCGCCATCGCTCAGCCCCGCCACAACATGCCCAAAGTGCAGGCTGCATGTTGGCTGGGTATTTTTAGTTTGCTCTTAAAGTGAACGGCATCCCTGCTCTGCAGCTGAACGGGCAAAATCCAACCCGAGAGTATTTTCATTCCACGGCTTTCTTCCCAAGTTAATTGTTTAAACATGAGCGTATCTAATAAATAAGGAGTGTGCAGTTCCACAAAAAAAAAAAAAAAAAGGAAGGAAAGAAATCTTAGTGTTATATCAAGTACTTTCCAAATTGCATCAATAAATAGATACATATTTCCAATTGAAAAATGCTTTGGACACAGGAAGGATAAGCAGACTCAAAATATGGCAAAGTCTTCCTTCCGGAAATAAAGCTTTCAACTTTAAGTTTTATAATATTTACGCTATCAAAAGAGCCATAAAAATTTAGACTCCTCCCTCCCAACCCAGGTGACATTTATTCACCATCAAGACTTTGTGATATATATATGTGCATATATATGTATACATAAAAGCATCACACATCCATATATACGAGTATATATGTACACACACAAGTGATGTCTCTTTATAAAATAAAATCTAGTTGAAATACTTTTTGTTAAAAATAACAAACACTGACTTGGAAACCCTGAACATATAAAGAAAGTTTTAGAGAGAAAGATTTCCTATTTTCACCCTCAAAAGTAACTTCATACACATATTCCTTTAATTTTAAAGGGGCTTTCCAGTACTTATTAGCATTCTCCTAATATCCTTGACATTGTGTGTTAATTTTACAAAAAAAA
>VZTJ01004161.1:649485-696249 GCA_013397795.1 Orthonyx spaldingii | reverse complement strand
AAAAAAAAAAAAAATTAACACAACACTGAATCTATTCCATTTACCATTCTGATGATTACCACATTATATATGTTTTATTCCTCTGAAACCTGAACAATTGATGTAGTCCTAAAATGACTAAATGCCCGAGGGCACTGTTAAACCCAAACCTGCCACTAACAATTGCTTCCATCAAAATGATGTCAGGAGGCATTTCCAGCCCTGTATCTCAGTGCAAGTCTCCTGTGTATTTAATTCTCTACAGCTGAAGAAAATGAAAGCCAAGTGCAATAAACTGATTACATGATGATTAATACTGATTAATGAAGAATGACGACATTTTACATGCGGTATTCAGTAAATTCAAAATGTTGTTCAAAGGGATCTTTAAACAGTAGGCATGATAATTCATTACTTCTGTCACCATCACTAAGAGCTCGGATAATTGAGTAAGATATGGAACAAAATACACACTTATTTAACCAGAAATTTAAGGTACAGTTACATTAGACACAAAGGCAATCATTCATTAAATGCAGCTTACATTTCCAGGAAAGTCCTTTTATAGACCCACCTTACATCCAAACATTAAAGATATTGTGTTGTTGGTACATGCTACTTTACAGTGGCATAGCATCGGAGAAAAACAATCCAAGTTTTTTATGCTAGGAGACATTTTTTCAGACCCTGTGCACTTGAATCGATCCGTGACTGAGATTCCAGAAAAATGCCTCTGTAAGCGCTGCTTGCTGCCTGTCTTTGACATTTAATCTAGGTCCATAGTGTTCAAAAATAAGCCTTTATATAAATAGGTTGAATCCTTCAGGAAAAATGTTGCTTCACGTTAGAAACCAGATCTTATAAAAAAAGCAAAGAAAAAATCCTGTGTCCATTTTTAAAATTTTTGAGTCAGCTTTATATTTAATTACATTAGCGCCAGCTCGAAGTGACAACTGTCTGACGGCCCAAAGTAATACTCAGATCCTCTCAGCCAGAAGCCCGGGTTAGATCGAAGGCAGCTCCACCTGCTGCAGTGCAAGGACTGCTATCTCCTCCATGAAAACAGAAGCAACTCCAGCAGAGCCACTGCTCAGTGTGTGCTGCTTGCTTAGGGGAGGGGCGAGATGTTGCAGCAAGGGACTCGTTACACGGCCCGATAGAGATAAACCCAACGCTTCCTGCAAGGTGCTTTCGCACTGCACCAATGAGCATGTGAAAACCCATTTTAAAATCAGCTGTGTGTAATTATAAAACCAGGGACATTGTAAGCTTAACAGCAGGGAATTTGCTGATCTGCAATTTACACTAGCTTTTTCAAGGAAGTGTCAGCAGACCACAAAATGAATGGCTCTGGGATATTTAATCCTCATTTTCAAACATTAAAAATTCAAGGTTATTTGACACGTCAAAAAAAATGGTCTTTAATTGCTCAGTAAAATTCCTAATGGTCTATCAAAAGTAATACAGAAACAGCTTCAGAAATACAAGAATACTCTCCAACTTCAACACAATGAAATCAGAAACTGCTATTTTTCCCCATCATCAGCATAAAATCATGAACAATCTGGACTATGCATCAATTTGATTATGAAGAGCATTTCAAACAACTGTACATGTGAACACTTAAAAGAGTTGAAGAAAAAAAGCTTTTTTCCTTAGAACAGAGGTAAATACTGTCACAGTCTCCTTAGAATTTGTTGTTTGTTGCGTGCTAACAAATCTAAGATGCAGAATTTTTAAATGGTTTGTTTGGGGTTTGTTTTTTAATCAAGCCCTACAGGATTCAAACTTTATTTCCTTTTTTTACAAGTCATGGGGTCTCTGCAGGATTTCAATCTATTTATGTATTTTAATAAATTGCATTACAGAATTTGATCCAAAACCTGCCCTCTGCAATCACTCTGCTCTTGTACCATAAGCTAACTTGCCTTTGCAAAAAATTTCCATAAAATAACATTAGCCATCATTTCTATTTTTTATTTCATTAAGCAGTACCATAAAGAACTCTCTTTAGGATGTGACTGTTCACTTAAGTTTACACTTGTAACAGCCTTTTGTCGTCTCCCTTTTACTTCATTTGGTTTACCTGATAAGCACCCCCTGAGGTAGCAAGTTTAGTGTAGTGTAAAATTGCATCCACACTTCCAGCTCAGAAACTAGTAACTTCATGAATTATACTGAGACACTCATCTTTATATATATGTGCAGATTGATGAAACCAAAACGAAGGCAAGATGTCTAGAGAAAAATATGTAACTCAGCCCACAGTAAACCTCAAAATAAACTTCATTTGCATGAGGACCTCGTTCTTGGTAGACTCTCCAAGGATTGCTGATGACAGTATTTCCATATTAACAAGCATAGTTTTCTTTCCACCATGTGCCCTGACCTACAATTTTTCACCGAATAGCCTTAGACACGATTTCCCACAGTAGACCAATCTTCTGCATGCAAGTGCAGCAATATGGGCAGGACTCAAAGAAAAAAATTTAACACTCTATTGTCACAGAAAAAGAAACAAAGAGTGTTAAAGAACTAAAAATGCACCTTTTTTGTCTAGCTAAGTTAGATTATGTTTTTCTTTCAAGAATATCCAAAGGTAACCCTAAGTACAACAGGCTGATGGAGGAACCTAAAACGCTTTTATGTTCCTTCTGCTGGCTGGGTGTCACAGTAACCAGAGTCCAGACTGAGGAAACAGGGTAGAGCACAACTGAGCACACACTCAAACACCACACACAAAACACTGCACGAGGACAAGGAACACAGGCACAGAGTGCTGTCTCTTGCCAAACACAGCAGTGTTCCTATCCCACAAAGCAACCTTTTCCATGCACCGTGGATCAACAATCCACCTTACTTCCATACCCCTAATCACACTGTAATAACAATTTCTCACTGAAATAACACACAGTCAAATGCGTGGCAATTTCATGACAACAAAGTCAAAGAGCCAAAAGCAGTTCTTGAATGTTGTAGAAATAGCTTTTTGTGATGCAGAAAATATAAGCTCTAATGTGCCATGGGCACAGAAGAATCAATAAGAGGAAGATACAGTCTACACATCCACAAAGGATTCCATCAGTAAGATACAATAAAGAAGAGAAAGCTGAAGTAACTTCAGGCAATTACATCTACATTGTTGATGAAGACCACATAAAACATCTGAATCTTTCAGCCATATATTTGCAGCTGTAGATAAATAAATTGGTTACACTACAAAATCATCTTGACCTTTATAAAAGGATTAAACTTTTACACATTTGCCTGCCCACAAGCTTAAAAATACAATGTTTAAGCTTATAAAATTAAAATATATTCTTACATATTTTGCTAAGTCCTGATATTAAACTGTAATTGAAGGTTTCACTTGTTCAAAACAATTAATTGTGCTCAAAAGCTTTTAAAAAAAAACTTGTTAACATAAATCTTTCTGAAGTATGAACATACAGTACGTTCTAATATAGAGCAACCTATGAAACAGAATATTTCTAAGTCTACTTTTGAGCTCTAAAGAAACATATCCACACTTAATTATTGCTCTGATTCAAATTGAAGGTTGAATTAACATTTCAAAACACAAAAAATAATGTATTAACACAATGACTAAGCTGTTACTTAGAAGAATATGACCTTAACTACCTATCACTACACATTCCCAATTTATTAGTCTGTATTTTGTATTATCACAAAAGCTTGAGCTCCTACAGTCAGAGCTCACCATTTCCATGTTTCCTCAGAAGTGTTCTGAGTGACAATAACTGGCTTCATCCTTACAAAAACACTACATTAAATGAATTGTCTTTATTTCAGGTTGTGTTTGAATGTTTACTTGGCAATAATCCATCTTTATGTATGGCTCCCACATGCACAATAAAAATACCCACATCATTATGATCTTCAATTAGTGAACAAGACTAATTTTGTTATCATAAAATAAGAAAGCTCCTACTTCCAAGTCTCCCTGAGCACTAAGAATATTGGCTAGAGAGAAACAAGCTATACAGCACACAAAAAACCACACTATAAGACTTTCATAGAAACTTAATGCTTCAGTTCAGTACTTGCCAACTGTTCTTGATTGAACACAAGTAGTACCAGTTTCATCGATCCACGTGTTCCACCTGTATCCTCAATACCACACAGGTTAGGAAACAGCAATCTCATAAGCAGCAAGACCTGGAGCTTTTAATGAAATGACTAGTGAAGGTCTAACTTTACAATTGTACCAATTTTTCAGACTGTCTAACCAAAGGGGAAAAGGCTTCATAATTCTTCAGACAGAGCATGTCCCTTAAGTACCACTGCAGGAACCTGTCAAGCTGGTAGGACTCAAGCTTAGGTGCCCCTTCCCCAGAACCCTGACCTGGTGCACTTCTGGGATATGTAACACAATTCAGGTTTTTTTTAAAAATACACTTTTCAGCATCAGAGTTACTTAAATCTAATAAACTTATTTTACCCTCTCTTCTGCATAATCACAGTCTGTAAAGTCTTAAAAGAGTACACAGAATTCCAAAATTATAAAGAGCTCTGCAAAAAAACTTGGATGCTGGTTTAAGATTACCCCATACTAGCACAGAGCTCTAATGTAATGTCTGTAACAGTTTCTTACTCAAGGAGTAGTAATTTTATAAGCATTTTCTATAAGGCAAATGAAATTTGAACACTAGTTTGAGAACAGCTGCTGTCTGGTGCAAACTGCATCCATCAGCACCAGGAAGCTCTTTGGCTCTGCAGTTCTTGCTACCTCAAGTATCAGATGACCATCCAAGCCAATTTTGAGATGGTAGCCAAAAAATGTACTGCTTGTTCCTGCATGCTCCTAAACTGCCAAAAAAATCATTTGCACCGTTCTTTCGGGCAAAGAGGTTTATATACTCAAAACACTGTGAGCTGAAATTCCCCTTCTAAAGGGCATCTTTAACAGGTCTCCATAGTTTAGAAACACCTTTTTGTGAGCTTCACAGGTAAACATGTTCACAAGAGTTAAATCAGTAGCCACTGCTGCACCCCCAGAACGCTGATGTGCATCTGTCCTTTTTAAGAAGCTTAATATTCTCATATACAAAATTTGCAAAATACAGCTCCCTGTATCTTAAGTTTCCAAAACTCTGAAGAATACCACAGCCTCTTTAACTTCAGAAGGAACATGAAATGTTACTTGGAAAGAGGAAGCTGATTAATACTTGCCTTTTTTTGATTTTTTTTTTTTTTAGTTTGCCCTGCAATGGCATTTAAGCCCAGAACAGGTCCTATGAATAGACACTTTTCAGTGGGTGTTTGTGATTTTTCTCCCAGTTTATTCCAAGTCTTAAATTGTTACATACAAGACAGATTTGGGACATCACTCTGATGAGGTCCTTCATAAGCCTTGATAAGTCAAGCCAAAAACAGACAAGATTGTTTCCTTTCCCAACTGAGTGACCATCACTATGAGCATTTGTATAAGCTTGCTTTTGGAGTTCTTTTCAGTCCAAAACAGAAGAGGAAAATATAATGTCATATTGGAGAAAGAACCCAGAGGTGCCTGCATTATCACGTCCTCTATATGCAAAAAGAATCAGGCTTCAAAACATGTTGTGACAGACTGAAGAGCATTCAGAAGCAAAACTTCGTGAAAAACAGACGTTCCTGACAATTACCACTGCACAGAGGTCCTACATATTCCAAGTGTGATTTCAAAGATATTTAATCATATCATTCATCTGTCAGTTCCTGCTTCTTAGTAATTCTAACAGTACAGTTTAACTTCAGCCAAACTGACTGGAGGGATAGAGGTCTCTGAGGATATCAATCATGTACAAGTTTCCCTGAAGTAGGTAGCAAACACAGGAATAAATACCAAAAAATCCCCACCAAAGGAAGGGGAAACAAGTGACAGGGTAAGGCTGCTTAAGCAACAACAAGCAGAATTTATATAATGAGCAAGAGATTAAGAATATCAAAGGGGGGGAAGTCTAGCAAAATGCTATATAGAAGCTTATATTAAAACAGTAGCACACCTTGACAAAAAGTTATAGGTAACCACGTTTTCTAACGTAGGCATGAGGCCATTGCATGTTTTGGAATTAAAAATGCCCTGAGTGAAACATCCTCCTTTTCTTCTGATGTTTTGAAAGTATTTTAGCACTACTGGAGCATGCTTTATATCTTCAGTTTTCACACAAGAAGTCCTGAGAACGAGAGAGCTCACACAATTGGCTAGTAGGACTACTATGAAAGCCAAAACACAACCTTATTTTTTTCTAGCTGAAAACCATCACAGTCAGGAGAACATCTTCAATACAGACTAGGAAATGACTGCAAAAAAATGGTTCCTTTGACAATACTTGAAGTTTGATCCCATAAAGACATTGTACATGCAGCAGATAAGTGTCTATCGGACCTTCTGTTAAATTCACTGCAGAAAATTATTTCATTATATGAGCAACATCTCAGTGAAAAAAAAAAGTTGCTGTATCTATAAATAGACTGTATTGTGATTAGAATACAACTCAACCAGAAAATTCCTAAAATCAAAATGTACTACATTACTTGAAGCATATTTAACATGTCCAGAACCAGTCCATGGTAGAATGAGCCTGGATGACAGGTAAGCATCTAACCCGTCACTCACTTGCTCCCTCCCAGAGGGATGAGGGAGAGAATCAGAAAGGCAAAATCAGGAGGAGAAACCTCATAGGTTGAAATAAATAAGTGAAAGGGGAAATAATTTTAAAAAATAAAAAAAAAACCAACCACACATACAAGTGAGACAAGCCACTCACCACCAGCAGATCAATAGCCAACCTCAGCAACAGCCACTTCCTCCTAAATTATTGCTGAGCAAAATATTAAAATACATGGAGTATCTTTTCAGTCAGTTTGGGTCAGAGGCTCCAGCTGTATCCCCTCACAACCTCCTGCCCACCCCCAGCCTACTTGCCAGGGCAGTAAAGTGAGAAGTAAGAGGCCCTGACACGGTGTGAGTGCTATTCAGCAATAGCTAAAACACTGGCATGTTCATCAACAGTTTGTCACAATCTAAAACACAGCACCATATGGGCTGCTGAGAGGAAAATTAACTCCATCCTAGCCAAACCTGGTACCAGTCTGACCTGAAAAGTCCTTTAGTACTAAAACCTATGAGATCTTTGCATTCAAAAAACATTATTGAAATCACTCAGAGTAAAAGTACATGACTAATCTAAAGTTTCCTTTGATGTGTTGCTTCCATCTGTCCACACAGGAGAAAAAAAGTATTCTTATTTAGCCCTAAAAGGTTCCATGGAACTCTTAAAAAGATTTCTAGTGAACAACAGACACTGAATCACAAAGACAAAACTGTAAAAGTCCCTTTGGGTCCTGAAAGACCCAAAAGCTTTACAGCCTTGTCTCATCCCTTCCCCACACCTTCAATGAAGTTTTCACCCAGTCTGTATTTGATGTGGATGGACTCTAAACTCAACTGGTAATTATCAGCCAAGCAAGGTTATACTCTGAAGTCTATACTCAGTGGCAAAGGTGGGTGTGATTAGCTGGAACTGCTCTCCACAGTGTCAAGACCAGGCTGAAGCAAGAATGTAATTGCACTCTGGATTGTTCCCTGTAGGACCCAGGCTGATTAGGTTAAGCATATCCTCCAAAACATGGTTCTCCTTATACACCTACTGGGCTTAAACAGAAGGCTGGTTTGATTAAGATTGTCATGCAGGAACTTTTGGAGGGGGAGTGTGATAGGAGGAAAGAGGGACAACACCTTTGAGGTTTATTCCAGTATAGATAACATATGGAGATCCTTCAGTTATTGTAGAATTGCTCAGAATCTGAGTCATCCCATCCTATCTTTTTGAAAGACCCCCTTTAGGAGAAGCAGTTTTCAGTTAGTGGAATACCTTCTAAATGGTCCATGCAAAGTAGCCACAAAAAGTATATCCGCTGCTGAATAATTCACAAAAAATTAATAAAGCATCTGTGCCTCCCCTGAAAAAATAAGGGCAGACTGGTAAAAAAACAAGTGAAAATGAGTGAGAAAAAATACATTAATAATACATGTCTTATCTGGTGAAGCCTCAAACTACTCCAGATTCATCTCAATAGCTGTTCATGCTTGCTTAACACCACATCAAGAAGAGACTGCAATTTGACATATTTGGTGCTACATCAAAGCAGCAGAGCAGGAAAGAGTTGAGGCTAACAACCTCTCATAGCCAGGAGATGAAGTAATTGCACAATGCTAATAACGGTCGGGGTTTTTGCTCCCTGCAGACAGTGAGAAGGTTGTTCCCAGAGACAAATGCAACTCAGTCCTCCAGTCCTGCTGTTTTAAAAACAGCGAAAACTGACCACATCTCAATTATAAAATAGTCTGCTGAGATCAGGACAGAATCTAGACAGCAGTGCTGTTCCGCAGATGCTCTAATACCTGCCATACATTTCTGAGTACAAAGAGGACTGTCACTAGGTTCTATAACAATTATTTTCAAAAAGACTTTTTCATACAACAAAGTTGGTCAAATGCTTAAAGGCAAAATGCCAATAGTTGATTTCTTATATCATTCTAATGAATCTAAACATGTCATAACCAGAGATGACACCTTCCTCTAAAAGGGAAAATATTCATAATGCTACTTTTTGACTCCAGTGGATAAAAGCATTTGCTAGCCTACAGTTTTAATTCATTGCAATTCTATCACTTTCCCCATCTTAAAATGCAAATCCTCTTATGGGCAAGGACTACAATTGCCATCTCAATCCAATCCAGGTGGTGAAGTTGCTGGTGATTTACACCTTGTTATTAACTGAGAACAGGTAAGGAAGGCTGTTATTGCCTGAAGGTCATTGACTCTTCTGCCACTTCCTGGGAAACTGAAAGGTAAAAGAAAGAGTTCCAAGAAGGCACAGAACAAACAGGCAGAGACCAAGGCTTTGAAAGGCTTCTGACAGGGCACTCCTTGAAGCTTTCATATCTGTAAGTCAAACACAGGCAGGGCAGACAGACTGGGTTGAAAATTTGCTGGACCACCTGTCTCAAAAAGTGACCCATAGCACCATGCCTGGCTTGCAGCTGTGAGAAGCAGAGCTCCCTGAGGACAGGTACTGGGGTGGCCTTTGCTCAGCATTTTCACTGGCTGTTGGCATGAGGACACAGAACACACCCCAAGTAAACCAAGAGGTCCCATTCCATGGCTGAAGCAGTCAAGGCAAGAGATTTCAGGACCTTAGCACAGACCTCTGAGCTGAAGGACTAGGCCAGAAGACAGTTCATGAAGCACAAGGGGCTGTGCCGAGTTCTGCAGCAAGGACTGAACAAATCCATGCACTGGGAATAACAGCTGTACTGAGATGCAGCTAATGGTTATGTGGGACAGCAGGCTGAGGGGAAGCCATAAGCAGTTTTGGGTAGTGTTGGACTAATAAGTTAATATCACTTCTCTCCAGTTTTCAAAATGTATTTTTCAAAGTATTTCTGCTGCTTTTAGCAGATCTGTTCTCCTACATAGTGCTCATTAATATGGTCACCAATGCAGTAACAGTTTCAGAATATGCAAATACGGAGGAAATACCTTAATTAACAATCTGAAAAATAGATTTGGGAGGTGAAGGTTATAAATTTAAAACCTGAAACCAAAAATTACAACTTAATCACCATGACAGAACAGTTTAAGCAAGAAGTGTGGGGACTGTTACTTGATCTGAACTTGAGCTCCACAAAGGAATCTCAAATCACACTTTCTTATAGCAGGTTGAATTATCTAAATGCTCGTTCACATAAAATACTTATTCTTACAGTAAAAATTACTGCCAAATTAGAGCCAAACTTTGCTAAGAATGCAAGCAGTGATGCATTAAATACTTTATTATTACCAAGTGCCATTTCCCTGACCACAAGCAAATTTGCAAACTATTGATCGTGGGCTCAATGCTACTTATCGACCCCAGAGCTTCTCCATATTAATACAGGTTTCTAAACCACAGCATTTCAGCAGGAATCTAGGGCAACACAGGCACCAGTCCTTAAAAAACACCAGCAGCTGTTGGCAAACTAATTGCACAACTGTTCAAAACAGAGTATTTCTTGCTCGTATGTTTTAGCAAGATGCTACAGAAAATAGCACCCTACTTCAGCTTTCAAATTACTTCAGTTAGGACCCAAATACCTGAGTGAATGTGACAGCATGTTATAGCTAATGTAGGTCATTCTCCACTACTTCCTCCCCTCTGTTGCCTTTAAAATACCTAGAAAATAGTACCTCAACTAAAGTTATAGAGGGGTTTTTAAACCACCAAGTGGGGCAAAACTATTAGAAAGAAAAGAAAAAGAAAACTAGAAGGTATTACTTTTCTGTATAATCTTGAGAGAATCATAAATCTTGCCTATTGGAAACATTTCTTATTATCTCATCTGATAAAAGCCACAAAAATAAATTAAAAATACAGGGAATAACATCAAGGATAAAGATACTCAGTGGTTTCTATTTGAGAAGACTTAACTGACAAAGCTCTTCATCTTATAAAGCAAGCAGCTGAGTTGGGAACATGACGCTCAATCTTTGAAAAGATGAATGGCATAGAAAAGGCATATAAAAAACAACTACTAACTATTTAAGACAACACAGGCATTAGCAGACAATTAAATTACCCAGCAGATGCTTGAAAGTAAACGAAAGAAAGTACTGCAGAACTCATTGCCAAGGGTATCAAATCAAAAAGGAAAAGAGCAAATCAACAAACAAGGGTCTAATAAAAATGCCTAAGTGTAGTCGCTATCTCAGGAAACCTTTCAGACACTGCCTGATGGAGTGGGACAGCAACTGAAGTGGCCACTTGTCCTTCATTTACAATTATCAAATACAATCACTAGGCCTGCAAAAGACCTCGAAGTTCATCGGGTCCAACCATTAACCAGGCCCTGTCATGTTCACCACTAAACCATACCCTCAAGTGCAATATCTACGAGCCTTTTGAATGCTTCTGGGGATAGTGATTTCACCACTTCCCTGGGCACTCTAGTCCAATGCCCAACCACCCTTTCAGTGAAGAATTTTTTCCTAATATCTAATCTAAGCCTCATCTGAAGATGAATTACCAGTTATAGTTGAAAAAGATGCATAAAGCTTACCCAAAAACCCAACACCACTTTTAAGGAGTGCCTGTACTCTGACGGATTCATTTTGCATCACCTACTCCCAGAGCATCAGAGATTCAGATCAACTCAAAGCTTCCCCTGGGCATCTTAACTATTGGTTAAAGAAATGCTGATATAACAACAAACAGGAACAAGAGACAGGGGAAAGGCAAAGGGAATGAAAATCAGAAAAAAACTTAATGCACTTGAGCACTGTGCTAGGCAGTGTCTAAAAAAGCCATACAACAGTATGCAGGCAGGAAAGTTTTCACATTCCTTTTATGTTTATTTGATGCTGTAAGGGAAGTCATCACACAGAGCTGAAGTCACTTTCATAGCACTTGGATTGCTGAGGACACACAAGTTTAAATTAAGAAAAGAAGAGATACAAACAATACTTGCCAGAGTTTTCAAAAGCCCTTTAAGACATTCCATAGAAAAAAGGGAGAGATCACCAAAATAAAAAATGATTTAGTGTTGCCCATTCTCATATTACAGAAAATCATTGCCTAGGCTAATGAGGGCTGGGATAATCCAATTTTAATGAAAATTACCACATGCATATATTTATATGAGGGATGTGGATGAATGTTAACTGTACAAAGGAATTCCCAAAATAATATAGGGATATAAAAAAAATATGTAATATCTACAAGATTTTACAGTTTCATGATCAGCAAGTCAACAAATTAATATCAGCTCTGTAACCTGAAAGTTAACACTTCATTACTTTCTACCGTTCAAAAGAACGTCCTCATATACTTCAAAAGCCGGAGGGATAAGGAAGCTTTGCAAATTCTGGGAAGCAGATGCCCGCATTGTCCCGGTTTGTTACCCTGAGCAAAGCACACTGAACACAGCAGAGGGCAGCAGTTCTCCACTGCAACTAGAAAGCATTTCCCTCCTTGCAACAGCAGCCTTTAAAGGTAAGAATGCAAACCACTAAAGACCAGAGTATATCCCTGCTTCCAAAGTCTTCGTTTTACAGAAGCACACTTCACTCTCTATAAAGACAAAAAAAACAAACCCCAAAGAACTCTAATATTCAAGCATCAGATCTGAACTCAAAACAAAACCAGAGAAGAAACAAGTTGATTCCACCAGAAAGGTTTTCATTTCCTTCATTAGTGACACTCTGTTGCCCAAGTTGTTTCAACGTGCTGTTTATAAAGTGCAGTACGCTCGAGAGCTGATGCACAGAACCTAAATTTTATTTGAGTTCCTGAAGGAACAGATGAAGAAACACTTTAATTAGTGGCAGAAAAAGTAAAGGTTTTCAGATTGCCAGTTAGCAGTCACAGAGTTGAAACAATCCTACTTTAAAATTAACTTTCCTGTTTAGAGTTTCAGGTATGTACTTTTACAATCCCAGTGACAGTAGAGGTACATTAGAATATGCTAAAAATGGTGCTTAAAGGATTTGAGATGACTAAAGATCCTCATTTTTTGATCCAACAGGATCTGATGCTTTTTGTTCAAAATGTCAAGTGAGACAGATTTTTCTGCTAGGTCTCTCACACGACTGAAACACATAATAAACAGTTTAATATGACCTTTAAAATCATCTAGCTACATCATAAAGAGCTTGTGTTATCTACATTATTGTTACAAAAGCCTTTTATTAACTAATTACTTTAGCAGCAAGGATCCTTTTAATTTCCAGCTTTAATTTATTTTGGCTTAATTCTTATTGTTCCCCTTTCAGCATCATCGCATTTGAAAAGTCCCTACCATCTTCTTGGTTTGGAAACATATTCTCTAAGCCATGAAGACAAACTCTTCCAGCTTTTTTTTCCCTCCCTCTCCTTCCCAGACAGCATTTCCCTCACCACTCTAATAGTACTTCCAGCTGTGTATGTCCAACTTGCAGTGGCCCTTATATAACACTGTAAAACAGAACTTTTCCATCTCCTCAGAATACCCTGATAGCCCCCAAAGAGTACTTCAATCAATCAAAATAAGATCAGGAATAGAGTTAAAAAGACCATGCAGCTTCTAGCCCAACTACAGACTTCTTTCCAGTCACCTGAATTACAGTTCCTGGCCTAAAAGTAGCTGTGTACAGAAGATCCTGTAAACAACCTATTAGGAAGTTAGAAAATAAAGAAATGGATCAATTTTTTACCATATAAGTGACATTTGTTTCCAGGAAACTTTTTACAAGAAACTTTTAAGATCCATTTCTTAATAACAGATCACTAAGTTAACTACTTAGATCACTAAGTTAACTAAGTATTCCCTAGCCATTTCCTTAGCCTGAAGGAAGATGAAACCCAGCAGGTAAGAAGGATTTCATGCAACAAAATAGTCCTCCTTTTGCCTTCTTGAGTAACTGTTATTATAGAATTTAAATACAAATAGCAGCAGAAAGGTGATTTCTAAGATGAACTGCAACAGCATCATCACTTCAGACTGCAGAATTATGACAGAAATTTCTTCTTCATTTTGAGTCTGGAGATTTTTTTGAGAACTGTACCCGAACTAATTAAACTAAAGCTAAAGCAACCAAAGTAGATTTTTTCGGACTCAGTCATGTGATAAATAGTTGCATTTGACCACATATGGAGGGCTTGTTTGCTTGGGTTTTTTTTCCAAATAGAAAAATAGCAGACTGAAGAATAAGAAAGAAGTTTCCGTCTGGGTAAAACATCTACAAAAACATAGAGGACTATACAAGTAAAATGTGTACAGTTTTGAATTACTACATATTTTCAAAGAAATAATAAGTGTGCAAAAGTGAAAGGCCATCTTTTAATTACAGGAGAAAAATGGACCAAGTTCATTATAACACTCTAAGGATTTCAGAGCTATTATACAGATAAATAAAGTCCAAGAATCTTGCAAGAATACAGGAAGTGACTGTTCTGTTCCAGGTTCAGTGCTGTCACATTTGGCCCAACCACCACCCCAGCAGTTGGAAAGCCCAAGTCAGAAGAGCCTTTGGAGTCTGCTTAAGAGAAAAGCTCTGGAGCTGGAGATACATCACTTGCACATTTTGTATCACCTGCACAACGTGACAAAGTGCTCCTGAGCCATAGTGTCTTCACCAGTTAATAAAGGCACCCCAAATGCAGGTGGCAAAATGCAACTATCACACAATTTTTCCAATAGGCAAGAAAGAACAGCCACAGAGGAATGAGAATTCCCTGCAGTGGTGCTTCATCTCAATGGCACATTTAAGAGAGCTGTGAATGGTGGCTGGCACACACAGCCTGGCCAAGACAAGAGCAAAAATGTCCTCAAAAAATCTTATTTGTGGCACGAGTAAACTCACAGTTAGAGCACAAAGACTGAAAGAAGGAAGTAATTATTGTTCTAATGTTTTCACAGCATGGAGGGTAGGGTATCATTCTTCCAGGCAATATAGGTTTATCACTAAAACCCCCTAAGGCCTGTCCATTCTTTGTTGGGCATTTAGATGAATTCAGAAAATGCTGATGATTGCTGCCCACACTGACCTTTAAGACAGCAGTTCTCAGTTCTACTTTAAGTATGCATCAGAATTTCATTAAAGAATGTCCTTCCCTCCTCCAAACCAAGATATGGCAGTGCATGGTCTTCAAAGAAATATGTCTTTAAAACACACACACCTAACAGGGCTGAATATCCCTTAAAAAGTGATAGTCTCCACCTGAATATGTTTTCAATGTCTTGATTTTTTTGATCTGGTAAATACCCGTCCTAGGATTGAGATTCAAGTAATGTTATTCCCACTTATGAAAGTATGAGTAATACCCTCTGACAAAACATCACACTATGATTAAGCCTCAAATAAAGTGTAAAAACACCCCTCATGTTAACAAAGCCCTGGTGCAATGCACTGCATTGACAAAAGAAATGATCAAGCACGTCCTGGCTAGTAAAACAACTCTGACTAGCAGCATACCAGATAATCAGCCAGTGAGCTCAGCCATCCTGAAATCTCACTTCAAATACAAGAGGAAGCCTTTTGGTGTTTTTGCCATCAGGAAATCTATATAGCTCTATCTACTGAAGGAATCGTGTTGGAGACCATATGCCCAACTACGAACAACCCTACGTTTATTCACCCACTGTTTTCTCCCACTGTTTTCATTACAACAGGAAACGATGCCAAAGTTGTTCACTCAAAGGGTCCAGTTCCATGAGGAGCAGTCAAACTGAGCAAACAGTTTGATTCAGCTGCAGAGAGAATCACTGCTCTTCTCACCTTCTCCTTCCAAAAGTGTTGTGCTGTTAAGTCTTACCATTTTACCTGCCTTTTCACAGGCATCTGAGGCACTTTAACTGCTCAACAGTTAACAACTCTCCACCCCAGCAGCCATCTTTCAATAGGTCTAGTGCTTGTTTGACTTTGCCATGAGCTGTTTTCACTCAACAGCCAGCAGAAAAGCATACAGAGTTCTACCATGTTCCCAGCAGGTGAGGAGTGAAAAAAAGGAGTAGAAGCCTTCTCAGCAGCACCAGCTACTGTCACTGTCACTCATGAAGCCATAGATTGAATTCTTCTCCTGAAGTAAACAAGGACAGCAAAGCAAAAGTGATCAGGAACAAATGCTTCACCACTCCGCTGCCATTAATACCTGGAAAATTACTCAGGTTATGATCATCAGCTCCTCTGAAATAAATCCACACAGCTCCAGGCAGGCAAATGGAGTTACGAAAATGCTTTGAAGAGGTTTTATTTGTAGGATTGATTTCAGAAAGTTATTGTCCTTTTTTACTACTGTATTCAGCATCCCCAGTCTAAACATATTCCACACCATGTTCTCAGAGTCAGTCCAACTCCCTGGTGCAATAACTAAATATAACTCATTTGTCACTTATTTCCAGTATTAATTAGCAGCTTTTGCATTTAAAGCAGAAGGAGGAATAAGTACAAATACACACAATGACACAAGAGCTTCATGTAAGATTAATCAGCTTCCTGTAAACATCTCGGGTGCATGGTATCCAGTTTCTTCGAGCACACAAACTCCAACAAACACAAACATCACTAATGCCTGCATGAATAGCTACACAATCCTAATAACTTCTGGGTTATCAATTAAACAACCCTGTGTGCTTGCAGCCATTTAGAAAGAGCAAACAAACACAAGTAAACAAAGATTATCTTAGAAGACACTCTGTACAAGAAGCAAACTCCACAGATTTATACCTTTGTTTTATATTCTATGTGCATTTTCATGAGACTAGATAATCCATGTAAGGGAAAGCCACAGAATACTACAGAGCAAGTGCCTGTGGCCCAGGAAGTTCTTGAGTCTTAAACTGCTGTTGGATGGGAGAATACCAAATAATATGTTTACAGAAAGAGAATTCTGAAATGCAGAGAACTCCCTTAGAAAGGAGTTAAATCAAAAAGCTTCTTATATTCTTGTAATCGATACACAGTAAGAATGTAAACTTCTACTAATGATTTGCCTTAAGTTAGTCTATTTTCTCATACTTCGTCATACAGCTTTTCAGATTTTGCATGTCACGTCCCTTCATTATTTCCTCCATCACTCTCTGCCACCAGCATCACTCTCAGTGTCCTCAGCTATCACCTTCAAACATACTCATCTTCAAAACTCCAAGTAACCACTTTCAGTTCCATCCATAGAATCTAAAATATAGTATTTCTTAATGTCTTTAGCTACAACCTCTAGAACTACCCACCAGCTATCTGATGTTGCACTGGGCTTCTTTATCTGCCATGTAGCGATTAGAAGCATGACCCTCTGCCAAAGTTCATCCTGTATATTAAAACTTCAAACTTTCTAAAGGGCTGTTCACAACCACAAACACAGGCAGTTGGGACATCGTTTCTCCTGGCATGACCACAAGGTCAGTATTCTCTGCTTCTATTCCTCATTGATTTTGCCAAATACCATTTAAACCCAACATGGCAAACATTCTTCACACATTTGGTCTCCTATTCCACATGAAAGTTGGCCAATCCTTTATATTGCAGACAACCAGCCTTGATTTTGACACTTCCCAACTCTCTAGTAGGCAGCTGTTTCTTTGGCATTGCATTACACGTCAAGCTTACGTGCAAGAGCAATATCATACCATCTGCTGATGCTGCCAACATTAGAGCTGCATCATTTTTTTCACTTCCCAAAGCTTTTCTGACTGACTCTGCACCCTTTTCTTCAACACTGCAACCAGATGACATAGCAAAGTCAAGTGATTTACTACTAGCACTACTCAACTGGCTTACCAGAAAACTATGATTTATCCACTCAAATATGTTTGGAAAGCAATTTGCTTTTTAGTGAGGACATGGAATGTTGGCAAAACGCAATCTTTGGCCAAAACCCATTACGACACATCATTCACATGTGCCAACTTGGAAGAGCTGTTGTGTACTATTAAGTACTGAAAGTATTTCTTAAGCTTTCAATCTAATTATTTCCCATGTAGCTCATTTACATCTCATCTACAATTTTCAGTTCAAAATTCTGTATTGTATTCTTCCACTTAAGAAAGCAAATTCCTTTGGACCCACCAAGTAATTTCTCCATCAAGTTTATACATAAAAGCTTAGCTTTTAATCTTTTCTGTTTTCACACAATTGCCTCTCACATTTTATTTCCTATGAACATTGAAGCTTTCAGGTTTTATGCACACAGTACATAACACAGAAGGTTAAAACTTGCATTGCAACCTCTCTATGTTTCTTCAAATACTTGTTAGACCTGGAATATAGGATCAAGTACAGTGGAAAACCACCAAGATGGTCACTTGGGTGAAGCACAGTGAAGAAAGGTTCAGGGGACTGGGCTTGTTCAACCCAGAGAAAGGCACCGGGCAGGAGCTGATAACAGCCTTCTCACGTCTAAGAGGAGACACCAAGAAAATAAAACTGGACCCTTGTTGTGCACAGCATGAGGAAAGACAGCTTGAAACTGAGACAGACTGAGGGGGTTTACAGAACCTAATCAAAGCCCTAAGTGACCTGGTCTAAGTTGATGCTGCCCCCTTCTTTAAGTAGATGGTTGGACAAGATCACTTTCAGTGCAAATTCAATTATGCACAATTCATTTAAGCTGAAGCAAATTTCCAAAACTGACTATAACAACAACGGGACTCTGAACTACAGTGAAATGCACAATCAAGTGAGGAAAGCTGCAGGAATCACACACAGTGTCACCTTTCCCACTTCAGCCTCCTGTGGTCAGACACCTTGTAGCCACATCACTGAGCTCACCCAGAATTTATGAGGTCTCATGCCTTAAGTTTTACAACTTCGGAAAAAAGCCTTCATCTTTCTCCCTTAGTAACAGGTTGGTGCATTATCCATTTCCCCTCTCCTGAAATACTGGAGTTTGGCTACTGTCAGAAACAAGGACTGGACTGCACTGATACTGCTCTGGTGCAGTCTAGGCAGGATGCTTCTTACTATTTTGAAATAAAAATGGTACAAACCAATTGTTTTTTCACACTTGTCAGGCTAGACATATTATTTAAAGCTATTTTAGATCATTGTCATTTTAAATTCAACTGCTTTGCTGAAAGTATACTATGGAACAAAGTTAAGAATGACTGCTCAAAAATAGCTTTTTCTGGAAAAATCAACGACTTTTCATATTCTGTATTTTTAAGTGCCATGAACTCATTTAAAACTGTGACTTAAATAAAAATCATTACTGTAAGCTCAGCCCACGTGCCTGCTCTTAATAGTATCCATGGTTGCAGTGATGCAAATTTGCCTACCTACATCAAACCAATGTGCCCACATAAGGAGGAAAAAATACTGTATTAATCAGTATTCTTTGCACTACATTTGGACAAAGTAAACCCGTTAGACCTTTGATGACAGGACAGAAATTAGTTTAAGGACCTGTTCACCTATTGTGACTAGATCTGAATTCGGAATTAAGCAAAACAGAAATATCAAAGATCAAATTACAAAAGATTTCTCAAATCCATTAGAAAATTCATCTCACTGGCAAAATTCTTCTCTTCCCTAGTCAGAAATAAAGAGTAACAATGAATTGTTTCAAATACTCCTGCACTCAAAGCAGAGAATGGGGAAGCATTTAACGTTTTTACTAATCCTATCATACATTACATTAATGCTGATTTCAAAATTGCCTTACTTACATGCATTGATTTTCCTTGAGATTTGAAGTACAGTTTTATGCACAAAACCAAGGAACATACTTTTCATGAGATTACGACTTCTGAGTAATCAGATACACCCAGGTACACAGGGAAGCAAACAGCTCTTTTCTAAGCCCCACTTTAAATAAACAGCTTTAGTTGAAGCTACAAGGTACTACAGCAGCATTTAGTTAAATGAGGCCAAAACTTCACAAGAGGCAGGCAGGAAGGATTAAGTGCTGATAACTCCAGGTGGAAATGCACCATCAGTCTAAGGCCATGTAAGCCTGTGCTGTGCAGAGATGATCTCTCCCTCTCCCATGCAACATTTCCGTGAGCAATCTTACTTTCTTAGCACCCACAGAGCTAGGCTAATCACACTAAAAACCAACTTTCTTTCACAAAGTATGTTTCCTGCTGGCTTAACTTTCCATATAAATTGTCTTTCTGCTCTTAGACAAGTAGATATGTGAAGGTGAACAAATGCACAAAATAAAACTGAAGTTGAGCATTTTAGTTATAAAAATGACAGCTTTGCCTCTGCCTTTTTTTGAATGAGCTCAATGAAATTAAGGTACATATCAGTATAACTGAAGTGAAGCTATCAATATCCAATCCCAATCTCACTGTACAAAAGAGACTATTCTAAAATAAATAAAGCCAAAGCACCACAAATTAGTATCACTCAAACATGACTTTAAAGGGTATGTTTCATTTCCAAAAAAACTGTGACAGTTCAGACACCAGGAAGACTCCTTTGCTGGTGAGAGATAAAGTAATTTCACTCATTCCAGTCAGCCTTTGCTTCCTTGTGTCAAACAACTCGGAAAGCATCTTGATCTTTTATTTTATAAAAGCTATCATTAAATCTAACTAATATTCTAAAAAATGTTCAAATTTATTCTACTTCTTGAGAAGGATGCCTGTAATAAGCAAGTTTTATGGTTTCAAATTATGCAGAAGAATGCTAGAAGTTAAATCAGTCTGTCAAAAAAAAAATTAAACTAGCAACTATTGCAACATGCAGGGAAAGGGGAGAAATACAGAACAATATTACTATTTGAAGGAAAATAAAAAGCCTCCCAAAAACTGAACTCACCTACTCAATATTTCACAGGCACAGTACTAATATATTATATCTGATGCATTTATGCATCAGATTTTATCTTTAGTAGTTACAAGTGGACTGCATTAAAAACAAACTTAGATAAAACTTTATCCTAGCACAGAAGTAATGACACTAAGTTATCTGGGTGTCTTCATCTCAAAGCAGCAAGACGTCAAAATAATAAAGCATCTTGAAATATATCCATCCCTAATATGACTTTCCAGATTCATCTTCTTCTCTTTGATGATTATTTTAAACATGTCCTGATAAAGGTTATGTAAAACATCATTTGGAATTTCTTTTTCTGGAATAAAAAGCAAACTACTATTTTAGCAATTTAAAATCAGTGAATTTTTACAAAAGAGTGTCTTACTGCAGAATGAGGGGAAAAAATCATTCTACTACACTTTTCAATATGTGCATAATTAGCTCCTTAAAGCATGAACATCTATGATTGTTCTTAGCAACAACTACGAAATTTATTTTGACGATCTGTGCAGTTTAAACTTTAAAAAGAATCAACACTAGAAAACCATCAAGGCATTTTCATTACAGGTAGTAAAAACTGGAAGAAAGATTCAACAAGAACTTCCAAGATTGTAGGCATTAATCAAAAGCTTTATCATCTTACCTTTGTTGTTACAATGCATAAGCAATCCATCGTTTCAGCATAGCAGGTATATTTCCAAACATTTAAAAGGTTTATTTTCAGTCACAGCTAAACACCATCTCAACTGAATGAGAAAAAGCACACTTATTTAATAGTCAAAACAGTTGAGTGAGTGCCAGGTTTCCCTTTGGATTCATTCAGAGGTAGAAGCACCGTGGAGAAAAAGCAGCAGGCTAAAATAGAAATGCTTTACGTTTCATGAAAAATTCTTAACCTATTTTGGTTATCTATGTCTGAAAAACTTAAATGTATCCTTGAAAATACTCTACAAAAGATGTCAAATCCTCTTCCATACCAGTTAAGTACCTCCTCGTATTCTATTTCATATACTCCTCTGTCAGGATTACCTAACACATGAGCATCACAGGGAATCATTTGATGAAATGCAATACAAAATTACTTTACAGCAAAAAATCTCAATTCAGCTTTTCTTGGCTGGTTACAATTTCTAAAATGAAGCGTTTGTTCAAAAATAGTTTTGGTTGCAAACAAGTATTTCTCCTCTAACGTCATTTCAGCATTTGCAGACTGCAAAATAACTGATTTCCTAAGCAGTAATGAATGGAATATTCCATGTAGATCAGGGAGAGAAGAAAGTGGCAAGGAAAGAGTAATGCATATTGCAAGAGAAATGCTATTTTGAGCCTTGAATTAACCTAGAATTTCATTTCCTTTTGTAAGGCTGTAATGCAGTGACAAGGCAAGGTTTGTATGCACAGGCATTGTCTTCTCAGCCTAATTAGCACGGCTGGGAAAAGTCTAACACTTGGACACAAAATAACCTCCTGTGTACTCTGAAACACTAACCTGACAGTTCCATACATTGCTAAGAACCTTATTACATTAATTTCCCACAAAAGGCATTGAAAGCAGCTCGTAAACGCAGTTCCCACTATCTTGTCCTATCAGGTCCCCCACTAACACCTTTGCTGCAAACACAGTGAAGTACATTAAAAAAATTCAATGAGTAATTTCAAGCTATTAGATCTTATCTGCATCATTTTGCTTTTACCCAAGATGTACAACTGACTGTATTTTGCATCAAAACTACTCTAGAATATACTGTATATCTAGAGCATTCCCTTTAAGCGTTCTGCAACTTTGCTCCACTTGATTCTCCAGCTCTTCCATATACACTGGGAGAAGTGGTGGGGTGTGGGGGCTACTAAAGGGGGGGAGGGGGTGACCTGGTATATAAGGAAACGAATCTTTCCAAAATCACACATTTTGTTTTGTGGGCAGGTGATATCTTCATAGGACAAACTTGAATGAAATTTTAAGATACATCTTACACCATTCAACCACTAGGACAATTTTTACGTTGTGTGTCCAAGCCAAGCCAGCGATATTTTTCATTTTTACACTGCCTATAAAATCTGTGAAGAATTCTTTCTGTGAACACCTAGGTGAAGTTCTCACTGCTACAAAGCATCAGTAGTTAAAATATGCATCTTTCAGACTGCTGAAACTGGATGAACCCAGACAGAAGGCTAAAAGTTCTAACTTCAAAAAACAAAAAAGCACAAGTTAAGCAGATGAAACATTCCTGTGTCAGAAAAGGGAGGGAGGGATTACTTTCATACCTGAATGCACACAAGGTACCCCACAGAGAAATTATTCTTGCATTTCCCAAGTCTTCTTGTGGGAAAACTGTAAGGTTCAGAGAAATTAACAATGTGCAAGTATCCAAAGAGTTAAGGAAAACGAAGGAAATGCATTTTTAGGTAACTTGGCACATGCCCAGTGTCTAGGCCAGAAACATCTTCAATGACTAATACAAGACATGCAAATGTACATTTCTTGCACAAATGTACATTTCTTGTACATTTCAGCTCTAGGAGTCCCAATAGCACAAGGAAACTTGGCTTGCCCCTCACGCTCTATGAAGGGCAAAGATTAATGATCCTGCTCATCACTGAAATTTTTCTCAGCCACCTTGGTTCAAAATTAAGCTTCTTCAGACTAATCCTGGCTACAATTAGCTAATGTTCAGAATCAATCACTTTTATTCTCAATTTTTTGTTCTGTTGCCTTCCTTGCTTTCAGAACTAAGGATCATTATCATATATTATTCCTCTCCCAATTGCCACCATCCTTCCAACAAGACCCCAGATCCATTAGTCCTGTCACAGCAAACACGTAACTTCCTTCCAGTTGCCAATGCAGACCCTGAGATGCAGAAGAGACCTATCCAGAGAGGTGAGAAAAAGGCATTTCTTTGCTGAGGATCTGTGGATCAGGCTGCTCAGCATGAACAAACACCCTAAACACTTCAGAGCAGACAGAAAGTCATCCATAACAAGTGTGCTTGGAAAGCAGTAACTCGCACACTGCACAGATCAGAGCAGGATGCACAACCAAGCTGCATTAGAGCCCTTTACCAAGCACTGCACCACTAGGATGGATTAAAAGTCCTTCTGGTAACTGTACATGGTTCTCTCCAGACCCATCTTCAGCTAACAGTGTCCACACACAGGGGAAAAAATTCCATACCAGTAGACCAAAAAATTTTGTGGCAAACACCAATACATATTTTCATAAATATAGTGCACAGAGAGATAAGCACTCAAAGAAAGGAGCACTATACATAATATTTCCTAAAGGAGGTTCTGCCAACTTTTCACTGGAAGTACTGTATATAGAAGAAATAAATGTTCAAAAAATATTGACCAAGACTCAAACATTCAGGAGGTTTAGCATTCTCATAATAAAAAAATAATACAGTTTTTTGAAAATTAATTATAAAACTCCTTGAATGAACAAGCATGTGTTAAATTTTGGAGATCAGAAAAAAATTTTTCAAAATTAGAAATAGGTAAAAAATTCAGAAGTAAAACTACCATAATTAAACAATTTAATAAAATAACTTAGACCCTTCTTTCCTTTAAATTGCATTGTGAGAAGAAACAGAAAGCTATTAAAGAACACCCCAAAACTTGAATCAAAATCATGAAATGCATGAAAAGTCATCCTTTCATGCACTGAAGAGTAAGATGTTTTCACATAGTGCTGCTAGTCATTAGAATAACTATTATTCTACTGAATTTGTAAGAAACGTTATCTCTTTAATGTCATTCATCCTTATTAAAAATCAATCTTTCTGTCCTGTCAGCTCCAAGTGATCTCAGTAACAACCAGTAACAACTATTCTATACAGCTTGGCCAGAAGGAAAAAGTGCATTTCCCTTCACCACTATTCATGGCATTAATATTAAAAAACAAAGGATGACTTTCATGTGAGAAACACAAAGGCAAAAGATGAGTTTTTCTTCCCTTGAATTACTTATGAATTCTTTCAGGTTATGTTTGGCAGTCACTTTTTGTACCTTCACAGGCTTATTCTTCTTCCAGTGTGGGAGATTCTGTCTACAAAGCCACCAGATAACTAAATAAAGGAAAATTCATGCACAGATAAACTATGCATAGCAATACATCATGCAAATGAAAACAATGCTTTGGAAAATACTGATTTTGCAGATAAATAATTTCTTCATCTATCCACAAATCTAAAAATGCATATGGTTATTTAAATGCTAATTTGCTCTTGGATTCTATGAGAGAAGTCACATAACAGAGAACTGTCACAGGTGTAATCAGAGAAGCAGGCCCAGTTCAGCTTCGCAAGGGGATGTCAAATGCCCAGCCTCAGCATATTTGAGGAGACATATCAAAGACTCAGTAAAGATCACGCACTGTCATCACTGCAAGCATTTTCTCAGCTACTTTACTAAAGAAAGCACTAAAAGTGTAAGATGTCATTACCTTTGAACCTGGCTGCAAGATGTAATTATTATATGCTTATAAAAAACAATTGGATTCATTAAAAAGTGAATTTGTAAGTTGTCTATTTACTGCTAAACTGAGAAATTTAGAAATAGCAGGGTTTTATTGCTTGTGTACACATCCTGAACTGAGCATAGGGATTTATTTATTTGCTTTTGCATTCACTTTGACCAGAAGCCTGCTCCGGGCTTTTTCAGCTTTGGTTCAAGACTTATCTTCTTTTCTTTATACAAACAGCCTTGATTTCAAGTACTGAAGGCAAAATACATAGCAAGCCAAATACCATTTTCTCACTGTAGAGTTAAGACAGAGAAAGCAATGAAGCCCCTGAGTAACCCAGGACTATACTGGGTGCTGAAATAAAACAAGCACATCGTGTGTGCAGAGAAGGAGTTGATACAAATAATGGGCGATACACACATACAGATACAGGCATAAAGGACCAGTACAATAACAAGGGGCACAACAATCAGACCTAGCATATCATCAAGCTAACCAGTACTGAATCTTTATAAATGTTAAGGCCAAGAAGGTATTTGAACATGGTACAATAAGTCAGGGATTTTCACAGGAACAGCTTATTATTACAACAGGTAAGAATGACTTTGTAAAGCCCAGGCAAAGATACTGCAGTTAAAAATCAGAAACAGAAAAACAGAACTAGAGCATCCTGCACTTTAATAATGTACTCTGCATATGCAGGTATCTCCTCACAAGCCTTCCTCTACGATCCTGATTAACTGCTTGATGTACCATTTCATTCTGAATACCAACTGCTACTGATTAAACACAGATTTTTTTCACTGCACTAGAAACCAGACATCCAAAGTTCTTTCCTCCAGACTACATCAGCTTATCTTATGAAGAAGTTACACAAAATGATCACAATTTTACAAAGGTTAAGACGACATTACTGGTTGCTTTGTAAACAAAGCCAATTCCCATATTGTAGGTGAAAATGATGTTAGCTTAACTTTATCCCTTTTCAAAATATTCACATTGACAGATACTGAACAAAGTGAACACAAGCCTGCAGCAGGTCTTAACAGCAAAGGAGGCAAACAGGAGCTGCATTAACAGAAACACAGACAGTAGTAACATAAAACTCTATTATTCCCCTTTGCTTGGCACCTCCAGTAGGGCATCTGGAATACTGGGGGAATCTGGAATTCCATTTTGGGGCCCCAATACATGGATTTTGATAACCTGGAGCAAGTTCTGCAGATGGCAGTTAAGACGGTGAAAGGGTTTTTGGAAGACTTCACCCTTAAAGAGAGGATGAGGGTACAGGGCTTATTTAAGCTTGGAGAAAGAGTTCAGCAGAACCTAAAAGCAGCCCTCCAGTGCCTACAGTGGGGTTAGCCAGAAGACAAAGCCAAGTCCATATTGCGTGATGGAAAAACCCCAGAAATTACAAATAAATGGAAATGGAAATTTCAATCAACAATAGGGTGAAGCTTTTTCAAGCATTGGAACAGATTGACCCCAAAAGTTTTGCATTTCCCATTCTTGAGATCTTCAAGACTTAGCTGGTCAAAATCCTCCACAACATAATTGACCTCATAGTGATACTGAGGTATTTTGTAATTGAAGGTGGTTAGTGAATTTCCTTTCCACTCTGCCTTGGCATCAAATTTTAGCTGAAATTGCAGACATATCAGCTGTTTCCTTACTTCCTCTTTTGCTGTCTTTGCATGAAAAAAGAATTTGGCAAAAGGCCCTAGAAGAGAGTGAACCAGCCAGTCTCTACATGCCAGGCGTCAACACATGGGTATGTGCAGATAGATGAGAAAACCACAGATCAGACCAAAGTCCTTCAGACACCACTACTCACTAAATACAAAAGTGTGCTCATCTAACTGCAAGAGACTCCAGATTGAGTTCTATGTCCTAAGACAAAAAATTTCCTTTGAGACATTGTTCAGTGGGGTTTCTTCAACATCTAAAATCAAATTATTGTGGCTACTTTTAAATTCAAGCTAAACAGCAAACATCTTCACTTCTCTGATTTAAAACAATCAAAACGCTAAAACAAATCCTACGGATTTAAAGATTAAAAAAAGATGTCACAAGACTACTATTTCCTTAGAAATGTACTACTCAATTAGGTCAGAGATTTCTTCCAGTGGTTTGAGTTTCACCGCGTATTTGCAAACACCAAGAGTCCCACCTACAGATGGCACCACAGATCACAGCAAACAGCTCCCGAGGCCGCTCCCTCCCGCGTACGCTCTGCTCTCACACAGTGCCGAGATCTTGTTTCACATTTGTTCCCTTTGCCAGGCACACTTGAGCTCAGTATTTAATGCACACAAGGAAAAAGGATGAACCATTCGTCCTTTTCAGACTGCATATATATTTTTTTTAACTAGCTCCTAGTACTGAAAGGATTAACATTCCTTTCCTGCTTTATCGCTGTCTTGAATCACTCTTTTTTTCTTTTTTCTTTTTTTTTTTTTTTAGGCTTTTTATTCCCCATCATTTTGTACTGAAGATTGAAACAAATAAAACTGTTAAATAATGTTCCAGGAAATATAGAGCATGGAAAAGAAAACAGATTGCTGTGAGCAGGAAAACTCCCAATCTGTAGCTCTGACCTTCTCTAATACACAGCCTATGGGGATTACAAACTCCAGTCTGCGGATTCAGAAGTAGAAAGGAAAAAACAGAACAAGGCTATGTGCCACTAGAAGTCCTCAGGCAACCTAAGCTTGTATACCACTATTCTATGTATACACACAAGCACACATTGCTAAAAAGTCATTCCCAAAGTCAGCTGTGTAGAAAGTTCTTGTAATTCAATCCTTAATCTCTTTAGGGGAGCATTATATTCCCACTCTCAAGCACCTCTCACATATACCATCAAAGTGTCAGCTGAAAGAATATTCATTTGGACCCCAGTAACTACAGCAAAAAAATATCAGTAAGGTAAGAGAAACAGGGTAGAAATGCATTGCTTCAAAGGCTAACAGTGTCCAAGCAAGGAAAAAACCATCCCATTCTTATCACCTGCAGACTCACCAGCCTGGCAAGACACAGAATAGAGTTAAAATAATCTCAAAGTGCATACAGCCTGCCAATCTGCTTGTGTCTGGTTAACGAACTAACACTGAACTGGACAGCAGCCTTGAAATTCTGAAAAGTGAGAATTTATATTTTAAAAGCTAGCTATGAACAAAGTCAGATATACTAAACCCAAGTCCCCCCCAATCTCTAGTAAATTTCAGCCAGCAAAACAAATCACTCAATTAAACACATGCTGTACTGGAATTATTATGCCCTTGGGTTTATTAAAACCAAATATAAAATAACTTTTTTTTAAAACCCTAAGTAGCTAAAAAAGGCATTACTGGAACCAAAAATGCATTAAGCACTAAAACATAAATTTTCACACACTACAATATCAAGGATGTGGAATATAAACTGTTAGTACATGAGAATTTCTCCTCATAATTTTTATTAAATTTTAAAATACTGAGGGAAAAGTATTGCCTAGGAAAACGACTACTGCCTTTTCTATAAA
Source organism: Orthonyx spaldingii (assembly GCA_013397795.1). Lineage (NCBI taxonomy): Eukaryota > Metazoa > Chordata > Aves > Passeriformes > Orthonychidae > Orthonyx > Orthonyx spaldingii. Next base: position 668,003 of record VZTJ01004161.1, on the reverse strand, counting down.
GAAAAAAAAAACAGTTTCTGAAGAAAAAAGAATTAAGATTATATATTTATGTAACAGTTTCCATATATATTTGAAAGCTAAACTAAGACATTCGGATATACTAGAAAAAAGAAAATGAAACCAACACCAAACTACCACTTTTCAAAATTGTTCACCTTACAACTTGATATGGAAACAGTATTCTAACTAATGAAATACATGGTAAGATTTATTGTAAGTGACAGAGACTGGGAGAAAAGCTTGCTTTCAGTTTCACCTGAACTGGGATCAACACCAATACATGCAACTATGTTTTTAAATACTGGAAGTAAATCTAAAATCTGACCTTCATATACTGAAGGTCAAACAACAGTGACTTTCACATGAGTCAAGACAAAAAATATGAAGGAAGACAGGTAGCTTTGTCATAAATGTTCAAATCCGGGCCACTTAGAAAAACTACAAAGTAATCCACACCATATCAGGTTCTGTTAGGTAACACTGCCATGGCCACCAGACTGCACTGGAGAAGCAAACAGTGCAGCTGAGAACAGACACGTCTCTGGTGAGCCTTCCCAAAGCGGGCAATTCTTCCTTTCAAGGCTTTAGTGACCTTGCCATGATAATGTGCCTCTTGTCATCGGTGCAGTGTCAAGGACAAGTCTGATATTCCTGGCAGTCCAGTTGCACGTGAGAATAAAAACTAAAGATGCAACTTTGTAATTAATTTACACCTGCATGTACAACATAGAAAGATACAGGGACAACACTACCCATGTAATAAGGCTGCAAACAGTTTCTGCAGAGGCTGGGAGTGAATAATCATAAAGCCTGGATTTGATGTCACACACTATTCCTCACTTCACACATCCATTTCTCCTACAGGGGAAGCACAAAAGGTCCTACAGCTGCAACATCATACGACAAATCTCATAGCAGCAAATATGTGATTCAAGTCCAGGCTGCCAGAATTTGGAGCATGTTTACTAATAACTAAATGGTTTGGTAGGGACATGAATCCTTAAGTCCATTACACTGTTTGCAATTGCATTATAGGGATTAAAAAAATTTTTAAAAAAACATTTAAGCCCTTTAAGACCATTATGCTGCCTCGAAAGATCTTCAGTAAGGAAGGCTGGCCATGTACTATGCTGTTCTGGTGCTCAGGAAAGTATCTTAAATGCTTTTGTAAGTCTAGCATATCTTCTATAAGAACAAAATATTATCTTCCTTTTTCACAGTCTACAAATACGGGAAATTTCTCATTCCCAATTAAGTGTTCAATTCTTTCAAGCAGCACCAAACCTTCTCAGGCTTCACTTTTTTCCAAGCTTTAGATCCTCCATGTCAATCTCTTCTCAGCACTGAAATTAAACATCTTTTTTGCACCATGGTACCTCAAATTTGACAATATCTCCAGCAAAGCCTTATGCAGACCAAGCAGAACAGAACAGTTTTTCACCATACTTATGTCAATAAGGTGTTCTTTTCATCATGAATATGCCATGGTTGACTTACCTTAAGATTCAAAAATTACCCAGACCTTTTCTGAGAAACCAATTCTTAACCATTCCACTTCTATTAGTTCAGACAAGGTAGGACATTAATACCCATTAATTACTTCAACTGCCCAAGGCTTCATTCTAGTCTCAGCTGGTGAAGCAGCAACATACCATACTCTTTCCATGGTTCAATTTCTAATTTACTCAGGATGTTTTCACTAATAACCCAAACTAGGATGCATTTTTCAAGAAACTTTACCTGATATATTATCTCAAAAGAGAGCCTGTTAAACCATGCCAAAAGTTCTACTCAAATCAGAATTTATCAATTTATGGTTTCTTCTTACCACAAGAATTATTACCTCAGTAGAAAGAAATTGTTTGACAAAACTGTCATCAACAACTATGACACCTATTATATGGCTCCTTTATCAGTTTCAAGGAGCTACCAAAAAACTGTGGAATCACTCCCTGTACCTGTTAAACTTAAATATTCCTCTCCTGCCTTACTCCTATGTAGTCCCTTTTCAAAAGATAGCATTTGTCCATCTGCCATTTTCAGGAACTTCATCCATCCTCCATGACTAAGGGCAACTGCAATGACTCTCAAATTGCCTCATTAAGTTCTCTGCACATGCAAACATGAAATACATTAGAACCATCTTATTTCAAAACACTTCAGTAGACAAAATAAGCCTTGCCTCTCCTTGCCTGTCCTACTGTCTACAGCTCCTTTTGCTCCTTCTGCTAAGAAATGCCATTCCCACCACACATTCAGAAAGGGCCGTTCACAGCTCTAATGTAGATGATGGCATACAGGTAAACGGCACAATGGCCTTTTCCATGCTGTTCCTCATATACCCTAGCACTACCCCATTCACTCCAAAGATGACAATTCATTAAGGTGACTGTGATGACAGTGGCCTTCTTTTATGCAATTTCAGGTGATAGATTCCACAGAGACATACAATTTAAATTTTAATAATAATCCTGGTTAACCAAGATTCACAAAAAATCTAAGAAAACAATCTATTCCCACACCGCAAGTTCAACTAGAATTTCAATTCCTCAGTGCTCAATTACTTACAAACCTTAAAAGTACAGTATGCCTAGGCTGCTCAGTTTTTAATGTAAAGATATTTTAATGGTTGTTCTTGGCAATGTAAAACTCTTGCCCCAGGCTTGGCTGACCTTTTACCTACTGGCCATTTTTTACTTTCTAAAAGAATACAAGTTTTGGATTTCTTCTGTAGTTTCTTTTAAAGCATTCCTGATGTATTTCATACTAGCTTCAATATGACAGATTTGAAAAAAGCTACAATGAGCACAAGCTTTTTTTTTTTAACTGTACAAACTCATTAGCACATCACACACTTATGATCTACAACTAAGTGAACCTTCTTACACAGTCCCAACAGCCCCTGATAAAGCTTCACTCGTTAAGGCATCCCAACCACGTTATCTTGCTGAGTAGTACAAGTTTCCAAACTTCCCTACAGGCTGCAGCACCAGTCCTTTGGCTGATCTCTCCCAGTGCTCCTTCTGAGCTCCACAATCATTTCAGGAAAATGAATCAGCACAGCACACTGCCTTCAGTTATTGAGAAATTCACACACTTTTTCCAGTGCTGTCAGTTTCCAGGGCACACTTCAAACTAGGTTCACCTCTTTGGGGACAAATAATAGGTCTGATGTGAAAATATTCAAGGAACATTTTAAGTTTAAATTGAGCAGGGAGATTTTGTTTTAATGAAAAATGTACATCAACGTGCATTTTCCTGCTCAGTTTTCTCACCACTCACAGTGACAACTGGCTGCATACAGTTTTCGAAAACAAGTCCTTCCAGAACACAGATACAGAAGTAGCAGAGAATTTCTTATGATCAGACTGAAAAGGTTACTAATCAGAAAGATATAGCCTCAGATTTCCCAAATAATTAATGACTCAAGTAATGACTCAAGAGTCATGAGTATGGATGACTATAAGCATACTAAACCTGTCAGCGAGGTTCCAAAATCAAAGCATAAATCCAATTTAATGGTCACTTAATGGTACATTTGACAAACGAGTTTATAAATTTTTGACTAAGCAAAATGCATACATGTTATTAAACATTTCAATAATTAAATCCCCTATGACTATTGACGTTAATAATGTACATTTTCTTTGAAAATTAATATTTTATAAAATGAAGGCAACTTAGATAACAATGTTGAACTAATAGTCTCAACGAGAAAAATAAAACAGATTTCTATATCATACCTCTACACTGGGGCTAAGGCTGCTCGGCAATGTTTCTGATGTCACTGTTGTGCTTGGAAGGCTGGAGAAGTCCCAGGTATTCACAGGCTGTATTGGTTCAGATGGCTGAGAGTGATCAATGCATTTTGGATTGTCCAACAAGGTCACTTCATAAAATTCTTGAATATCTAAACATGTAAAAAAAATTGTAGTTAGGCTTGATAGTCACTCTAACATTCTGATTTTAACTACATCTTGCTCCTGCAAAACAAATTAGGTAGGGCTTCATCTGTCATGGGTAAATTCCTAGGTACCACCATGATGACGTGAACCTCCCACGGCACACACAACTCACTTCTCTGTGTCCCCACTCACCCTGGGCTTCTGCCACCTACCCCAGGAGCACAAGCTGCAGCAACAGCAGAAGTACATGAAATAACTGCAGTGCAATAGTGGAAGGGATGGGTGTCTATGCTTCAAGTTCTGGTATACATAATTTCAACTAATGTAGCCTTTGGTTAGTTGAAATCTACTGTTCAAGAGCAATTTTGTACATGGTCTGTTTTGTACATGTTTCAATTAAATGACTACAGAAATAGAAGCATACTGATGAAATCAGCAAGAGAGAAGCTGCAAGAAGTTAAGAAAGGGAAGATTGATTAGGATAGGTCATCATTTGCTTTTTCAGTCTAAGTAACAGAAATAGGATGAAACTTAACAGTATGAATTACCAGTCATACTTATGAACTAATTAACAGCTTCTTCTATAACCCCAAAGACTCAACTGGAAACTTCTGGGAAACAAAAATTTGGCTGTATTACATTTTTTATTGACATCCTACTCACTACGTGAAGCATCAACTAAAATAACACAATATAAAGAAGTATTCTATGAAGTATAGGTGTATGAAACTTGATAGTACAACAGCAATCACATCCATAAACACATACATTTAAAATAAAAAGAGAAATCAGAAAAGGTATAGGCTAAGAGAAGGGCAAACAAATGAAGAAGTTGTCCTGTAAAGCTTTTAGTCTCTTATTCAAAGTAAAAATCTGCTAAACAAGAGTTGCAAACTCTTGATTTTTAATCACACTAACTTCATAGAAGACAAACATACAAGCACTGTAAGCCAAAGGAAACAGGACCCAGCCATGAGTAAGGAGTCTAAGCTACAGTTTTGTAGCTTTCCAGCAACAGCCCAGAGTCAGTTACAGAGGCACAACAACCAATTCCTTTATTGAGCCACCCCACAAAAGAAAGACCACACAACTAAGAGTTGCAACTACTGTTGCTGGCATTCCAGCCTTATGCTTTTATAGACATTGCACTTCTGTTCTCTACCAGTTCAGAAAATGGAAATTCTCAAATTCCATTTGTATCTTTCCTCTGAGCAAGAGTCAAATTCCTACCAACAGCTTACATTAATTTTTAAAGTCATACTTGCTCTTAGCGCTGCTGATTGGAAGAAATAGCAGTGAGGGTTGCAGAAGACGTTAAGTGACCTAGATATAGAGGAGCAAAGCAGCCTAAGAGATACAAATTGCCTTTAAATCTATCTTTCACATTAGCTCCCTCAGTTGCAAATTTGTCTTGTAGTTGCATTAACATCAATACATCAATCAAGCACACACAGTAAAGATGTTTTTTTTCCCCCCGACAGAGAGTACTTTGTATATTAAAATCGGCAGTGGTTTAAGTTGATTCTATAGCTGCAATCCACAGCAACCAAGCCAGGAAGATCACTACATTATTTATGGGAAGGGGTTATTTGTGCAACTGTTTTGCAACAGAAATCTAGGACACCGATTTTCAATTCTGCTACTCTTCTTTTAAGTCCCTGCCAGCGGAGGTAGCCATTTATTCTGCCTGCAGAACAACTCATTTCAAAAAGCACAGCATTTCCCATACCTCACCTCCACTTCTCCATGGAGGACACCACAACAGACTTGCCATTGAAAGACGGCAAGACATGTATGCACCACTTAATGAGGGGATTAGTTTCTGTTTATCCTGGACTTGCTCCAAATCCACAAAGTTTCTAGAAACTTGGTGTCTATATGATAATATCTATCTTCTTTAAAAAAAGTTTTCATTTTTACTATTCAGAATGCAAACATTAAGTACATACAAGTATAGGCAAGCCACCTATGAACCCTGAACGCATTAGGTCCACATGAATGAAAGTTGGCAATTACACTTTTATAAAGCCAGAAACTTAGACCATACTAAATTAAACCCCAAAATTCCTTCTTCTTGTCTACAGCTACATATCAGCTCACAAAAATATTTCACCACATCAACACACTTGAATATGTACTGAACACATTAATGATGTGTGGATGCATTAGCATATGATAAGTTCTAACAGTTTCCTAATAATTAGAAACAGCAGGTAGTAAAATACCAAGTTTTAGTTGTATTTATGGTCAGATTCCCTCTTCCAGATAGGATGTGCTATTTTTATGTTACAGCAGTTTTCTCCTATATTAATTCCAAGAGAGATTATATCTCAAACTAAGCTACAAAAAACTGATGCAAACCAGGTATCATGCAACAGTAAAAGAAAACACAGACGGGGAACATTTTGAAACTAAAGGGGAACATTAAAAGAACAGCTGAAACTTGAAAAATAGAAGCATAGAGTTTTAGGAATCCAAAGTGACAAAAAGTGATGAATGGCAGGCAACACAGAAAGCCATCCTGGAATTTGGTCTGCCTACAAGAAAAACCACATTAAGTGGTCAAATCAGAAATATGTTTGACAGCAAAGAGAATAAAAGCCTATACAAAGCAAGTGACAGACCACCAGTTCTGCAATGGAGGGCTCTTATGAAAAAGAAAATTATATTTCGTAGCCTATTAGTAGTGTGAAAAGCTAAGCAATGGTGATAAACTGGGGTTTTTTACTCTAAAAGCAATTTGCTGGTGTATTGTTCACCCCCCTCTCATATTCTCCACACATCTTAGTTTTGCTCTTTGAACAGGCTTGTTCACCAGTAACATGATACGCCAGAAGCTAAAACTGCTCACTTTTAAAGCAAACAAGAGTTATCTGCCAAATACAAACTGAAACCCAAATCGACTTTACAAGGGAGATCCAGCTTCACTAAAAACCACAACACAGTAATTAAAAGAACAGCAGAACTGCAGAAACAAATTCTTTTCTTTCCTAAAGTATATTTGAGAGCACTTCAAGAGACTACATCAATTTTCTGTAAAGAGTCTGCCTCCAAGGACAAGGATTCCAACCAGGAACATGACACCATTCCTTAAAATCAATTTCTTCCCTGCTCCTTAGAAATCAAACATAAGGCCTCTGCTTATCATTTGTACAGGTGTGTGCAGTGTCTGCTACTTTTTCCTATATATTCAACAGAGAGTATACTTGTAATCAGGATAACTTAAGATCAGTGCATGTTCTAAAAAATCTCATTGTCAAGCCAAGTTCTCCACATACACCTTTCTTACAGAAAGGAATATTTCATTTTAGTATAGCCAGCTACGAAAATTAAGCTGAGCAGAATTATTCTCTGCATCCACTTACGCGTGAACCTTTTGATAACTGTGACTTCACAAGTGAAGGATGGGATACCTATAACAGCATTTTCTTAAGGGAATGGTGTAACCCTATATACAAGGTGTTAGCATTGCTCATAACAGGCCATGGGCCTTATGTTAGGTGGATAACCAGGCCTCTGCACTTGTCCTGGCCTGCCCAGAGCTTTGTTTTAGCTTGTCCAACTCTACCATCAACTATCTAAAGACCAGGTGACTCATCTAACTTGCATGCCTTTTACTTAGCTTCAGAAAACTGTGTGAGCTAAAACCCATTTTTATGAATATTTTTATATATAATACACACAGCTTATACATAAATAAATATTTGCTACATATCTTCCATAAATAGTATACATAAATATATGTGAAATCATTCAGTGGTGCATCACACAATTGTCCAAAGCTAACTAAAGCCATACATAAATAAAACCTACGCACACACACAGACTGAGTGTACAAATTTACATTTGTGTGTATGTGTAATAGCTAATACATACCAATAAAATGGGTTATTCTGTAGGGACTGGATTACTCATGACCCCAGAACAAAGAGCTGCATAGAAGAGCAAAGGCATAGCATGACAGCAGAGGCCTTCAAAACAAAGATACAGGATGGTATCAGAGGCCTCAAGTCTACAAACAACTCAGCAACTGCTAATTACTGGTCAAAGGAAGCCAGCCTTGAGAACTGGGGAAAAAAAGTTCAGGGATAACAGAACAAAGAACATCCAGCATATATAAAATACACACTATATACAAGAAATTCAAATGCAACTGCAAAGTAGAGAAAAAAAAGTGAAGCATGGAATATTTCAGCAAACAACAATAACCTCAACAAAACATAACAGTGAGGAGAAAGAAACAGTCAACACTACACATGTCCATGGGAAAGATTCCCTTTACTCAGTCTCCCATTCCCTGTTCTTGTCTGACCATCTTTTAATATGGTCTGGTTTTCAAACAAGCATTGAGCAACTCCCTGTAATTTTTTTACATTATGTTGGTTTCAGGCTTCTGATATTGAACCTTTGTACTATGGTATAGAGGGAACCAATTAAATTTCATTGGCATTTACTATTTATCTACCTGAAACAAGGTTGTAGTTGAAGTGAGTGTTGGTCTCAAAGCAACAAGGGATAGGACAAGAGTGAAAACGGTGCCAGGGGAGGTTTAGATTGGAAATTAGGAAAAATTTCTTCTCTGAAAGGGTTATCAAGCATTGAAACAGCCTGTCCAGGAGAGTGGTTGAGTGCCAAGAGGTGTTTAAAAGACTTGTAGATGTGGTGCTTAGGGACATGGCTTAGTGGTGGACTCGGCAGTGCTGTGTTAAAGATTGGACTCAATGATCATAAAGGCCCTTTGCACCTTAAAAGATTCTGTGGTTTATTTTTTTTTTAAATTGAAAGCAATCCTCTAATGATCACAGTAACTTACTGTTTCTAGGCTTTGCATTTTTACACTTTAAGCATCTTGACCATTTGTGAGTTATAGATGGTTTTTCTTAATAGATGCCAGGAAATTCCACACAAGCTTAGCATTTCATGAACTTAAACAGTTACACATTTACTACAACAGACTGCTCTGGATACTGTCCACGTAAACCAGTGAACTGTTGTCCTTACATCATGCACTACACAAAGGTATAAACTGCTACCACAATACATGTGAATTTAACAATCTCATTTGTGTATGCTGTATTAATTGTATTAATCCCCATCTGAAGGTTTTCAGTTTTAATGCAGTTAACAGCTTTGCACATGAGCAAGAATTAAAAGAAGCTCGTGCTTCTTTTCTGTTTGTTCATTTTTTTAAAAAATCTGAATTCATGTTTTGCATTCTAAAATGCAAAGGGGAAGGGTTTACCTGCTGGCAAATCTAATGCTGGCTGTCTAATGCAGCCCAGGAGACTAGTCACCGCCTTTGCCCCAAGGCACACTGATTGTTTATGTTCAAGTTTTTGTCACCGGGACCCCCACATCCCTTCTTTCAACACTGCTTTCCAGCTGGGTGACACACAGTATATATCAGTATATATCAGTATATAAGATTGCTCGTCCCCTGGTGCTGGTCTCTACATTTCTACTTGTTGAACTCCATGAGGTTCCTGTCAGTCCATTTCCTCAGCTTGTCGAGGTCCTTCTGCATGGCCCATGACCAGGAGTTACACGCTTCAGCTACTTAGTTAATCCTGCACTGACATCCACAGGTGCTCCTTTCTTCAACAGCAGAACAAACCAGTTTCAGCCAAAGCCAGGAAGTCAGCAAAACACTAGATAACGTTGCATCACCATACAGACTTTACCACACAAAACTTTTCAATACCAGCTTTGTTCAGGAGAACCTCTCAGAGCCACCACCCTCCCTCAGACTTGCAAGCAACCAAGGAGCTTATGAATTCCATCAGAAATTGACTTATTTCAGTTTAGTCCTTGTGAGCAATTCCTTTGTCATCTCTCGTTTGCCTCGGTCTGCCTCTTCTCAGACATTTGTTCATCTAAATAGAGCACATGCAAATGCCTGGTTTTGTTTATGATGTTACCCATATTTGAAAAAACAGGTTTGTTAAGAACTTGATTACCTGTGTGTTGTCCAGGAAGAGGTGCCATCCCATAATAAATTAAGTACTTCTCTAAATCAAGGAGGGGAGAGAAAGCTTTATTTCTTAGGTCTTCCTGCCAAAGCACCCAAAGCACTTGAAAACTTAAGTCTTAAAACTACTAGAAAAGAAAACCAAGGTCAACATGCTATTTCAGTTCAGAGCAATTTGAGATACATGGTATCTGCCAAATTCTTAACAGCCCAACATAACGAATGTATAGACAAAACAGAGTCATGATCACTGTCAGAACAGGCAAAAGAGTCTGCCAGCACTACAGACTTTCATTCTTCAGTCATAAAGCAACTCCCATTAATTACCAGGAAGGCTCAATCATGCATGCTTACTTCACCTGCTATATCAAGCTAAGAATATCCATTTAATACAAGTAAAGCACAACTCGAAAAGTGCATGATTAGTGACCAACAAAAAAATACAAACACCAAGATAAGCTTCATGTCCATTTACCAAGCCAATGACTAGAGTTAAGCAACCATTCTCTTTGTGTATTTAATGGTTGTGTTGTCATGGGGTGTGTGTCTGATCAAAAATAAATGTTTGCATTTGTACTATGAGAAGTGAAAACCAACCTCATCACAACTCATGTAAAGCCCCTTTCAGGGTTGGCTGTTTGGGGATCTGTTTCTTCTTTAAAACTGCTGCACACAATTGAGACTTTTTAAAAATTTAAGGAGCAACTTGTAGTGCAGCTTTCTCACTACACGTTCTGTTCTACAAGATCCTTTGCCGCAACCTGCAGCATCCAGCTACTGACCCCCAGCACTTCCACTTCTTTCAGTAACTGTGTTCTGCCCTTTGAACATTCTCTCTGCACACACTTCTTTGCTTAACTCAATTTCCAGGAGATGTTATTTTCCACTTTTCACTTCCAGTTCTCATTAGTTGGCGCTTAACTGAAACTGCCCTCATCTAACCTTGGATCTAATTGTTTGCTTTTATTCGTCTGGCTGCTTTTTACACTCAGACAAATTCAACTCCTTACCAGCCTGACCACTTACATTTTCCAAACTACTCATTCATCTTTTCCTCTTTGCTGACTAATCCCTCCTTCACCATATCTTGACAGAATCACAGAATCAATTAGTTTGGTAAAAAGAACTCTGAGATCGAGTCCAGCTTATGACCTAAGACAACCATGTCAACTACACCAAGTGTCACGTCCAGTCTTTCCTTAAAAAGTGTTTCACATTATCTCTGTACAGTTTTCCTTCAGAAAACCACAGGGTCTTCTATGTCCAGAATTAAAGTAGGAAAAACTGTCACACACAGACGAAAATTGACACAACAATATTCTGCTATCTAAACTTTCTGATTTAATATCATCTCATGCACACTTAGTCATCAGCCTAAGTCTAAAAAAAACCAAGAACCTCCCAACCCCTCCCCCCAAACAAATAATAAATATCCAAACTAAAAATTAACTCCCAGCTATCCACCCTCCCCAAATATCTCAACACCAGCTGAATACCAGTAGCCACTTAAAGAGATATATTCACTACTGTCTTCAGTGGCAACAAAAACCTTACTATTAAGTCTTTTTTGTAGTATGCCCCCTGGATAATGTCAGTACAGGACTGATGAGGTTTCTCACCCAACAAGTGCATTCAAAAAATCAAACTAGTTTTGGGATGAGTTCACTCAACCCTCCAAGCTGAGCTTTCACATAGTGCATAGCTTCGCTTAGATGAGAGAGCACAAGCACTGGTTTTTTCTACCTACAGAAAGCTCAGGCTCCAAGGTAATTATGTGACAGCAGTGGCAACACAAGGCTGGGTTTGCCACAGAGTAGCATCTCCTCCAGCACTAACACTTGTGTGTTTCCTGCAGCCAAATTTTAACACAAGTTTCTGAAAACCACTAAAAGTTGCCATGCTTTTACAGTTTGCCCACAAGTTTTCCTTGCTGCTCCTCTCTCTTAGGCTGACTTTTTAATTTTGAGCCAAAATAAGTCAGCTTTTTTGAGGGCATGGCTGGGAAAATATTCACACATGACAAGATTCCTATAAAAGCTTTACCAAAGAGCTCTAGAGCCTCCCCTAACTTGGAGAAAGAGCATGAAGCTAAAGAGGTTGTTCTAGTGTCAGCCCTACACCTTCTGCAGTCTTTTAACAATCTTGCAAATTTGGCCTAGTTATAATTCAGGAAACCATCTGTGCAAGGAGACTCCTAGTCAGCTGCTACAGCTCAGTTTCTTTGAAGATTCATTCCCCCTGCACCAAAACAAGCTCCATCTCTCACAATACAGGCAAAGCAGATGCACAGGGGGCACATGGCATTCCAGCTGCAGAGCTGAACAAGATGTTCTGCCCTCGCTGCTAGGACCACCATGGAAGCAGGACTAAGGTCAGGATAAATATCCTCTCTCATGCTTTCCCCCTTCCCCTACACTGTACCCAGCACTGAAGCAAATGTTGAGGGAGATAAGGAGCAAATCCAGGTACACAGACAGAAGCATGAGAGGAGACAGGCAGCACAACTAGGGAAAAGAAGTGAAAGAACACAGGAAATAAAGCATGGACAGGACAGAAGGTAAAATTCCCCAGAACCTGGAAACTATACCAATTATTCAAAATTTTGACTGTCTTTTCAGCCCCTGAATGAACAGCAGATTTATTGACAAGGGTTTTTTGTCAGCAGACCCTTTCAATGGTAACCCTGGGAAGAGAATACAGCAATTGATACATTCTACAGTGCAGCTATTCAACACTGAATACACAGTCAGTGAAATACCACAAGGATAAACTTTTGCCACAATACTAGTTCTCTGCATACCAGTAGCTACTCAACTTACTACTTACTTGCTATTTTAGGCTACCAAAAGCAGCACCTAATCCCAAAAATTCAATACGTTGCCCTGTCACACATACACACATGCAATACAGGGTGGAAAACACTTGAAAAAGCAAGCTAACTATCAAACTGCACTACATACATACAAAATAGTAAGTAATTCTTAAAAGAAGAGGAGCAATAAGACTATTTCACTTATTATTAGGTTCCCTAAAGAAGAAGACATGAAGTTCTTCCAAAGACTAGGTCGCTCAGACAAACTGCACAGCAGAACCACACTAACAATGACTGAATTAACATTCCAATCATCTGGACACCAACTAAAATGTTTATCCTCCCTCCATCTGGATGGAAGTAATCAAGTACTTAACTACCTTTGTAAACACAACCCTAAGTCAAATTTCTCTAAAACTTACCAACTTTTGTGTACTCAAAGGAGACCACAGCAAGCATAACCATTGTATAAGCCTTAGGAAACTTGTCAAAAGTTGATGAACACCTCAAAGCTGCAAGGATTATGTTGCATAGATGTTTCAGCCTCAAATGTGAGCAAAAATACTGTATCACAGAAGCTGCAATCTGGGGAAGAAGTCACAAAAATGCAGCAAGGATAAGACTTCAATGCGAAAATAACCTATTTAGCACTTGCAACAATTTCAGTACTATCCAGTGTTACAGAAGACCCAATTCTCCCCTAAACCTTCCTCTAATAAAAACATAGTAATAAACCTCAGCAATACTCACTATCTAACAAGATCCTCAACTTATTGTCAAGAATTTCTGGATTCTTAATGTAAATATTATTCAGCTGAGTCTGAAGGAATGTGCACTAAGGCTTCAGTAACCTTTGAAAACAGGAAGGCCCGAGCTGTTTTGCAGAGTTAACTGTCTCATCATGGCATATGCTCTATTCACTACACTGCTAAAATAAAAGTTTCCCCAAGAGCAAGTACTTTTGGTTTCAGTTGAGAAGAGGAGCTTGTGTTTAACTGTGTCTGATTTCCAGTTAGCCGGAAAGAATAGGAAATATTCTATAGGTAGGTAAGCGAGAAGGAGGGAGAAGAGCTCCAGAGCTGCCACACACAGCTGCGAGCTGAGGCCATTCCAGGCAGCAGGAATGTGGTCAGTCCACTCCAAAGTGGACCAGCTTTAAGGAGTGCTGACCCAATCCAGTCTACTTTAGTCTAAAATCTAGGGCTGTTTTTCTAATTAGTTCAGAAGTCAATGTGGACAGAGATGAGAAATCTGCAGACTGTTTCATATTCCTAGAATTTTCAGTCCAAATCATACTGCTGAGAAACCTGAACAAAGAGTTTACTTTATGCAATCATCTTTTTTTTTTTCTTTTTCAAAATTTTCAGAGACAGGACTTCTTTTTCTGGGGTGTAAAAATGTATTAACAGCATTTGTGATATGTTCCATTCAATTAATAAAGGTCATCCAAACTATAGTTAAAAACACATTCATGTTTACCAGGGAAGCTGTTCTTTGGTTTAGTAAGGATTACTGAAACAACTACATTTATTTATTCAAAATTCCCTACACTGGATGTTTAGTGCTGGGAAGAGCCAGTGCATAAGCACAATTTTCAAGCCAGGTCTTCTTTGAAAAAGGACTCCAAGTGAAACAAATGAGATTGCTTACAGATATGAAATTCAAAACATTGAACCTTCCTTTCCTAGTCAGACTTACCATTTTATACTAAAAAGCCTGTATATGCATAGCTACGAAGTTTTATATATAGACATATAAATACCCCACTTTAGGCAAGAAGGGTAGCACAGCCAACTGCATTGCCAGCGTATGCAGAGACTCTGCTAGAATTCTCTTTTTCTGACACCGGTACACATGAAGTTATAGTCAGGAAAATGAATGCTTTTAAAGCAGCAAAGTACTTTATGTTTCTAGCTATAGATGTAATATTTTTTATTTTAGAAGTCTATTTTAATATGGTAAACCTCAACATGACACCCATTAAAAGCAGATCTTAATTAAACAAAAATATTATTTGTATAAAAAGAAATCTGCTTCACATGTTTTTCTCTCAGAAGTGTTACTTTTGCATGCAAGTGTTTTTCTTCCTATATTTTCAAAAAGATAAATACATCTGTACCTTTTCGAGGACCTGTAGCTTCTGAAAAGGTAAAAGAGTGCCTAAGCTAAGAACAGAATTCACCTGCAGAATTATTACCTCACTATTTGAAGATAAATGTCACATACTTTACCAAAGTGAAAATGAGTCTGCCCCATGGTTCTATAAATGGATATGTTCCTTTGGTCTCTTAATAAATTGGCTCACCAATGATCAGAATATCAGTAACAAGCCATTTTAACTGGAAACAAGAAATCATAAGCTAGAAAAGACACCACACATTTTTGAGGCTGTACAAAAGGAAATTGACTTGAAACTGACACTACTCTCAAGTAGATTTTAATTACAACCCCTTGGTATTCATTTAATTAAAGTACCAGACATTATTAGACATAGCTGGTTGAAGCAATGGAAAATACCACATTACAGAAGACAGAAAATATAAAAATGGGCTTTTTCAGAGACTGTTTTAAGGAGGTCTCATTTGGTTACCACTTTTGTTACAGATTCAAAGTTCTTACAGTTACATTGCTTAAAATGTGACATTGTGGCAATGTCAAGCTTGCGACACTGGCTGTTCACACTGACTAGTTACTGGTCTAAGTCAATTTTAAGCTGTAATTCAAGAAAAAGGTCAAGCTTGTAAATTGCTGAACTAAAATTTTATTGAGAGAACTAAAAGGAGAGGACAACATAAAAAAAGGCTCAAATGAAAAATAAATAATACTTATTCTTCAGCATCCAAATAGAAATTACAAAAAACCCTTTCCATTTCTAAAACCTTTTCATATCCAAAAGCATGAAACACTATTAAAATCTGTAGTTTTCAGGAATATTTAATTTCCTCCATTATAAACCCAAAGATGTATTTCTGTGCATAGTGCTATTTATTGCTTGAAAGAACAGCATTTGATTGCCAAGTCAAAAATCATGCTAAAAAAGATACATGAAGTTGACAGCAGATCCTGACTACAACCTTCAGAAACCTACCTACTATGGGCAAGCAAGTCTTGGATATAGCACAGTAACTTGGCAGAAAAAGCAGAAAATAAATGGACGAAGTTTGGTGGGGATTTTTTTAGTATTGTTTTATTAAAAACAAATCAAAAAAACCCACCCAAACCAGAAACTAAAAGTAGCACACTTTCTGAAAGAAGTATCTATAAGAGAAATAACTTGGTACCATTGAGCCTAAAACTCATTGTCACAACAACACTGGCTATTTCAGTTGGGAACACATCACAACTGCTATAAAAGGCACACTTAAAATCCAGCCATAAAGCAAGGAGCAATAGAGTATTCCAGGTGAGTCTAACCCCCAGCACAACTGAATACTTCATCCAACCTACTCCCAGATCTTCATGGAAATAAGACGAGCAAGAGCAGGCTCAAGGTGCTACCAGTAACTGCAGCCATCCTCCGGATCACAGTTTTCCAGGGAGTGTCCCCACTCCTCACCCCCATCATGCAGTAATCACACCATTAAAAAAGGTGTTTCCAGGAAAACAATAGCCAGGAGCAGCTTGCCAGGAACAAGAACTCCCCTGACATAGTTCCACAGAAAGGAGCAGGTTAAAGGAGAAAGACCCAACTTTGACAGCACAAATTGCTTGGCAAGTACCAGCCTTCTGCCAGATGGTTTGGGAACATATGTGTGCAATCTAATAAACAATCACACAGGGACCCAGGAAATGCAAATTTAATGCAACGTGCCCAAGAAGCACCTGCTGTGCATGCACAGATGAACTGAACTCACCCAGAACCAGGGTCCCGTGGTTGCAATGTGCAGCTTCTTACCAGTCCAGAAAACAGGCCACACAGCCCACCCAGGCAACAACACATTCCTGTTTTCTGCTCTTGCAGAACAAAGCCAGCAGACATGAGGTTGGCTGCTCTTTCAAGTTCACTACTCCTACCAGGTGTAGAGTTATAAACAATGAAGATTCATATGTGGATATGGGAAGAAACTACATCTTGCAGGTTTGAATATCAAAGGCTAACGGATTGATATCTTGTTCAATTAAGGGGAGAAAACAGAGTACTGCATGGACCTTCAAGATTATAAAATAAAAAACCCTCACACATACACACACCCAGAACAAGAAAAATGGCAGCCAACATTGAAATTTTCTGAGTGAAAATAAAAAAGTGAAGCTGCTGTACATTAACCAACTGACACAATACTTCAACACTTCAACATTCTGGTCTGCCAATGAGTGAATCCTGTTCACACAGGTCTCACAGGGATTGTGTCTAGCTCTTCCCCATGGAGTTGATTAGCATCAACTCTATACTGAAGGGAAATGCAGAGTTCCTATAAGGAAAAGATTCTTGTAACTGACCTATTTTCACAACTACCCTTCATGAACTTAACATGATAAGAAAAATCCCAGCACAATTACTGTCTTCTGAAAATCTACACATGATGAAATAAAGGCTCTAGAAGAAAGTATTCAGCAGCAATGGATGTTTATGTTTTGCCTGTCCCCATGCTTTCATCACAACACAGGTTCAAAGAAGCTGCAGCCCTGTGAAGGAAGGTGTGCACCCCTAGGACAGTAACCATGTAGTAAGTCAAGTAACAAATACAGCTACAATGTTTGTCATTAGTCCAATTCAGACACTGGTTACTGTTAAAAGACAAGGATGCAGAACAAACTTTATTCTTGAGGGTAAACTAACATTAGCTGCCATAAAGATAGTGACAATCAATCAAGAAGAAACCACTTCTCACTGCTTCCCTGCAGAAGTTTCCAAATAACGACAGGATTCTGCAAGTTCTATTTATGCTCACATCTTTTTTTCCAAACAGACAGGCAGGAAATTCAAAATTACATGCAAGTGCTTCTAAGAACTTATGGGAACATTTTAAGTCAAGCACTATAATGACTGTAAACTGAGAATTAGTAGTGTTTTCACTACACTTTAATATGCAACAAAGAAGAGATGACTGTAGTACTCCCTGAAGCATTAGAGGTTTCTTCTCATTTACTTTAGGTTAAATTTCCACTTCAGTTATGCACTTTGTGTTGTTTTGAGAGAAGCTTCAGCAGGAATTGCCTGATTCCTTAGACTAAAAACATTTCAATTCATACACTAACCTGTTACATACAGACAGAAGAAAAACCCCACCCTCCCTAGAAATTTATCAGGTGAACAAAGATGCATGGGAAAACAATCTAAAGAAATCTAGGATAACATGTCACAGAATTAAAAACCATTCTACAGTTTTAAGTAGTTTGGACCAGTTAAGAGGCTCAAATAAAGTACGTGTAACAAGTGAACTGTTGACACACGTGTGTTACTATGCAAAACAAAAACACAACGACAAGAAGCACATGGCTTCTAACTTAAGGGTAAAACAGCTTTTGCTCTTAACGCCACAAGTGACAGCATCAGCAAGAACCGACCGGCTTGAGCACAAACTGAAAGAAGTCAACCTTTACCTATCAATGCCTGGAAAAGGTTACTTTGGAAGATGCTGATGACACGCTCGATGGAGTTCCGCAGCTGCCGGTCCTCCGCCTGGCTCAGCTTGGAGCGGTATTCCTCCAGGAGGCGCAGGGCTCGCTGGGTATCTGCAAGCGGAGACCAGACACACGGCTGACCGGGGCGCAGCGGGCAGGAGCACCGGGGATGCAACAAGCCCCGGCGAACGGGACCGCCCCGGCCCGGCAGCTCCTTTGTTCGCAGCCGGGAGAGCGCGGGCGGGACGGTACCCTCGGCGCGCTCGCA